>OY756422.1:38570423-38615436 GCA_963576905.1 Mystacides longicornis
ATTAGTATAACTAATGTGCAGATATGATTATAATGTGATTTCGAGTAAATAAATAAAAAACTAGGGGAAAGGGGTAGTAAAAATTTGCAAAAAAAAAACATCACGTGATTTTTAATGGACGTCCCTATGATATATTAAGTTACAATTGTGGTTCTCTTCCTTAAATCATTAATTCTCTACGCCTCCTGAAATATTGGGTAATTACATCGTCAATGTCAGGGTGAGTTTTCAACAGAGCCAAGCCATTATAGGCGATCCTCCTTCATTGTAGACCTCAGCTTTGTTTGGCGCAATGTTGAAAAATTCCTGTCTACTGTAGCAATAGACACAGGTAGACAAGCAAATATTTTGTACAGCGTGTGCAAAGTGGTATGGTCAGATCTAGGACAAACAGACGACGCTTCACGGTCATTAAGGACTCGTTCACATGTATTGAAGAATCTCTCCCATTAGTCCCCCAAGACCCCCAAGGGGGGGGGGGTGCGCCCCCGCGCCCCCCATATGTATCCGCTACTGTCCAGATAGGAAGATAGTATACCTTTTAGACCTTGTTAACGGTCTGTCACAAACTGTTTTTCACTTTCGCACTCGGTAGCACATTTGGATTACTGACAATTTACAGATTTGCGGTAGTCATCTCTTTTTTTTTAAAGCAGTCAGTGTTTTTTTTTTTATTTCTTACACCCAAATTTTCCGGGTCCTCTAAAATGATCTTAAATTCTTGAAATACGTACACCCTTACGTAGTTTTAGTTTCACAAAAGAGAATGCGTACAATGGATAAGTGTGGAATGCATATCTCAACCACAATAAATCCGTCAATGTTCTTCCAGTGTACTTTGTATTTTGCAATTGAATATAAATTCACATGTACAAGCAATCCAAGTAAAAGTGAATTGCATAAATTAAAACGTTGTGTGTATTATCTGGGCGACTAGTCGTTTAAAAGAATGACTGACGCCCACAACAAAAGCACTTAAAGAGTCTATTCTAGCCTCTAGGTGAATGTCGTACATACATCGGGCCGTTCACACAGTTTTTATGATCCATTGCATTTTTACTTATTTTATTTATTCTTGATGTATTTATAATTTATTTATTTTTCTCACATTACATTATTGTTTTAAATCAACTTATTGTTCTTTTGTTTTGTTTTGATTCAACAATGAATAAATTGATTCTATCGAAAGTACCTGCTCATCTTTGCGCTATTGCGATATTTCGAAATTTCAATATTTTTATCTGCGGCATCCTTGTCACCGCTCTGACTTCCATTATTTTTCATGGTCTATCCATTGGGTCTATTCCTTGTAACCTTTTCCAATCATAAGTATTTCACAATATTATATATTTGTTCGATTTTCCTATGTCTGAAGTCCGCTTCCTGTGACAATGACAATACTTCTTCGTGCCTAGCAATTCTTGCGTAAGTAATTCATCCTTCGAAATCCAACAGAATCTTCTCTGTGGCCTTCAACATCGTAATCCTGCAATCCCTTCTTTGAGAACTCTATTTCTTATAAGGATCTTCTATTTAGGGTCACGACGTTTTGGGCATTTTAAGAACCTATTTCGTCCTCACTGTTTCAGATAACTTCTTGAACTTCTTGAATGTAATGTATAAAGCGATGAAATCATATCTTCATTATTTCCATTAAAATGTTATATTAGATTTACTGTCCAAACACTATTATGTATAGGTAAGGTATCTAGGTTTATATCTGCTACAAAAGAAAAGATATATAACCTACACTAGTTTTCGCCGCACAAGGCTAGACCTTTCGAGAGAGGAAACGATTATATGAACCTCATTTAGGATAGGAATTATGTCCATATTTTTGTAATTAAAGTCAATAATTATTATTTCACATTGTTTAACACCTTATACACTACTGCCATCTATCGATAATTTAGAGTACCAACCTAAGTATATGATATTTAAAAATTATTATTTTGATCTTTTAGTTTTCTGATTTTAAATCATGTTTGGCTAAGTATCGGTTACATGATACGGTGTCTCTTCATTCTAAGACAGTTAGCAATAAACACACACAAACGCTATGACTTTTTTTACAGCCCACATGTTCAACCTGTCATATTTCTTCCTAATTTTCATTTTTTGTATTACGTTTTAAAACACACGCTTCATCATATTTTCATTATACCTAAAAGTAATTGTAATAATTAAAATTTTATTTAGTCTAATAAGTACATTTCGCGGTTGAAAGTTGTAAAATTTTCAAGTTTCCAAAGAAGAATCTTCGACCCTTGTGTTCAAAACCTATAGGTAATTATCGAAATAAAAAACATTGTTCTTCTTAATTGATTATTTAACGATAATGAAGATCTACGGAGGTAGTTATTTTGTATAATTGCAACATTAATTATCTATTACTATTTCTTCATTGTTGTTTTACTCACCGATTGTAGAAGTAAATAATTCAGTTATTTTTTTTAATCGGCTAATTAATTAATTGTGTCAGTGTTCGCCGTTTATTTTATACTTTAAAATTTTTGTAGGTAGGTAGGTACTGTTTTTGAATGATGGCAACCCACTTTAAATCCTTGGTTCTTCTTCTAATTTTTAAGCTTGTGTTTTGTTATTTGACAGATGGCATAGCCTTTTGCTATGTTAACTCCTAGCTGTCTATCCAATTTTTGTCAAATGCAAAAGAAATAGGAGAGGTTGTATGACAAATGGTATTCAGTGGAAGAAGCGAAAGAAGTATGCTTGGATAGAAAAGGGTGCACGCCCATTCTCTGCCTATCCCTTAAGGTATGGTCTGATGAGGGAAAAAAGGCAGTAACTTGTTCTTCTCTGGTCACAATCTTATGATTG
This sequence comes from Mystacides longicornis, assembly GCA_963576905.1. Taxonomy (NCBI): domain Eukaryota; kingdom Metazoa; phylum Arthropoda; class Insecta; order Trichoptera; family Leptoceridae; genus Mystacides; species Mystacides longicornis. The sequence goes on from OY756422.1 coordinate 38,573,262, forward strand.
GTTTGCAGTACTTTTATCCACTCTGTCTCTCCACTCCACTCTGTCTGTTGCAGCTCTCTTCAGTTCTTCATGTGAGGAACAGCACAATATGTCCGAATACACGTCTTACAGATATTCCTGACATGGTCTTCCTCGGGAGTTTGTCCCCTCGGTCATACCCTTAACCTTCTATTAATATAAAGGAAAGTGCCTGACTGACTGACATACTCACTCATCAACGCACAGCCCAAACGGCTAATCGTAGAGAAGTGAAATTTTGAAATCAGGTAGGTTTTAATATAAAACCTTCTACTAGAAAGGATATTTGGAAATTCCATCCTAAGGGGGTGAAAAATAGGGTTGAATGTTGTATATCTCGGAAACTGGACATGGTACGAACTTGAGATTTGGTAAATGAAATCTCCTATAGTACCTAGTAGTTGGCTTGGACATTTTTTCCAAATTTTCACTAAAAGGGATGAAAAAGGTCACATATAAAAAGAGATGATTTGTAAGTGGCTCCTAATAAGTTTAAAACTGGTTTTATCGAAATAAAAAAAAGGTTTCTTCAGAAAGAGTCAAATTATACTATTTCGTTTTTAAAAGATAATATTAATTAGGGGGAAGGGGTTGGGGAGGTTTTTTATTGAACAACCATATCTCTTAGATAAATGAAGTTAGAAGGCTGTAAATTTATATACCTAATAATGTAGATTTTTTTTTAAATGACTAAAATTTTTTAAAAACACTCCTTGACTCTTTCACAGTAAGCTACTTAAAGCTTTTGTCGTGAAAGAGGAAGATGGTCGGCACCTGGGATCGAACCCACGACCTCCGTACGAAACAGTGCGAATGCCGGCGTCGTAACCGCTAGTCTACCAACCGCTACAGATGTTTTGTTTTGTCAATTTTTTTATTTATGGGATGATATGGTATGATAAAGATTTTGCAACAAACAAAATACTTATTGTTGAGATCTTAACATTGACCTTGAACGCCTACCTATAAGTTACACGCGCTGCCAGAGATACATTGCATGTACCCTATTGTATTGCCCAGCGCCAGTGGTTTCCAAAATTAAAGATTTTTTTAGTGAAATCAAAGAAACGTTGAAAATATCTTGTAAAAAATTAAAAAAAGATAGGTATTCATAGTATGAGCTGTTTAACAGTTTCCATTCTCACGCAAAGTGAAACTAATTAAATTAAAAATAACTTAACCCATATCTGCCCAAATTTCTCTTTTGTGATTTTTTCGTTTATCCTGCTTAAACTATGTCTAAATAACATGGTAAATATTATAAAAAAAAATTGATAGCATGAACTAGTGATGGTATATAGGTATATATAGGAGACTTTAAATAAATAAAAAACTTTATTGTGAAATAATTAATTAAAAACAATTTTTATAAGATTCAAAGGGCGGCCTTATCCCGAAGGATCTCTTCCAGCCAACCTAAACTTTCGACTTTCGTTTCGTTTAACACGTAACTGCTAATTCAAATTATTTATGCACTAAAACCTGGTATGGATTTCAATTGATTTGTTTTGTTGTTTCAGGTAATGTGGACATTGTTAATGGTAATTTAAAGTTAATCTTAGGACTCATATGGTCATTAATTGTAAGGTATCAAATCGGAAGGAGCAAATTCCCTCCTAGGTAAGCCCTTTTATAGGTACCACTTGATTAAAAATAAAAAGCTTCAGATCTGGATATTGACTGTATGTTATTTTCTTCAGAAAACTGATGTTAGCGTGGCTCCAAGCCGTACTTCCAGAATGCAGAGTGGGCAACCTCACAACGGACTGGAACAGCGGGGTCTTGCTGAGTGCTCTGCTGGATTACTGCAAACCTGGATTATTCCCACACTGGAGATCATTAAGTAAGTGTTATACCTATTAATAATATGGGTTCGATCAAAGAAAACCCGCCCAAATTAACTAACAATATGTTACATTTAATAAAAATTTAATCTTTGTTAAACTTCATCATAATATTAACATCTTCAAACAATGATAAATGAAAAACCTACAAAATAAATAAATCAATTGAAAAAATTTCCTATCTGGCTAAATTGTGAATCTATACCATCCTTGAATCACCATAATCAAACACATAAATTTTGATATAAATCCTTCTATTTTGTTTTGAAGCATTTTGATCACCTATGCATGAACAGCAAAAATACCTAGCTGCCCTAAAGAGTAAGATTATTATCACAACTTATCAGCCTCATTTTACTTTCTTTTATTTTAAACTAGCATTACCAACAGACGTTGTCCTTACTATGACTGAATATTGATTTTGTAATTTATACAAAAAATCTTTTAAAATATGTTTGAAATATATTATTTTTTTCTAAAAGCTAGAAAGAAATTCTATCAAAAATCTGCGTACTAATGTTTTTAAACACACTGGTCAAGTAAATTAATAAAAAATGTGTTGTTATGGAATTTTTCATAGATGGCGTTGATGTCGCAGGAAACCCGTTCCATACTAACTTTAATATTAAATATTATATTATTTTCTATCCATTTTTCGATGTTTTATTAGTAAGGGAGCGTTCAAATATTACGTAACGCAATATGGGGGGGAGAGGGGGTTTTCTTGTAAAACGTTACTATTGTATTACCGGCGCCGCAACAAAGGTATTTAGTGAATTTCCAGTAATAATTGTGATTTGAGGCATACATAGTTGTAATATGTGCGTTAGGCAACGTTTAGAGAATGGGAAGAGGGGTAACAAAGAGCGTTACTGTGCATCTCGGGGGGTCAATAATGTTAAAAAAATGCGTTACGTAATACTTGAACGGTCCCTAAATCTGTTATCCGGAGCGGAAAAGAATCCAAAAACCAAGCATCATAAAAATCTGTTGAGCCGATCTCGAGTGTTCGCACTAATCCGACTTACATTTATATTACAGAAGATGTAATTCTGTATATTCATGACATTGTAAATGTTTCATGAAAATTTGCTGTGCAAAAATAAAACAGTTTGCATTTCTTTCCAACAGTACCTAAATTAATTTAAATAAGTAGGTACCTATGTAGAATTTTATCAAGTGGATGAATAGATAAGATACAATATACCTATACCTTATTATTTGTAGATATTTGCAAAAATATAATGTGTACCATAAAACCTTCAACAAGAAAATGATATACGGAAAATCATTGTTGATAGAGCTCAGAACATTAACGTTGAATCTACGGAGGTCATGGTGCTTGAAGGCCCATTTTCCATGGCTACCACTTGATTGTCCTCATCAATTTAATGATATTTAACTCGAGATGTGTGAGAAAATTATATTGAATTAGTAAAGTTGTAACAATGAAATTATTATTTGACCATTATGGAGCTTCATTGTATTGAATTGTTGGATGTCACATTGTGTGCAAAAATCTTGAGTGTTATTTTGAGTTATAAATGTTGACATAAGTAAGCAATTTAGGAATTACGAGTAGCCTAATATAATATGGACTGCGAATCAACAGGAATAAGACTAAAGTTATGCTGGTGAACAGGCGGAGTGTATTGTCCGGTGCGGAGCGGTTGGGGGATCTTGAGATGGTGAAGGAGTTCGTGTACCTGGGATCCCTCATCAGCGACGACGGTACATGCGATAAGGAAATATGCCGGAGAATCCAAATGGCATAGGGCGCCATGACATCCCTGAATAAGATTTGGAAGAGTGGGAACATTAGACGGCCCACAAAAATCAGACTGGTTAAGTCTCTGGTCTTCTCCATATTTCTGTACGGAGCCGAAACTTGGACCATAAAGTCTCGGATGAGAGCTAGAATAGACGCCTTTGAAATTTGGTGTTGGAGGCGCCTGCTACGAATTCCATGGACAGCTCACAGAACAAATGTATCAATCCTAACAGAGCTGAATGTTACAGATCGACTCTCCAATGTCTGTATGCGTCGAGTCTTACAATTTTTTGGGCATGTTGCACGACGAGGAGCGGACAACTTGGAGAGAATAATTATGAGTGGGAGTGTGGAGGGCAGCAGAGGTAGAGGGCGCTCACCTATGAGATGGAGTGACCAAGTGAGAGAGGCCACTGGGGAGACCTTTTGTGGAGCACTGCACTGCGGTTGGCGGAGAACCGTAGTGAGTGGAGGGAACTGGCTTATGGTGTTTATGTTGAAAATCACGATCATCAGCACCGAGGGAACGACGAAGAAGAAGAAGAAGAATATAATATCCCTTTAAAAATTTGGAATTTAATGCGTTTGACAATTGCATGTCCATTTCAAGAGTTCACCGACTCCTATAGAAGTAAAATTGGCTACGAAGAATTCGGATCTATCTGGGAATCAAACCCGTGCCTTTTGATCAGAATTCAATGTCTTGATGACTGGCCATCTAGGTTGCTACCCGGGCAGTTCGGGTTTTGCAATGTGCGTTCGTGTATCCTGCCGAAACCTAAAATATCCGAGTTGTATCTTTACCCAGTGACTTTTTTTTAGAGAAATCATACCTGTCCAGATTGAAAATTGTCAGAATGACCTTTTTTTAGAGGACTTCACCTTTCCAGGTATCGAATTTTGTAAAGTTGTGTCTGGGTCAAAAATGTTCCTAAGGTGCCAACGTTGTCGAGATCCCTATTTTAAAGTGATGTTACTCAGAAGCCAAATGGTTTAAAACTCCTAACTTCTTATCGAGAGGTCCCAGGTTTATTTACAGCTTATTTCGGATTTTTTCTGTGTGATTTTTACTGAAATTATAAAATGTACAAAAACCCTGACATTTTATCAATTAATACCTAACCTGCAAAACTTATATACCTACTTATGTAAAATTTAATAAAACCCATCATGACATGTGTGATCAAATCTAATAATCTACAAAAAAATGCATTGACATTCTCAGTTATTCTAAGAATGATTTCACGACCATCAAATATTACACCTAACTAATATTATACTTCCCTGTCACATTTTCTTTTAGATCCAAATAATTCCATAGACAACTGCTCCATTGCTATGAATATGGCCCAGAAAGAGTTTGGTATTCCAATGATCTTGGAGCCCGAGTATCTGGCATCACCGTGGCTTGATGAACTCTCCGGAATGACTTACCTCTCCTACTTCATGAAGCCAGATTCTCCAGGTTTCTACGCAACACTCAGATGGGTCAACTCTAAGCTGCAAAAGCCCATCTCGAACTTTACAGTGAGTAGCTTTATTTTCGTCTTTTGTATTTGTGACTTGAGAAAAAGATTATCTGTCTCATATAACTTACACAGTTCTTCAAAACTTCGTTTTCCTATCCAGTTGTGTACTTTTAAGGAGCAGATTCTTTGCATTTTATATCTTATGTTTAGGAACTTATTTTATTCAGAATTTTACTATTTTATTTTATTGACTGACTTACTAATTTTACGATCGGTATTTTTAAATATTTTCCTTCCCCTCATATTTTATCTTTTTTACTATTGTCTTTAACTCTTATAATGTGCGTAATGGTTCTTTATAATAATTCTTTCAGCTATTGTTCAGTGGGTGCAACTATAACTTTTGTGTATTTTATAATTTTTTTTTTTGTGTATATATATTTATGAATTTTTGCATTTTATATCTTATGTTTAGGAACTTATCTTATTCAAAATTTTACTATTTTACCTATTTTATTGACTGACAAATTTTTACGACTTCCGATATTTTCAATTGTTTTTTTTTTCGGTTACATTATAGATGCAATATGATTTTACTCCTTTTACTGTTTAAATATTTTTATTTATTTTTTTTTTATTCATTTTTATTATTTTTTTTTTTTGTTTGTTTTTTATCTTATATTCTGTTATGATGTGTTTTTTTATTGAGAATGTATTGGATCATTTTCCTTTTGTGGATTTAGAAGAAGGCTGTTTCTACGGACACTACTCGACACAGGCTATACCTAGTGAGGGTGTCCGAGATCGCACTTTAAGGTGTTTATTTGTCTTGAATGATTTTTGATTTTGTTTGTATCGTTTTCATGTCATATTTATTTTGATGGAATAAAGATTATATTATACTTGGGGAAAATGGCTGGCAGAAGTGTGGGTGGTGCACTAAGAACTATTTTGAAAAACAGCTATGTCTCACCACAAGCTAGCTGTGAAACATGGACATGGACGAAAAAAGTAAAACATTGTATAAATGCAGAATAATGAGAGCTCTACTAAGAATATGTGGAAAAACTCTGTGGAACATGGAAAGGAATGAGAATAGTAGGAAGGAATGTGGTATGGAAGTTAGTTGTTACAAAGATGAAAGTTACCTAATAAGCTGAGATGGTTTGGGCATGTGGAAAGAATGTATGCAAACAGTATGACAAAGAGAATACATAAGGCTGAAATGAAAGGTGTAAAAAGTCATAGTCGACCACGAATGGTGTGTATCGAACACATCGGTTTCGGAAATCTAGGAAAGCTAGGTCAGAAGCAAATTTGATGGGAGAGGTTGTATGAGAAATGGTGGAAGAAGCGAAAGAAAGTGTTTGGATAGAAAATATTGAAAGTCTGTTCTTTCTGTCTACTCCTTAAGTGACGTGGGGTGATGGGTATAAACATTGTACTTTTCTCCTATGAGCACATAATCCAAATAGTACTCTTTTAGGGCTTTGATATTGGTCAAATAGTCTCTACCTTTGAAGAAGTAGAGTATTACTGACTATATCAAATTCTAGATACCTACTGTTAGAAATGTGCTAACTATTAAGAATCCTATTTTTGTTTAAAAATTAATATATATTAAAATTTTTTTCCAGGGTGATTGGAACGATGGCCGAGTGTCATGTGAGATCATCAGAGGACTTGGTGGTCCAGCGCCTGCTCCTGAACGTTTGCGCACAGATTCACAATACTGGGAACATAACCATCAACAAGCCATAGATGCGGGGAAAAGATTAGGTAAAATCTGATGATAGTATGATATTATTTCGAAATGGGTATTGTTTGACTCTGATGGTCATGGGTATAATCCCCGGTGCCGAGTATCTTCCAGTCTCAAGGATTATTTAAAAAAAATCTATATATCACTTAAAATTATTAAGGCAATTAAATTTAAATTTTTATGATAGAAATTGTGTTTTAGGGGATACCCATGTTACTCAATCAATCAATACTCCCATTCTACACTCTACTCAAAGGCATAGGGAGGCAACAAGAGCCTCCATTGCGCTCAATCTTGCGCAATGTTTATGACCTCCTCCCACTCCAGATCCCTCAGCACTGTTTCGAAGGAATGGATCACGGCGTGAGAGGGTCTTCCTCGTCTTCGGGACCCTGATGGGAGGAAGAACAGCGCTCTCCTTGGCCAACTGTTATTCGGCATCCTTAACACATGCCCCAGCCAAGTCCATCTCCTATCCACAATGGTAGAGGTGATGGGCCCTCGCTGGGTGCGCCAGTGTCGTTCGTGATGCGGTAGTACCATCTTACACCCAATATTCTCATGAGACACTTCATTTCAAATGCAGAGATTTTTTGTGCCTGGACTTGGGTCATTGTGCCTGGGCTTTTGGTCATCTTATACCCTAAAAAAAAATTTTTTTTCATTGTTTAAAACTCATGGTCTTAATCCATCTCAGCATTACTACCTTTCTAACAAATCTGATCTGGGGCACCTCAGTTGGATGGTTTCAAACTCTACAGCATACATAGGTACATAATACTCCCTATATGACCCCACTTAGGAGCATAGGAAGGCACCAAGAGTCCTCCTCATACACGAGTAGAAACATTTTTGGTGTATGATAATGATTAATAAAATAAGTATAATAGGTAAGTATTTATATAAGAAAATTTGCAAGTAACCCATTGTATTTTGTATTACAAAAATAAGTAGGTACTTACCTGTAAAAGGAGTTTTATTCTATATGCGAGACTACTATAGAAAATAAGGTTTAAGTCCCATTTGAATAACCATTTTATAAAATACCGAGAAATATGACAGTCATCAAATCTAGTACACCCACTGCAGCCCACACAAATAATACACTTAGCTCTAACACCTGTGTTCACTTCCTTGAATGTTACTTCCTACTTGTTAAAGACTGGATTATTACTATGATTTTCAGGTGTTGAGCCAATTCTCTCCGCCAAAGACATGGCGTCTAAAGAAGTGGAACATCTTGGAGTGATGGCATATGCAGCTCACTTCCAGTGGGTGAAACCACGTCCTCCACTCTCCGATATGATTCATGTCTCTTTAGAATCAACCAGTGGAAGAGTTGGAGAGCCGGTAATTCCTTTAAATATTTTTATTGGAACTTAAAGTCAACATTGCGTCGGTTAATATCAGCTGTGGTCAAATCGAAGTTACATTTTTTGAGGTTATGATTCTATTTTTTGTGTTAGTAAAGGGGATACCTGACCAACTAAATCTCACAGAAACTAAACTGGATTAAATTAACCGATCAGAAGCCTTTGTCTTTTATAAAGGCGGCAACCATACTATTTTTTATAATTACCGCTTGGCTAAAGGGTTACACGAAGCCATCTGTCACGGCTACGCCGTGACTTAAAAAAAAAACAAAATAATTATCTATGTCAAAAATCTAGTAAATTGAATTTTAAAATATCCATCTAAGAAATAATCAAAATAAGTCAAATCCAGTCCATTATAACAAAATTAGATAAATCCAAATTTCTAATTTTTGCTTTAAGTATCTTAATATTTTTTATTCTACAATTTTATCACAAAATTTTGATGATTATTTAACAATTTTTATGTGAAAAGGAGTTAACCATTTTTGATAATCGACACACAAAAAACATTTTTATTGATTTCTCATTAATTCCATATCAAATTGATCTAATTATATGAAATTTCTTGCCTATCACAAGAGTATTCTCGTCTGATAAAAATCATCATACGTACAATGGGATTCATCTCGGCATCAAGCACACTATGGAGTTCAGCGGGAAATCTTTCATGGAACTAGACCATTAATTGTCCCTTTTTTTGCAGATGAATTTCCGTGTGGATCTTTTGTCCAAGGAACTTGATTACTCTCAGATAAAGGCATATGTCATTACCCCAGCAGAACAAATGATTCCTGTGAAGCTGCAGAACAAAGGCCATGGGGTTTTTACTCCGGACAAGATGGGAATGCATGAAATCATTCTCGATGTTGACGACATAAGGTGCCTACCATTGCCCAAAATATTTACTGTCACTTCAATAATTAAACTTAGGTTGTAAATATATTGTTTTGAATTGGACCCTTGATGTATAAAAAAATATTTTTTTCAGAGTTGATAATCGTTTCTTCTTCCGAGTTTTACCTCGTCTAGTGACAGTCGCTCCGCCTGGTATGGCTCCTTGTGCGATGGGTAGTCTTGTGGAAGTTTTAGTAAATGCTACAGGTAAGGCAGTTTTGAATAAAGTAATGCCCAATTGTACTCAGCAAACTAGTCCCTGACAATGACAATGCCATCAGTGTCCCTCAACTTCCCATTTAGTCGGAATATTGATATTTTATTTTACTAGCTGATACCCATCTTGTCCACATTTTCTAAATATTGCTCTCCTTTTACTGAAATTTTACTTTAAAGATCCTATATTTAAGAAATTTATAAAAAAAAACTTCAAATATAAATAGAAATATAATGTAATCATGCACTTTCACTTCTTACAGTGATTATCCAAAAAAGCACCTAATGTAATATTGTTTCATTTAAATAAATTCAATGATTTTAGGCGCTCCAAAGCGAGAGGACATTCTTGTCACTGCCCATAGTCCATCAGGGCGAGCACTTCCATGTCCATTGCAGCACATAGATGGTACAAGCAGTGCAATTTTCCAGCCTGATGAGCCTGGAACATGGGAGGTCTCAATCACTTATCAAGGAAAAAACATCCAGGTATAGGCAAGATTTAAAAAAATCATAGACAAAAGAAAAATATTAGGAGCTATTCATATACCATAGATATTATAATGATTTATTCTAACATTTTCAGGGTGGTCCATTTACATGTGATGTCTTTGATCCGGCTGGTGTGAGCATTACTGGCTTGGAGGGCGCTGTGGCCCACAAAGCCCACTACTTCATGGTGGATACTGCAGCCTGTGGTCCCCTGCCTAAAGCCGAAATTGCCGTGGATATTGTCCACGACAAAAGAAGCATTATGTGTGCAGTTGAAAAATTGGATTCACACACTTATAGAGTATCTTTTATGCCCAAGGAAAATGGGAAACATAGGGTATGTGAGAAAATATCGCTAATTTTGAAAATAAAATGGAATACGTATTAAAATTTCTAACATTTTTATAAAACCAATCTTCGGAAGCAGAATATTTCTTTAGTTTCTTAAAAACACTTAAATATTATTTATACCTCCCTAATAAAAAACTTTATTAATTTTATGGTTACTCTAGATATACATTTACTACAATGGTTATGACGTCAAAGGGTCACCATTTATGATGCGAGTAGGATCACACAAAAGTAAAAGCAAATCACGAGAAAGCCCTGCACGTGTCTCTAGTCCATGTAAGTTTAACAAAATATTCTTGTATTTTTTTTTGTAAAATTTAATATTTTAACATGTTATGGCAACATTGACAATTGTCCAAATGTCAAATTATATATTGATTGTGTCAGTTTTCTATGGAAATAACCTTAAAAAATACACTTTTTTCAGTGGGAAGATACAGAGAGAGTAGCCCGCTGAATGGTACAACAAGCTACAACCAAGACTACAACAAAAGTAAAACATCCTACGATTCTTCAAGACACGACGATTTATATAAATCCTCATTCGCAGATAATAGTAGCTACGACTTACAGAAAACTTCTAGTTATGACATGACAGATTCCAGTTATATTACGACAAAGGTTACAAAAACACAAGACATATCGTCGACATCTCGCTTAAGATCAGAGAGTCCTCGGCACACATCGAGCCCTATAACTAGTAAATATTTAGGTGAACCTAGACCAGATTATAATAGAACTAGTAGCCCAATTTACAGAACCACCAGCCCTATTGGAAGAACAGCAAGTCCCATCAACAGGTAACCCATTGATACATAAATTTATTAATATATGTACATTTTCAAACCTCTTTCGCTTTATTCAACATCATAATAGTCTCCTATTCCTTCTAGCATTACTACTATTATATCTGCAAGGATTAATTACAAAATGAAAAGTTTAGCCCACGGTTTATGGGTATTTTTTTTTATTTCACAGAACTGAAAGCCCCAGTTATGGCTATAGATCAACAAACACAACTGGTGGATATTCATCATACAGCTCTACAAGTAAGTGATGGTCAAACATAGATTTGAATTCCTGACACATTTATACTTCTATTGACGAGTTGAATTATCAAGGTTTGTTCCTTTCTTGATTAGTTCTTTATGTTTAAAATAGATCTTGAAAACCACACGAGAGATTCAGGAGTGGAACACAGCTCCAACATGAAAGTATCGGCAGGAAGAAGTCCTGCTCGAAGAGATTCTTGGGATGTTATCAACAAAACAAAACATATGATGAGCGCCAACAGGTATCAGCATTTATTTTGATAATTCCTAATACTTAACCTCACTTTGTGTTTTTATTTTATATGACAAATATCAAAGAGTTACAAAAAACCATGACATCAAAAAATGAGAGACCAACAAAACCACCAGTTAAGTACTTATAATAATCTCAAACATTAATAGCGAAGGGTGTGAAGTAAAATACTAATAAAAGAAAACCAGAAAGGTTTATAGGGCCGGGTGAGGAACAGGAATAAGAAACTTGAATTGCTATGATGTCAGGTGTTTCCTTACGTGTTGCCTGAACACAGTAAAGGATGAACTGCTTTGATCAATATTATTAAAAAATATCCTGGATTATATCAGATAATTAATCATTATATTTGACAGTTTGGAGTCTCTTGCAAACATGGCAGAATCCACCTTAGACAGCACGATGGATGGACGCTCATCACTTTCTCCCGGTCGTCAAGATGCAGAAACTTTGAGGAACACACAGTACAATCGAAGCATGCTGGCAACACAGTTCCACGACACATCACGAGATGATTTTACCAAGAAATTAGACCAAATGGCCGGTATAAAAGATGAAACAGACCAGACATCTTATTCATATTATGTTAGTATATTATTTTCTTTTCATGCTGAATAAAATTACATACATACACAATGGTGTTACTGCAGGCAAACTATTGCCAGTGTAAAAAATTCGCATAATATTGCAATGCTCAAAAATTGTTAATGTATTCATTAAGGTAAATAAAACATGAGGGTAACCCAGAAGTTTGGTCCCCCCCTTCTTCTCTTTCCCTAAATTTTGTGTAACACCCATGTGACTATTATGTGCACCTAAAAATCACTATTATGCAATTTACGCTAGGTTTTAGAAAGTCGCTTGAAAACCCATGTTCGAACCCCCTTCCCGTCCCGATAATTCACAGTATCGTTTTACAAGCCCCCCCCCTCTTTCTATATTGCCCTTATACTTGAATGATCCCCTATAGGTAATTGTAAAAAATTTATATTGTTTCTAGACCAAGAACTTCTCAGAAAATCGCAGTCAGCAACAGTCTTTTTTATCAAGTAGGCCCCCCCAGACAACTGGAGGGGGGGCCCATGATGAAATCGACGCCACACATCAAAGATTCAGGTAATAACCCCTAAAATCTATAAAAAATGTTGTTGTATATTCATGTGTAAGTAAATAAAATAAATTCTATAAAGAGGATTATTAATACTGAAATATTTTTCAAAAATTTACAGAAATTTGACAACCAGTGCTGTGTCAGGTGTATCATCATCCGTTTCTGCAAACCCTAAAAAAGGAGGATCTGGTTCAGTTATTGTCAAGAGTATACCCAATGGAACCGTCGGGATTCCTGTTGAGTTTGAAAGTAAGCGGTAGTACATGTTATTGTCTATTATTGACAAATAAGTTTTTAAATACCTTTAATAATACCACCAGAAACCTCCAAAAAGATACTTGCCAAGCATTGGCTGTCTTCATTTATTCATTAGTTTGCATATCTCTTAGATCAGAGACGCCCAATCCACTGTGAGTCCTTTTCTTAAAAATACAATACTTTTCATAAAGATACCTACTTCACAGATTGGAAAAACACAAAAAAATCTATCTGGGGGCTAGGATATTGTTTCGGACTGGTTTAAATTTATTTATTAATGAATGTTCAATTTATTCCCAGTTGATGGATCTCGTGCTGGATCAGGCAATCTGGAAATTCTTGTCAACGGTGGACGAGTGACATCTGCTGTCCGCGCTCTCGGTGGACAGAGATTCCTGGCTTCTTTCACACCACACACCCCAGCCACGCACACGGTCCAGATAACGTTCAATGGTGAAACTGTGCCAGGTATGTTTGATAAAAGATTGTTTAAAAATATATAATTTTGTAAATAACCTATCTGTCTATTGATTATTGACAATCAAGAATATGACCAAAGGATTCTTATATACTAGTACAGTATCTTTATATTTACAACAATGATTAGATAAACACTGAACAGCATGATTTTGTTGAGGTAAAAAAAATATGGACCTTTAATATCTCTTCATAGCCTTTGAGGGATATGTAGTGGTTGAATGAACATATTTCAAAATATAACCAAAATTCATTACATTCAGATAGTATCAATCAATAGATTAACTATTGAAATCATTACATTACATTCAAATAATCGATTGTAATAATCGTTTTAGAAGGAAATTGCAACACGTTCGGCATAATGAATCCATACACAAAATGGTAATACAGGATTTCTGGCTATCGATACAACACCATAATGAATAATTATTGCAACCATAAATAATGGTTGTCGTTGTTGTAATCTTGTAGGTACATATTTCATATTCTCTTGTCTGTTGCAACCATAGACTACCCACCCATATCACTCCTACAACAATAATTTCAAATAACTTCGGAATCTATTCTAAAGCTATTTGAAATAATTATTCTTGCGGTTTTCCTTAAGGGTAATTCAAGCACACTCCTTTAATTCCTTGCACTGATATTTTATGTTTCCGTACAACCTCTCAGGGGAAACTTAATCTGAGATAGGATTCCAACCCCGAGTAGAAATTTCAAGGGAAAAAAAAACGCAGAAAATATCTGACTTGACCGGGAATCGAATCAGGAAATAATTTAATTCTTTCAGCCTAATAAATTCCATTTACGATGCATTCTTTCACCATGCTCAAACCATCTCAACTTATTAACTTTCATCTTTGTAACAACACTAACTTCCATACCACATTCCTTCCTAATATTCTCATTACTTTCCATATCCCACAGTCTTTCCACATACATACTCTTCGTCATGGACGTATATAAGGGGGGGGTTCTGGGGGTCCGGACCCCCCCCTTAGCATACGACTATGATTTGTGCGGTTAGATTTTACCCTTGGAACTCCTCCATATGAAAGCTATTACTACGTCCATGCCATGAACGTATATAAGGGGGGGGGGGGGGTTCTGGGAGACCGGACCCCCCCCCCCCCTTAGCATACGGCTATGATTTGTGCGGTTAGATTTTACCCTTGGACCCCCTCCATGTGAAAGCTATTGCTACGTCCGTGCTCTTCGTAGAGCTGTAATCGCTATTGCATTTTTATTCTAGAAACTGATAATAATTCAAATATTCAAAAAATGTTCGTAAATCAGAAAGATTAAAGTGCTCTGCATATTATATTGTTGGTTGTGTTGTATGTAATATATAAAACGATAATAGTGGGCTGTCTATTAGGAATCTGTTGTCGCCAAGGTAGGTGAGCAGGTTCTTCTTCTATTAACACAACTGTCAATTCAATATGTCTACCCACCTAGCTATACTGTGGCACAGCACATTTTGTAACGCATGATTCAACACCATTGAATATGGATGTCTCAATACATCCTATATATATTGTAACTATTATATTATCAACAATCTATCACATAATATTGCGAACATTTGACAGTATAAAAATATGGCGTCACTCCCGTTTGACAGTTTATCACTGTCCAGTCTCCATCTATCGAATTAATATAAAAGCTATAATTTGATACATCGATACTGAAAGAAAACACAGAAATTGAATCCTACCAACATTATTAAACATAATTCTTCGATATTTAGTTCAATGTTTTCCCGCTGGCGCTTTATAATTCCATAACAACGAAAATATTTGAATACGGGGCTGGAATCCTATCTCGTATTGGACGGGACCGTTTGAATGGTAGAGAAATTCACACATTTCACATAATTTATTCACATAAAATATAACTTACAGAAGTTCAATACATTAAACAATAATATAAATAACACAACTAACACAAGGCATGTCCCAATCAGGTTTTTTATGGTATAAGAATACTTCAAGCATTAAGTTCCGCCGGCTATACTGACACCTAGCTATGTGTAGAAGACTGTTATTTATTTAATATTTTATGCATTAACACGATCGAAATCATTCACAAGAAGATGCAAAAACACATTTTTTTTTATTTACGGCAAAAATTTACTCCAACAAATATAATTCATGAAAATATTTAATTTAAATGAGTTTGTGACAACCCTGTTCCATCTCCCCACACCCAACGCATTCTACAGGTGGGTGCCACGACACTAATACAACTTTCATTCATGTATGCGTCTCTTTTTAACACTACACGGATGGACAAAGACCAAAGTACTACTCCGTTAAACGTACTTACATAAACAATAAAATTATAATCAAAGACGCTCCGACTACTTTATAACTATCTTCTTTTTCCGGCGTAAGAAGAAATGAGATGATGAGATTATTTTCTATTAGCACACATGTACCGCTTGTAAACATGTTTTCTTCGATTCAATAAGCCTGTCTCTTTTCAATATATTGCGAAGCATTGGGAAAAAAAGGATGTCTGTCTAATGTGAATACGTTAATTTATTATTTTACTATAGGATGTACCTACAATAGTTTTGCTTCAACAGGTACAAAATTAAAGGTAATCGTATGCAATGTAATTCTTCGCTTTACGCTATTTCGTTTAACGCTGCATTCCTGTTTCGCAAAGTTGATTTGATCAGATTATGAAATATAATAATTGGTTAGGTTCTTCCGTAAGTGGTAACTCGGTATTTTCGAAACACACGTAAACCGACAGGAATATTTTTTTTTCATTCAAATAACAAAACTAATCAAATATTTTTCGTACGACGAAAATATGTTGCATCTGCAAGTCAATAGTTATGATTGCTATGCCGATTTTTTTAAAACGAATATGGGCCAGATCTGGGCGCATCCAATGTTAACACTAATAAGCTTTCGACATCTTTCATTAAATCACAGTTTGTGTTGTGAAAGTGAAAATGGTTGGCACCAGGATTCGAACCCCGACATTTCCGTACGAAAGCCGTTGGCTGAACCGCACAGCTACCAACCACCTCGATAAATAATAACCGGTATCTTTAGCGGGAAATTTTATAACTAAGAAATGTTAGATTCATCTTTCTAGAGGGACGTGTGAACCTGCGCATTGCGCACCCCTCACAAATTTCCCTCAACGGTTTTATTTTGCTCCAACGTAATTGTTATAAATCAAACGTTATTTTTTTCATACTTTAACAGTGTACATCTTAGTTATGTACCATATATGTATTTATTTATTTTATTTATTTAGATTATGAAGTTACAAAAATTACATATTTTATAACTTAAAAATAACAATATTATTCCACTTATATTATTATTGAAAACTATTTATTTTTTCTTCTGGCTGGTTCTTTTTTTAATATAATTACTTATAATATGTCATATTTTTTATTTATTTGCTATTTGCTAAAGAAAGCGCGTTCTTGTGTTGTTTGTTCATTTTTTTTATTTCATTTGCCTAATTGGATTTCGATGTGAAATTCAATTGTCTAAAACTGATTGTGTATAGGTACACTTTTTTGTGGATGTTTTTTTTTTCATCACAATATATTTGTATTCTCAAAGAGTTTATAAATGACAGTTGGCCGAGGAGATCGCTGTTCTTCCTCCCATCGGGGTCCCGAAGAAGAGGAAGACCCTCTCATACTGTGATCCGCTCCTTCGAAGCGGAGCTGAGGAATCTGGCCATAGTGTGGGAGGAGGTCATAAACATTGCGCAAGATCGAGTGCAATGGAGAGCTCTTGTTTCCTCCCTATGCACTTAAGTGGGGCGTTAAGGGAATTTGGACTGGATTGTATTGGATTTGTAAAAGACAATATCGCCGTATGTTATGAAAAAAATGAGATTCCTTCATACAATAGTTGTAAAATGTTGTCCGCAGTCCCCAATGCCATTTGAGTTAAATTGGGACCCTATAAGGGACGATATATGTACCTAACTATTTTACAGGACAATAAAATAATATACGAAACTTTTCTAGACCTGTCGTCGTGTAGGGTAGTCACTTGCTACAGAATAGGGGTCCAGATATTGCTGCTAGTGCATGAATATAAAAAATACTAGATTCTTTACATGATTTTGTGTTAAGCGAATCTCCGTTAATTATAGTTTGCCTGACAACACACTCACCTCGCACACAATACAGCCAAGTTTGTGAAGGTTCGTAGAAGAGCCTGTTCGTAAAAACAAACCTCAGTTGATTCGAGTTCGTTGCGAGAGGTGACTGTGCGCACGCGCATCCCTCTATATTTGAAAATGGCACATTGCGTTCGATTGAAAGAAATGTGAAAATTATCAACAAAAATGTCTATAATTTGATACAGTAATCAATTAAAAACCTTCAATTGTTCTCTTCAAACAGTGTTTTGACTCGTCAGCGAGTTTTTATTCTTGTTTTGTGACAGTTCGTGGAATATTAGTGGCCGGAATTTGAGGAATTCGAAGTGGCACGTATACAAATACACACAAACACGTTCAACAATCGTTGTATTGTTTTTTTTTTACTTCTACAACATTTTTTGTGCAAAATAAACAGTTTTATATTATTGTGTTGAGTGTTTTGTTTATTTTCTTTTTAAATAAGGTGAGTTTTATGTTCTTTTTTTTTAATATTGCCTTTCAGATAATCTGACAGCAGTTTTAAGTTTGTAATGTTGGTTACCTATCGATTTGAATAATTTCAATTGTTTCGCGTAAGTCTTAAGGAGGTATTCGAAATGTCAAAAGACCTTTAGGTGTATCGAATTTAAATTTGATTAAACTAGGAATATTGTACTCTCTCCCCGTAGGATTAAATTAAAAGAGAAATGATAGTGCCCAAGGGAATACAAATAGATAACGATTTGGTGTCTTTTGCAAAGCCATAATTTCAATAACCAATGGAATCTTCTACTTCTCTAGGACTGCGTTCTGTCTTCTTTCGGATATCCCTTCAGCCCTTGGGCGAAGCCTTGCCTGCTGGTAGAGAATCAGCTGCTAATTTTATAAACCTTTCAAGATCCGCTCTCTCTACGTAATCTCTCCAGAATCGCCCTCTAGATTTACTCCATCCAACAACATCTTGGACATCGAAGGTTCTCTTAAAATCGGAGTTGCACCCTGTCCCGGAGTGTTGTGTCTGCAATGGGGTGGAGGCAGTGGCGTAACTAGGGGGGGGGGGGCGGTCCGCCCCGGGCGGCACTTTTCAGGGGGCGGCAAAATGAGCCGACAAATAAAAAAAAACTTGGTAAAAAACACAAAACTGAAATAGTATAGGTACGAGAATTTGTGAAGGAAAAATAAATGAGAAAAAAATCGGGTCCCCGAGTTTGTGAAGGGAAAATAAATGAGAAAAAAATCATGGCCCCGAGTTTGTGAAGGGAAAATAAATGAGAAAAAAATCGTGGCCCCGAGTTTGTGAAGGGAAAATAAATGAGAAAAAAATCGTGGCCCCGAGTTTGTGAAGGGAAAATAAATGAGAAAAAAATCGTGGCCCCGAGTTTGTGAAGGGAAAATAAATGAGAAAAAAATCGTGGCCCCGAGTTTGTGAAGGGAAAATAAATGAGAAAAAAATCGTGGCCCCGAGTTTGTGAAGGGAAAATAAATGAGAAAAAAATCGTGGCCCCGAGTTTGTGAAGGGAAAATAAATGAGAAAAAAATCGTGGCCCCGAGTTTGTGAAGGGAAAATAAATGAGAAAAAAATCGTGGGCCCGAGTTTGTGAAGGGAAAATAAATGAGAAAAAAAAATCACTAAAATTCTTAAAATTGATAAAATATTTTTTTTCCTTTTAACCTGTCTCAGCGTAAGCTAGTACAAAAAAGTGTACGTCGGAGTGAGTTAATTCAAGTTCCTTTTTTTCTTCTTTAAGTAATTTCGGGTTAAGGTCTTAAAAAAACTTTTGCAGTGATTAATAGGTGAAGGGAAAACTTTGTGCCCCTTTTTACGAAAATTGAGCTGACGGAGGAGTATGAAATTTCGTACACTTACAGTTTTTATAGAGAAGGGGTGGCAAATGCTAATATTTTTTTTAAAATCGTACATAAAAATAGATTAAAACAATAAAAAAAACTCTACGCACACTATTGTAATAGGTATATTATAGTTTAAATTAATTATGGTCGAATTTCGACCAATGAACTGAACCACTAGTTATAAAAAGTATGCGAACTTTTTTATTTTGATTTTTTTTCCATTTATATAGGGGGGTGGGGCGCCAAACTTTATTAGGTAGGTGGGGGGGGGGGGCAAATGTTAATCCCGCCCCGGGCGGCGAAAACCCACGTTACGCCACTGGGTGGAGGGTCTTGATCTGAGTTGTGTGCAAGAGGATCTTCGATATTGATGTATCGGCTCTTAATTCTATATTTCTATATCACTGCTCAGGATAGGTCTGATGCAGGTTTTAACAATTCTCACTTTGCTCTCCTTCGATGTGTTTATTTCTCCATACAGTAGCTTTCAGGCATTCAGCTACCACAGTACCTAGCAGCTTTATTTCCCTGACTTATTTGACTTTTCGTTCTTCAAGGCCGCTACAGATATTGTGTTAAAGCCTCTGTTATTAATTAACCTTTAAGTGCATAGGTGGATTTTGTTCCCCAGTTTGCATCAATATCTGCAGCATACAAAATCAAACTAGGCACCTAGGTACAGTTTATTTCATTTTAGAATGCCGACTCCACGTTGTCTGGGAAACCCTGCGTATAGGGTGTACAGGTAATATTAGATACAATGTAACATTATTTTTCGATTTGAAGACGATGTCATCAAACATCAATAAAATGTATATGATTTATGTGCCCACAAGCGTGGCTATAATAACACTTGTGATTGTTATCCTTTATTAATACTAACTGTTTATTTTTTCATTCACATGATTTTATGTAATGAATTTCATTAACTTTAAAATTCGTATGGTTATGAACACTATAAAAAGATGATATAGCCGCCGCGAGTTTTTGTCCTAGGTAATTGTTTTTCTATAGTCAACTGACACTCTCTAATCTGAGACAGGTAAAAGACAAGGTAGAAATTCCCAATGAAAACCATAAAAGCGAACCCGGTTGAGAATCGAACTGGGGTTCTGTATGATACGATGAAAAACACAGTACATTCAAATAAATCATAAATCAAAGATATATATATATATATCTAAATAAAATAATAGGGAGTCCATGTATTTACCTCAGTAGATCTATCGTAGCTCTTTTTAAAATGTTCATAAACATTAATTAAAATTACTTCTTTCGTTTGCCCACAAAGCGCTCTTCCTTTACCCAATTTGCTTGAACACGATGACATGTTTGTAAAACACAAGAAATTTCGTTATCACCCGGTATTTTAAAGGAAGAAACAAAAGGCTTTCTACCACAAACGCTAGACAATAACTATGCACCTTTGTTTTTTTCGTAATACGAAAGGATTAACCAATACAGTCAAGATCGCAGCGACAACGTGGCGTCGGCAAGGTTAAATGAAATTACCTGTACCTACATATATAAAAAAATATAAACACTGCGTGGTTCAAGGAACCACTCATATTATGTAGTTATGGCTTATTAAATCAATGATATAATTACCCAATGTTTTTGTTAATTTTACCACAATACGCATCCTTGAAAAAGAAATATTATACGATGTTTATTCTACCAGTCAACCCGTCTCATCCAACCAGTGGAGGATTCGTTACCTATTCCAATCTTTCCCACACGACTCAAACTATGGAGAATCAATAATCTTACTTTTAATTTGCTGATCTTAATATTACTAAAAATCTGTGTATATAAAACTGATTCAATAAATTTAAAAATTGATTTTAAAACTCCTTTACGATAACTTCTGCAAATTATGAAAAAAAAACAAAGAACGGGTGATTCTAACAGCATTCGTGGCGCCAGGTGAACTCTATTAGTGAGTAATCAATACTCCTTATTAGTGTAAAATAAGGATATACAGTGAAAAAAATCCAAAAGCGTAAAAATACAACAGCAACCAAGAAAACTAACCGCGATGCTAATCAGAAAGAAAGATGTGTGAAATTTCAAGAATTACCTACCATTTATTTGGTTCTTTTTTAATTTCCATGCGGTCTTGGAGCCGTACAGAGTTCCCATACCTTATACAAAACATACAGTTTGAGACAGTAATTCTAATCAGGCTGTAAAAGTACAGCTAACATCCCGTAAAAGGAATACCTGGTCAAAAATGGCGTAAGTGAATTCTGCATCCAAATACTTATACCAAACAGTTACATCATCGCGGTAACAGGATTGCATAACAGAAATCAGAAATCAATTACACGTGGATTAAAGAATTTATACCAATATTTTTTACATTCTAACTCTAATATTATTTCTTCGAGGCAGAGGTGAGGGATTTGGTTTGGATATTATGGTGTGGCAGTAAGTCGTTGAAACGGCGCGAGTTCGAGCGCGCTGGAGGGCTATTGCCTCCCTATGCTGCGAAGTGGGGTAAAAAAAAGGAAGAATTGATTGATTGATTTCCAAAATCGTAAAAAAGACAAAATGTCAATAATACAATGTTTACGGAGGTGAGTCCTATCACCTAACCCAAGCCCATCCGCAGAAAGTTTTCGCCTTCGAATCGAAGTGCCTGTGAAGAATTTTGGGTATAAGATGGTACATAACACTACATCACGAATGACGCTATACGATATTTGACTATCATGCAGAGGAGATGGAGACGGCTGCAGCCACCTCTTTGGAAAGTATGAGTAATGGCCGGATTGTGGGTAGTTTTATACGGTTGTTCCTATATAACAGCTTGGATCTATAACTTTTGAAGACCGAAATAGCATATATTTTCTTGAGATGATTCTTTGGCTTATTTCAATACATTTGATAATCAACGACTCCATGTAGATGAACTTGCCTCTTGTTTTAAATGCGTAATTTCCAGACAAGCAATGCTGAAGTGGTTGCTCGCTTAGCGGTTCAGTTGGCGACTTCCGTAGCGGAGGCCGACCATCTTTCTGTTTCACAGCACAAACTTTGCTTTCTGTGAAATAATCAGTTTTTGTGTTCCGTATTGGATGAGCCAAGGTTCATTTAAAAATAATCTTAATAATAATAAAGGGGGCGTTCAAGTATTACGTAACGCAATTTGGGGGGGAGGGGGGGTCTTGCAAAACGTTACTGTGTGTTACAAGGGGGGGAGGGGGGGTTCGAACAATGCGTCACGTAACGTTTTTTTCTTAAATAAAAAAAATTGTGAAATAAATCTTCCAAGTTGGACACCCTTTTCGTTTATGTTTTTCGGGAAGTCCCTCGATTGTAATGTACATCATTTTTTGTTCTCCGAAGTTAGCAACCCTTTTGGACAATGTTTTACGGGAAGTCCCTCGATTTTTCGTTTATGTAATGCGGGGAGTCCCTCAATTCTACTGTATGTAATTTTATTGCTCTGCGTAAAAAGCAACCTTTTTCGATTACGTCTTACGGGGAGTCCCTCGATTGCATTGTATGTCGAAATTGTCATTTCGCTCTCCTAAGTTAGCAAACCTTTTCTTTTATTTTTTACGGGGAATCCCTCGACTGTATTATACTTACGTCATTTTTATTTTATTTTCGTTGTTAGTATTCGTTAGTGCTTTAAACACGCAGTACGCATAAACACAAATTGCTTGTAGTGAGCGCATAGATTTTTATATGAGTGAGCGTTGTTAGTGAGTTTGTAGATAGGTACTATAATGTCCACAAAAGCGGGGGATTTACATAATCAACTGTTCTTGGCCTATAAAGGCCTCATGCTGACTTTCCAACGCATCTATGTCAAAAAAATACCAATGAAATTTGAAAAACATCAAAAGAAAAAATAAAGAAAAATTTATGGAACATAATAAATAGTATTATACGAGAGTTCAGTAAAAATAGTCACTTCCAGAGTGTTACGTAACATTTAGGGGGGGGGGGGGTACAGAAAAACGTTACGGCGCGTTACATGGGGGGGGAGGGGGGGTAAAAAATCTTCAAAAATTGCGTTACGTAATACTTGAACGCCCCCAAAGTACTGTTTGATCAATAAGTATCATATAAACCACAATAAGTATCTGCGTTTGAAACGAAGTGACTAGGGAGTATCTTGGGTATATGATGGTACCACCGCATCACGAACGATGCTGTAAGCCAGCGCAGGCCCATCACTTCCACAATTATGTAGAGGAGATGGATATGGCCGAGTCATGTGTTAAGGATGCCGTATGACAGTTGTCCGAGGAGAGCGCTGTTCTTCCCCCCTTCAGGGTCACGAAGACGTGGAAGACCCTCTCATACCGTTCCTTCGAGGCAGAACTGAGGGAGTTGAACAGGTCATAAGCATTGCGCAAAATCGAGCGCAATGGAAAGCTTTTGTTGCCTCCCTATGCCCCCTGAGTGGGTTTCAAAGGGAGATTGTGTTGTGTTGTATACTTATAGGAAATTAACACCTACTATGTAATCGATATTATTTTTAGCTGGTTACAGACTAATCGATATATTTTTAGCCGGTTACAAACTCCTTAAAAGTATAATACCTACCTAGTTATAATGTGGTTATCCTTGTAAAATATAAAATTTCGAAAGTGCAAATAAATTTAAGAGAGGTTTGGCGCATACTTTTGTTACATGTATTTAATTTTAGAACCGGTATCTCTATGGGAAATGACAGCTAAATTAATGTATGATTGTCTCTGGGACATTATGCAACATAATCATTGATATTTGATCAGACATGACCGAACGAACCTTGAACGTTTAGAATTGCAATCATTATTCCGAACTATATTCACGAAAAGTTAAAAATTCAGAGCTTTTCAAATATTTGAAAATTTTAAGGGCCAATTGTCTCAAAATAGCCGTTATAGCACTTTTTCTTAGTCGATTATACTTGATAATGATTCTACGATTCTTTAAAAGAAGAGTTTAGCTATTTCAGTTGCGGAAAATGTGAAAATGAATCTTAATAGTGATTGGAATTTGTTTTATTCACATGAAAATATTGTTATAAGGAAACGACACCCTATATAATTAGGTACATAATTAAGTTTAGTTGGAACTAAACATTTTCGCGAATTAGGGGGCAGAATTATTAACCTATTTTGTGGATTTGTTATTTTAATAGCTTGATCTTATGTAGCCATCACCTATACCTAAAATAGCACAGTGATTTCAACGAATGGTGTTATTTCAGTATCTCTTATTGAACACGATCTCGGTAAGCTGGCCATATATAGAGTTCTCAAGATATGCTGTTCGAAAGGCAATCCTGTTGGCCTTGTGAATGTAGAATATTTAGAAGGTTCCTTTCTCTGTAGCTTATAAATCTCTACGATTAGACCGATATGTTGCGTTTTGTTAACACTCCTGTTGAAAAAGACGCGTTTTTGATAGCGTAAAAGAACAGTGTTATAGTGCATAACCCAATCCTTTTACCATCAATCATGTATGGATGTAAAACGTGGACATGGACGAAAAAAGAAGAATGTAATACAAATGCAGTAGATATGAGAGTTTTACGAAGAATATGTGAAGAGACTATGGGATATGAAAAGGAATGAGAATATTAGGAAGAATGTGGTATGAAAGTTAGTGTTGTGACAAATACTAACTTTCATACAATAGGTAAGTTGAGATGGTTTGGAGACGTGGAAAGAATGGATGCAAACATAATGATTAATAGAATTATGAGAGTGAAAGGAAAAGTGTAAGAAAGCGTGGCCGACCGAGAATGACGTGGATCGAACACATCGATTCCGTCCTCACGGAAGGTCAGGTAAGAAGAAAAAGAAATAGGAAAGGGTGTATGAGAAATGGTATGTCGGTGGAAGAATCGAAAAAAGTGTTCCTGGATAGAAAGTAGTGGAGGTCCTTTCTCTACTTACCCCTTACGGGACATGGCGTGATGGGTTAAAAAAGGAGCGGTAATTTTCTGGACAACTCTGTAAATTGGAAGTTAACTATTTTACCACTATCAATGTCATTTCTTGCATATTACAGTGCTACTGGAACATCTTCAATCTCTGTGGTCGACTTATAACCCAGCTATGATCATCTTAAATGATAGATATCATTGATTACAATCTTAGTCTTAATTACATCAATGTAACAAAACAGCAGATTCTCATCTTGTACATTAGAATGTACTGTAATAATTAGATTAGAATCTGCACTCGTTTGACACAGTTCGTTCGGATGTTTACATTATTTATGAACTGATCTAAATACAAAGTTTAGCTAGCGCCAAATGCTGATTGTTTTTAACACAAAACTCAAGTACCTATAATGGCTAATAATTTGCGTGAGAAATTCAATGTAACGAATTCGGTATGGTGCGCTGGGACTATACAAAAATAAACTAGCAGCCAAACCTGTCGGACGATAGGCTAAGAAAAGAGTCGTTAATCGTTTGTATACTTAGTTCTTCGAAAACCGTCTTGTTGCCTTCCCCATTTCACTTTGTCTTTTTCTAAACCTATCTCTGAAAATCTTCCCTGCTTAGCTCCTGAGAGTTTTCAATTATTCTGAAACTCTAAACGCATTTTTATTGCAGCGGTATCAACTCTGGAATTTTTTTGCAGCCAATCGCAGCTACTTCGGTCTTGTAGCACAACTTAAGTCTCGCCTCCTATCCAGAAAGACGAAAGCCACACTCTATAAGACTCTGATTAGACCAGTACTGACATATGCCTCAGAGACCTGGACACTGACCTAGCAGGATGAAAATAGACTGGATGCCTTCGCCGAATATATGGACCTGTTAAAGATGGTGAAGTATGGCGAAACTCTATGGTCTTTCTATACCAGGATGTCAGCGTAGTCAAGTTCATTAAGATTAACAGACTACGCTGGCTAGGACATCTCTTCCGTATGGATGACCAGGAGCTCTCAAAAAGAGTATTATTCAATGATCCAGTTGGAAGAAGAAGCGTTGGAAGGCCAAAGCTGCGATGGTTGGATGATGTTGTTGCAGACTGCAGGGCTCTGGGGCAAAGGGACTAGAAGGTGGCAGCCGGCAACAGGGGGGTTTGGAGATA
The DNA here is from genome assembly GCA_963576905.1 of Mystacides longicornis. Classification (NCBI taxonomy): domain Eukaryota; kingdom Metazoa; phylum Arthropoda; class Insecta; order Trichoptera; family Leptoceridae; genus Mystacides; species Mystacides longicornis. The sequence continues at coordinate 38,599,649 of OY756422.1, forward strand.
TTTCTTGGAGGCAGCTAAGGCTCACCAAGGGTTGTGACGCTAAGGATGTATGTATGTGTATGTTATCAACTCTGGACTCGATCCTGTAGCGTAGGTATGTCGTGATGGGTCTGGTAAATTTTTATTTTGCCGCTAGTCCTCATATCAGGCTTCCTCCAAATAGAGTTGACTTACCGAAGAAAACCCAATATAAGTATGAGAAAATATTATATGTCTCGTTTCAACGAAAGTACCGAGCTACGGACGAACTTGAGTAGTTATTATAAAGGATTTGCCCACTCGGCGGGTTTGTAGGTTGCACACGGAGCATGGCGCACACCCACAAAACCGGTCCGACTCAATAATAATTCGCGTGGTACAACAAAACACGGTACGGAAAATTGGACGAATGGGAAATAATAATATTATTATGTATTCGAATGTTGAACAAATTAGGTGTATGTATCAAGAGGTTTCAAGATAAAGGAAAGTCAACCAATGTGAACCAACTACGCACTCGAGAGTGCACTCGACACGATATTATATTATTTATTTATTTCATTTTATTGGATATACTTAGACAGATTTTAATCTATTTACAAAATCTCTACGTATAAAAATCGCATCGGCTGGTATAATAACTCATTGATCGGCTGTTGTTTTTTTTAGCAAGCAACTGTTTGCTGGTTGCCAGGCAATAATAAAAACCATCATCCATTGTTTTTGTACAAAAAAGTATAGGTACCTAGTTAATGATGTGTTCTCTTTAAATAAAAAATTAAAAATGTGTATGTGGATATAGTATACTGGATGCGCTAAAATTTAACAAAGAGTTAGAAATGTATATACCTACTTATTATAAAATTAAAATAAATTCCAAAAATATCATACTAGTGGTCGGCCAGTGCTCGAAATTCGACCATAACTTATTTAAATTATAAGTTTGAACATTATTAAGATTCCTTTGTCAAAGACTGAGCGAGAGCTATTTCAAATTTTTCTTTAAAAAAACAATGACATGGACATTGGTCACGTCAAATTTGAAATCTTGATATGTTCAAAGTTTTTTCTATGGTTATTTAATGCAGAAAATTTTTAATCTATTCTCAATTTGACAACAGATAAACAAAAAATTTGTTTCAAATAGAATGAAGTGTGTGTCCGTATGAAATACTTAACATTACGGTAGTGTAAAGTACGTATAGGGTTTTTTTATTGATTTAATCTATTTTTATGCATAATTTAATACAATAATTAGCATTCGCCACTCCTTCTCTATAAAAACTATAAAGTATGCGAAATTTCATACTTCTCCGTCTGCTCATTTTTCGTAAAAGTTTTCACAAAGTTTTTCCTTCACGTATTAATATAGACTAGTGGTCGACCAGTGCTCGAAATTTGACCGTAGCTAATTTAGATTATAAGTTTGAACATTAGACTCCTCTATATAAGTGTGCGAAATTTCATACTCCTCCGTCCGCGCATTTTCCTTAAAAATAGTTGCAAATTTTTTCCTTCACGTATATATAGATTACCTGACTGAAATAACCGTATATAGATTTGTTGTCCCTCCAGCTCGAAGATGCGCCCACGCACGTCCACTCAATTGACACGCAGCGCACCTATGTACTTACTGTGGGTGACGTCTCTCCCATTCTCATGATCGAAGTTTTATGAGGTTAATTGACTGTAATTTTTACACCTACACCATGGATCTTTCTGTGTCCTCCCTCCCTATTCCCCTAGTGGGTTAAAAAAAGGAGTATTGTATTGTATATCTTATTATACTTCGTATTTATTCAAAACTCTTGATATCTCACAAGATTACAAGGAATAAAATAAGCATATGTTCATTCAAAAATTGTCCTACTTAGAATGCGAACCTCGACGATTTTAACAACTGCACTCATAGTGTATGCACGAAGTGCACGTAAACTTAAATTCAACATTACTTGTCTCTTTGAGTGGAAGTAAAATACGGTCATCATCAATATTCGAACCATCATCCCATACAACGAAGACAATAATAATTAATGTTATTTGACTAGACTAGACAAAGGATAAATAATGTCTTGTCGTATCTATCACCTTTCATCTGCTTCATTTACACACCTTTATTTATTATTTACTACTGCTTCAAAACCAGATAGAGCATAGATTATTCTTTCTATATCTGTAACTAGTATTCCCGACAGACGTTGTCCTGTAGTCCTTATTACGAATATTGATTTCGAATTTGTAATTTATACACATGTTTTTAAGTTTGTCTAACAATGCATTTTTTCTTCTTCTCTTTATAGATATTCATGAGCCCCATAGGGCTTATTATCTTCTGACAATAAGCCTTCTTCCTTTAAACCATGCCCCGTTTTCCTCCTACTGCAGGAATCACATGGAAATAAAACTATGACAACCGCAATCGATGCCTTTTTGGTTTGTATTAGCTGCATACACACGTAACGATTTATCTTTACGATTTTAACCGATAATCGTTCATTTTTCAATCGTTTTCTTCGCGAAGATTTGAAAAATGAGCGATTATCGGTCAAATCTTAAAGATTAATCGTTCCATGTGTATCAAAACGACCGTTTTATCGGTTGCAAGTACAGCATAATGCAGTAGGTATACCTACTTATAAAAATGTTGTTAAGTACCTAACTGCCTATGAAATTTAATACGACATGTTATAATTTTAAAACGTCTCGCATAAAATTTTATTCTCACAATACCAGTGTTTTCTCATGACATTTTACCAGTGTTTCTCAAGGTTAAACAAAATTATTTTAGGTGTCAGTTGAATTAATTTTCATTTTTGTCACAAATCTTACAATTCACCGAGATTATGGGAGGAGGTTGCTGACACTGCTCAAGGCCCAAGGTCTGGAGAACTTTTGTTGCATCCCTATGCCTCTAATATGGATCATTAAGGGAGTATAGATAGATAATTAGATACCTAGATTACCAACCTTTATCATTCATACATCGATTATTGATTTTCGAGAAACGAAATCCGCTTGTTATAGATGCAGGGATACGAACCCCCGATATGTAGTATAGAACGTTAGTATTTTAATGCTCAACATCTTATACCCTAAAGTTCTATCAAATTTGGCTTTAATTTTCATCAATGTCTATAATAATTATTGTCGTAGTATATTTCTCGCCTGCTTTACTTCTTCATTAATAATAATAATCATCGTGATGTATCATGAGAGATAATACCGATATTTTTATATTTAGTATATAGCATTGTATTTAATTTTAATTTATTTTTATTAATTTTTTTTTACAATGATGTATACTTCATATGATATATTGTGATTTAATGAATAAATGATTTGAAATAATAATAATAATTCTTTATTTAATTAAGACATGTTACATAATATGTTCAGTTACATTGTCTCTCCCAACTAGGCAATGCCTGTACTAGGGAGAAGACGAATTTAATTTCTTATTAAACTTATTACAATAACAGTCATTTAAAAATTACTTATTTACTGAGATAAAATATATTCATCCACAGACATCCATCCATACATACAGCCTAATACTTATTTACTAAGATAATAATATTCATCCACAGACATCCATCCACACAATGACATACAGTCACTCACACGATGATCCTCCCGTCCACTCCAAAGCAACACCGTCCACTCGCACAAGTCCCAACCAACAACAATAGCAAAATATGTATAGCACCCACGATGTACCATACCCGCATAGTAGTCCATCTCAGGTCGGTATGTAGCTCAAATGGCGTTCCGTTTCCTCCCTGCCTATCTCGAGTAGCCACATTGTTATAAGTTTTTTTGGTGGTGGATTTCTAGTCATCTGTTCCTTGGTAAGCGGCCCGTCTCGTATTTTGTTAAGTAGTCTCGGAGCCAGGAAGGTAAAATGCCTGTGAGCAAAGGTAGTTCTAGTCTTGGGAGTCTTAAAGAAGTTTTTATTTCTACATCTTGTTAAAAGCTCGTGAGTTATCGGAATCTGAAGCTGTTTGTGCTTTATAAAGTGGAGGATGATGGTTTTTGCATACGTCTGTCTCACATCAAGTACTCGAAACTGTCGAAATAGTTGGTCAGAAGGAGATCGATACGGTTTTTTGTTTATCACTCTTAAAATTGCCTTCTGGCTCTTTAACAGAGGGTCCAGAGCAGTCAGCGTCGCTCCTCCCCATCCCAGTATGCCATAGGAGATAGTGCTGTGCACCAATGCGAGGTATATTGTTCTAAGAGTCTCTAGTGGGAGGACACTTCTTATCTCCTTGAATAAGTATATTGTTTTTCTGATTTTCTGAGATACGCTCGATATGTGTTCCTTCCAGTCAAGTCGCTCGTCAACAATTATTCCGAGATATTTAGCATTTGAAACCTTTTTTATGGCTGGGCAATTGCAGGGGTAGGAGCTATTCCGGCATGAAGGTGAGTCTTGTCCGCAAGCGTGTATCTTTATAGTCTTAGCTATTAGATATTCATCGTTCACTGCATTCACTGCAAAATAAAGATTTAATTATCTAACATTGCAGTATTACAACCTATTGTTGTTTTTTCTAGGCTCGATTCCTAAATCAATTCCTTGCTTTAACCTGATGTGGAAAATGATAATCGCGTTTCGAATAACCTCACCAACTTATTCTCATTTCTTGTTTTGACTCTCTTGCTACATCCGCTATTACTGAATTGTTAGATTTCTTGACAAACTTTGACACAAACATGCGAAATGTGTCACAGTTAAATATTTACATGATGAAAATATTTAGAACCATTAACAGTTATGTAAGTATAATCGGAAAGTTCAAATTCAACAGTAAACGTTGAAAATTGGAACAGAATGTTGTTTTTCAAAAAAATATGACACGATGGTGGTGTGTGTTTTTTAATGGAATTTAATTGAATATGTAACAACTAATGACCAACAATTCATTACCGATGTTCGATTTTTAAATGGAACAAACCACTACGGGCTTACGACCGTCTTCTACTGTTATTTCGAGGTTGGCTTAGTGTGATCACATTACTTTAACAACGTTCGCCATTAGGTGGTAATGTTTAAGTCTCCGAAACTCCTAATCGTGAGAATTCTCGTCATGATCAACATGTCGAAAAATCTCATGTATACAACAAGTATATATTTAATAATTAATGAAATATAGAGGAATTGAATTGATTACAATTGTTTTTTTTTTTGTACATACGGAAACCAAATCCCGAACGTGGCAGCTACGCTGATTGTCAAGTTTATAATATCGAAAGAATGCAAGGATTGAAAAGAAAAGAAAATATGAACAGAAATTTTAGAAACGTGGTAAATCTTGACATAATAATTCTGAAAAATTGGTTTAAATGGGTAAATTCTTTCGACATATCTATACAATACGCAAACATACATCACATGTTATGTACTTCCTACTACACCGCCATCTATTAGATTTTTTAAAAAGTAAAGCAATTAACGAGGAAATGTTTTGATTTCAAGCCTATGTCCCATCTTAACATAATAATTCTGAAAAATTGGTTTAAATGGGTAAATTCTTTCGACATATCTATACAATACGCAAACATACATCACATGTTATGTACTTCCTACTACACCGCCATCTATTAGATTTTTTAAAAAGTAAAGCAATTAACGAGGAAATGTTTTGATTTCAAGCCTATGTCCCATCTTAACATAATAATTCTGAAAAATTGGTTTAAATGGGTAAATTCTTTCGACATATCTATACAATACGCAAACATACATCACATGTTATGTACTTCCTACTACACCGCCATCTATTAGATTTTTTAAAAAGTAAAGCAATTAAAGAGGAAATGTTTTGATTTCAAGCCTATGTCCCATCTTAACATAATAATTCTGAAAAATTGGTTTAAATGGGTAAATTCTTTCGACATATCTATACAATACGCAAACATACATCACATGTTATGTACTTCCTACTACACCGCCATCTATTAGATTTTTTAAAAAGTAAAGCAATTAACGAGGAAATGTTTTGATTTCAAGCCTATGTCCCATCTTAACATAATAATTCTGAAAAATTGGTTTAAATGGGTAAATTCTTTCGACATATCTATACAATACGCAAACATACATCACATGTTATGTACTTCCTACTACACCGCCATCTATTAGATTTTTTAAAAAGTAAAGCAATTAACGAGGAAATGTTTTGATTTCAAGCCTATGTCCCATCTTAACATAATAATTCTGAAAAATTGGTTTAAATGGGTAAATTCTTTCGACATATCTATACAATACGCAAACATACATCACATGTTATGTACTTCCTACTACACCGCCATCTTAGATTTTTTAAAAAGTAAAGCAATTAACGAGGAAATGTTTTGATTTCAAGCCTATGTCCCATCTTAACATAATAATTCTGAAAAATTGGTTTAAATGGGTAAATTCTTTCGACATATCTATACAATACGCAAACATACATCACATGTTATGTACTTCCTACTACACCGCCATCTATTAGATTTTTTAAAAAGTAAAGCAATTAACGAGGAAATGTTTTGATTTCAAGCCTATGTCCCATCTTAACATAATAATTCTGAAAAATTGGTTTAAATGGGTAAATTCTTTCGACATATCTATACAATACGCAAACATACATCACATGTTATGTACTTCCTACTACACCGCCATCTATTAGATTTTTTAAAAAGTAAAGCAATTAAAGAGGAAATGTTTTGATTTCAAGCCTATGTCCCATCTTAACATAATAATTCTGAAAAATTGGTTTAAATGGGTAAATTCTTTCGACATATCTATACAATACGCAAACATACATCACATGTTATGTACTTCCTACTACACCGCCATCTATTAGATTTTTTAAAAAGTAAAGCAATTAACGAGGAAATGTTTTGATTTCAAGCCTATGTCCCATCTTAACATAATAATTCTGAAAAATTGGTTTAAATGGGTAAATTCTTTCGACATATCTATACAATACGCAAACATACATCACATGTTATGTACTTCCTACTACACCGCCATCTATTAGATTTTTTAAAAAGTAAAGCAATTAAAGAGGAAATGTTTTGATTTCAAGCCTATGTCCCATCTTAACATAATAATTCTGAAAAATTGGTTTAAATGGGTAAATTCTTTCGACATATCTATACAATACGCAAACATACATCACATGTTATGTACTTCCTACTACACCGCCATCTATTAGATTTTTTAAAAAGTAAAGCAATTAAAGAGGAAATGTTTTGATTTCAAGCCTATGTCCCATCGAACGTCATCCTTCACCCGAATCAACGATAATGATAATCTTAACATAATTCAATAACTTATTAGCTAAAATTAATTAAGTTTTACATCGTAAATTGCATTTTATCTACATAATAATTCAGAAATGTTTTTATATTTGCCTTTTACCGTATATGGGAGCATCACGCCTAAACGGCTAAACCGATTTCACTAATTCTTTTTTTGTCGTGTTGGCTTTTATCAGTAGAAGGTTCTTATGAAAGAAAAAATTAAGAAAGTTGCGTGGTAAATTGGGAAATTAAATAAAACTCGCATTAGCCCCTCCTCTATCTACAAAATAATTCAGAAATGTTTTTTTATTTGCTTTTTACCGTATGTCATAGCATCACGCTCAAAATACAAATGCTACGTCAGATATGAATCTGCACAGAGCCGTGCAAAATGCCGGAGAAGGTTCTTTAATACAATTTGCTGCATTAACTTTAATATATTTAGAGCTAATTAAAAAACCCTATTTTTTAGGATCTTCATACAAAATTTTAATAAACATTAAAAGTGTCATTCTTCTTTTTCTGTGCTTATGTCAGTTATAGAGGTCTACAAAGCAATGGGAAGCTAGACTAGAACCTGTTTAATTACCTAACGATCGAGCCTGACAATCGGTATCAAAAACGTAAAGCAAGACGGGTATAAGCTAGTCTCTAATATAAATTAAAGGCGGGTTAGTGCGAACACTTGTAACTCGAGATCGGCTCAACAGATTCTTCCGATGTGTGATTTATTGGATTCTTCTCCGCTCCGGATAACAGAATAACTAACAAAAGGTTGAAAAAATGGATGAGAAATGATATAAAATAAAATATTTCAGTTAGTATGGAACGGATCACCTGTGACGCGCCAACGCCATCGCGGGTAGTTCCCTCTTGAAAACGCAATTGCCGCTCTTACAGTAGCCCATCCCACTTACTCCAATTTTCATACAAACTCAACATCGGGCACATAGAGGTAGAATGTCTGCGCGCGCATATTATATTCTCGCGTTGTTCCCGCCTGAGTTTTGAATACGAATGAAATATGGATGTTTTGGAAATATTTTAATGTTCATATTTTATTAGCTTAACTCGATCGAATTAATTATGTATTTTTTTATGGGGGCGTAGTGCATATGAACGGGTTAGAACCACAGGACAACGTCTGTCGGGAAAGCTAGTTGTTAATGAAAAAGTTGGTTTTTATCTTGTACTTAATTCTGTTTTTGATTCGTTTCATTCAACATTTAACTCTTATATAACAATAACACATAACATCATCTTTCGTATATCATACACATACCTATACATCGTCTGAACGTATTAATATTTATTTCGTTCACACAAGCATATAATGAACATGTATGTAGACACATATAATGCACTATATTATTATTTCGTAGGTAAATAAACTTTATATGACTGTATCTACACGTAATAAATGGATATAATATGTAGATATAGTTGAGAGACTCTCTCTCAGGCACTAGGCCGGGTCTGGCCTGCTAATGACAACACGGTTTTGTATTTTCTCTCGAAGGCACGCGGCATTTCCAATAACACCACAGACACACTAATGACTGGCTGATCTGATGCCGATGTCTATCGTAATCAACCAACTAGGTATTAACTATACATGCATAATATCCCACTAATGCATATTAATTCAATTATATGCATTATAGATTTTCACTTAGAACTATTTGACGTTGATGAATTTATTACACATTTCTTCGACCTCACCTTTATCGTCCTTTGACTCTCCTAGTCCTTCTCGATGCTTGAGGTCCCTCTTGATCCTCGATAACCATGTGGCTGGCGGTCTGATGGTCTCCTGGCTGGAGTTTCGATGACCATAGCTCTCTGGATCATATTGTCCTGTGGTCGCCTCATAACATGCCCCCGCCATCCTTACCTGTTTTCTGTAATCTCTTCGATTATGAGTGCGACGTTGTAGCTTCTTCGGAAATGAACTTTTCCAACTCTTGTCTTTTCTATTTACTCCTCTATAGCCCATCTGAGCATTTTCGTCTCGGCAGTGTGCTTGCTCTGTTGGTTTTTTTTTATTTTACCCAAGTAAACATTTTAATCCATTCTTAAAACTCCACTGTTGAAACTATTATATATTATCTATCTATTATGCATTAAATTTTGCCATGGTTGGTTTTAACAGCTCAGCATCCAAATCAGTAGGTCATAACTGTTCTGACCTCTGTTTTGCATTCTCTTTTTATATGAAACCTTATTGAAAGATCTTCACTTCCTCCAACCACGTTTCATTTGTACCTACATTTTTTTTTCATATTTAATCTGCAAACCTGTTGCTGAATAAGTTTAGGTAATATTCAAATTCTACGTGAGAAATTTGTAAGTAACATGTTTGGCCAAGTGGGTGACCTTTTCACTTCAAACAATCGCCCGATCTTGCCAACGTTATTCTGTGGCCCACTCGGCTTTCTAAGTTTTCGGGCGGTCAATGCTCCTTGATGGCCATATGTCAGCACTATCTGAGTCACAGAACTCACATACATTTTTATTTTATTTTACTTTAATAAAAATGATCCCACTCAGCATTACAGCGTATGCCTTTTCGCTGAGTGTGATACATGCAAATTGGATTGACAAAATCCGTAGTCCGTTCCAAATAAATGAAAAACAGCCTTCTTATTTTAAGCTCCAGTGGTTCCCAAAGTTGTCTATGTCGACCCCCGGCGTCTACTAGGATCTGCAAGGGATTTCGGGGTCCATGAAGTTAGAATGGGGATAAAGTGGTTCTTAAAAAAAATTAACTATTGTGGCTATGTTAGAAATTTAGTAGGGGCTCGGAGAGAAAAAGGTTTGGAAACCTCTGGTCTAACCTCTTATTTTATTGAGCTATGAACTTGTTTTCGAAGACGATCGTTCCCAATTTCGAATAGATGATCTTTATTTTTCTTCATTTTATTTGAATAGTTCGTTGCTAAAACCATTATTTCTTAACAGGTGCTGCCTAGTTTAACTCTCTTCACAGCAATCTCATCATCTAAGTACGTAGCCAATGGTCATTGTCCTTAGCGTGTATTCTCCACCAGTAGGTAAATAATTACAGCAATTTGTCATTGATGTCGCCGAACTGGGCGACGTTAATCTTCATTCTATAATTTGGGGAAATTCATAACATCAGCGTGCGAAACATTTTACAAATAAATTGTCGCATTGTATTTTCTAACCAAAATCACCGCACCCAGCTATTAACTTGTTAAAATATAGGAGTTCAACTTGTAACTGCATTGTAAACGTGCGAAAACCATTGTTTTTAACGATTATTTGTGTTCTTACGAGCTTTTAAGAACTAGAGGATCATACGCATTTAAATATTTGTGTAAACTGCTTATCCGACAAAATACTAACGGTTTTATATCTTTTTGGAATGATTCGGGTACATCCTTAATGTGAAATACAGAATTCCACTTTATTAACGCATATTAAATTTATTATCAACACCCACATGCTCAGCAACGGGATTCGAACTCTTGATCTTTTGTTCCGAAGTCACGCATCTCTTTCGTAATTATTATGAAGAAATGAAAAAAAATACAATAAATAGTTTGCCTATGTATTTCATATTTTAGTACATTTCGGCAAATGACTAAACAAGGTTATTTTCGATACCATCATAGGGGCTTAATATCGGAATGGATCTCGTGTACCAAATATTTTTGTAATAAAGTTACGTAATTCACCATAACTTAAGGAACAATGACATCTGACTGACAAAGCGTTTTTTTATTAGACTAAAGTGCAACGGCCTGCACATAATTGCGCGGGTCTGCGCAGAAACAATTCAATTTTTTGGCCATTCTCTCGTGAAATTAACTTTAGGTACATGATATTACTATTTTGTTTATCTACATCATCTCTCTCGTAAGCTCTCGTATAAGGAAAATATCAACGCTCAGCTTTAGTCACGGACGAAACCTGCGGCATTAGAACAAGCTGTTTAGATAGCGATGAAGTCTTTTCTTTACGGTTTTACTGTTTTTTTGCCGATCTTAATGGTATATAATAGCCCTGGACAATAGCTCTATAACGCGGTTTGAAGCTGCTACAGCACTAACCTCCATTCCACATTCCTTTTGATTAATGATTATATTTTTCGTTTATTCCAGGATCACCTTGGCAAGTGTTGGTGATGTCTGCTCCAGGAGTGCCGTCCAGCGGAGTTGGAGGTGGAGCTGTGGTCGGAGAGAGCACCAGGCTTGTGCCAGCCAAAGAACCAGCTGTTTTCGAAGTCATCCCGTCCGGCGGAGGGCATTTTACCAAAGGCGAGGTAGTCTGCTTTCATTAATTATTCAATTTAATGAACTTTGTTCTAGGAGAGCGCTGCTCTTTCTTCCATCGGGGTCTTTTAAACTAGGAAGACCCTCTCATACCGTTTTCCGTTCCTTCGAGGCAGAGCTGAAGGATCTGGATATGGTATTGTAGGTCATCAAAACTCCGCGAGATCGAGCGCAGTGGATTGTTCTTGTTTTCTCCCTATTCCCCTAAGGGACAATTGATTCATTGATTGAATCATTATAGGTCAATTTTCTTAACCTTACCGAAAACCTTCAAACCAAAAGTCTTAGATTTGATACCCGATGTATCAAAATTTACTATGACCAAAAGTTTTACTTGAAATATTAGGTTGTAATGTTCCAATTTACTGGAGAGATTTTTCTTATATAAAACCAACACCACCTTGGTGTTGTATAAAACCATCATTATATAAAACTTTGGTGAAATTGACAAATCAATCAACACATTCATTCATACAAAAATAGATAAATAAAATAAATAAGTAGTGTTAATTAACTCGATTTACAATTTCAAAATTTATTAGCACCTTTTTATTGACTGTTTTTTTTTATCGATTTCAATTTTATGTTTCTTGATTGTTCAGTGCATATTTCGTAATTGATTTTAATGAATTTCTGCTAGAAGTTTGAAACTTTTAGAATTATAAAGAACGATTATATTATAGATTATATTATGTCTATCTATACTCTATTAAAGATATTTAGGGCATAGGGAGGCAACAGCAGCTCTTCAATGTGCTTAAACCAGTGCATTATTCAAATGCTTTTAGTGATCATTTAGCAGAATTGAATTGCATAGATAGGCATAAAAATAAGGAACCTAAATAAAAGTTTTTTTTTGTAATTTTATAGATCGGCGTGACTGTGGTTGCTCCATCAAAAAGATTGGTGCCCGTCCGAGTTTCGGAAAGTATCACGACCACCGGACCTTTTAGGATAGAATTTGTTCCTGAAGAAGTTGGAACTCACATTATTGAGGTAACAACTATTTTGAAAACCGAATTGACTTTCCTAAAGTTCGAAGTTCTTTGTAAATTTGGATTGGTTTTATTTTAATGAACAAATTTCAGGTTTCTATCGGAGGTAACAAGTTATCAGCCGGCCCGCTGATCGCCAAAGTGTATGACTCAAGCCTTATACAGGTCTCAGAGGTCAGCAATGGAGTTGTCGGACAGCCATGTCAATTCAAAGGTATTCATTATTATCCAAATAAATCGTATATTGATAAAGCATGTGACAAATTAATCTTAACTAGTGGTCGATCAGTGCTTGAAATTCGACCATAACTTATTGAAATTCTCATACTCAATTTGGGTCATACCTACAATCTTGCCATTTCCAGTTACATCTTCCATTTGAATATACCGCCTTTATAGCGCTATTCATTTTACATTTGTTTCTATGAAGTTGATGATCTTTATAAGGTTGTCTGTGAAAGTGTGTGTATCAAATACACAACATTACAGTAGTGTTTTTAATGTTTTTTTTATCGATTCAATCTATTTTTAGCATTTGCCACTCCTCTATATAAACTATAAGTGTGCGAAATTTCATACTCCTCCCTCTGCGCAATTTTCGTAAAAATAATCGCAAATTGGAGCTTTCCGAAGTATTCTGTAGAGGTGCCACATGTTTCCATATAAAGTTTTGTTCTTCACGCCAACATAAATGTCACAGAAACTTAGTATCGAGTTGTAAGCTTTGTTTTGAATTTATTGGTCAGCAAACAGTTTATAGCTGATATAAATAGAAAATAGGCTTTCTCAAATTATACAATGAGATTCTGTTTAAGGTTAACTGAGATGACAAAAATTATAAACACACTCATACTTAAAGTAGTTTATATTGTATATAGCACTCAAATCTTTTTTGTAATTTTCAGTTGACGCCAGCGCTGCCGGAGAAGGTCAGCTAGAAATTTCAATCAACGAAGGTGAGGTTCCAAATCACGTCCAAGTGGTCGGAGGTGGTAGATGTCTGGTGTCATTCACTCCGGAACAAGCACGCCCCCACTATATAGACATCAAGTTCAATGGGGAAACAGTCATGGGCTGTCCCTTTCTTTGTAACATCGCCGACACGGGCAGGGTGACTCTGAACCTCTCCAACTTGGAACTGATCCCCGTGGGCTCGCCCAGCTCATTTCAATTGAGCGTCCGTGGTGGAGCCGGATCGGGAGGAGCTGAACTGGCTGTAGCCGTGCGTGGACCTCGCGGGGAACTTCCCGTCCGTGTTGCTGGAGATGCTCATTCGGGACTTACGGCTGATTTCACACCAGAAGCTGTCGGTCCTCATACCATCACTGTTGAATACAATTCGCATCCTGTACAAGTGAGATCATTATTTAAACATAAACTATTAACTTTTTAATTCAAACATTACACTAACTCTGTTCAATTTTGGAATTGTATGTACTATGACCTACCTCGACGGACCTCAGTAGCCTAGTGGTATAGCTTGGACTTTTTGTTTATACATACACCTATGTGACCTATGTATAGAAAAGTGTTAATTTATGGGCTTACAACAAGTAGTGTCTTTTACGCCTGTTAGGTATATTTAAAACTAGCTAGTTACCCGTGGCTTCGCTCACGTGTTACTGTATTTGCTTTCTCTTCCTAAACAATGCAGAATTAATTATATTCGCATCAAAATTAATAATAATAAGAAACATCATCAACATTTCTTTTTTTAAATATATATTCTAAATTTTCCATTAAATTACTATATTTTTATTTATATTTGTCGTTATTAATCTGTATTTAAAAAATATGTGCTTCTTATACAAATAGAATCAGCCCGCGAACTTAAAAATTTCGCTAACTTGACTGACATTGTTCTATGAGAATCCCAAAAAATAACTCGAAAAACTTTTATTCCATCAAATGACGTTATTTGAAATCAATTTTCATATTGCTGGATATGAATAGAAAAATATTCAGGTCTCGAAAAGCAATGAAATTAGTGATCTTTAAAACACTTATTTCTATCTGCTTTGGGCATTTTTCAAGCTACAGACGTTTTTTTAACATTTCAATTTATATCTTTCACGTTGATTTGTTGTTGTTTGTCTGGTCGTAGGTTCGAAATTTAGTTCATAAATATCTTATCCTGAGCAAACACGACATAAAAAGAATAAACGATATCGGTCCAGCCGTTCAGGTCGAAATAAATAACGTTAAACGTGAAAACTGTTAACGTTCCGAACGTTAACGTTTACCAAATTGAAAATGGTTTCCAAACAAAAAAAAATGCGTTTCGTCTTCAATATAATAGAAGCGTCGTAATACTTCCAAAGATTTTGAGGTAACGTTTAACGTTAATTTTGAATAACTGACAGAATTATTTTTTTGACTCGGAATTTGGAACAACATTGTTTAACGCACGTTGAACAACAGTTTTTACGTTATCTCTATGGAAATAACAACAAATTGTTAACGTTGGAGCTGTCGTTAATATTTCGACTTGGCCTCCAGGCGTGATGCGATGACCACGTAAAGTAGGTCTCCATTTTTATAATAACGTAATATTCTCCCTTTTAAGCCCCCCCGCTCACCGCAAACCAGCCCGGAGGAAACTAAACTGCAGCAAACCCGATCCGCACAAAGCCAAAACCTAGCCCGATTGCCAAAAAGCCAGCCGCACACAGATCAAGCCCGTGGCGGTTCCCCCCAAACCACCCCATAATACGGGAGGCCTTGGACCCACTCAGGAGAATAGGTTAGGCATAAAGAACTCTCCATTGCGCTCGAAGTCGTCCGAGGCTCATTGTGCCTTTTCTAACCGGTTGAGGTTTAAGGAAGTGAGGTGGTCAACCTCAGTATTCTAATGGTATAAGTAATTGGCGTTCGACTATAAACGAATTTTCGACAATGTAGAGTAGGAAGAAAATTAACTGTCCACTGTTTATATTTTTTATTAGATGAAACGGATATCGGCAACTATCCGATATCCGGCGGCGTAAATAATATCCTGCCGGATACCGGATAGTAAAAAGAGGCATGTTTGGATAACTCATTGATTTGTTTATTAAAGTATCACTTAAGAAATACACCTTATAATCACAAAATAAATTCTAGAACTTAGAAAATTGATTATCAAGCATAAGGTAAATTATGGAGAGTAATTCTATATAATATTTCGTTATATAGACTATTAGACTATATAGAAGAAAACAGCAGCTTTGCTGGTCTTCGTAAGTAAGGG
>OY756422.1:40518136-40824592 GCA_963576905.1 Mystacides longicornis
AAGTCTTAGTGCATGCTCTTATAGGATTAGTCCTCCTATAACTTACCTATAAAATAGTCTTGTAGCTATCTATAAGTCTGAAATACAAAATCAAATGCTCTTGAGATTATCAACGCTTGTAGAATGCCATTATAAGTAAGAGTATCCTATAACTATCCTGTGCGATAGTTTTGTAGCAAACTATAAGACTGAGATATAAAAACGAATGCTCTTGAGAATATTAAGGCTTGTAAAATGCTATTATAAGTAATACAGTCTACAACAATGCCATTATAAGAGGTTTATAAGTATTGAAAGACTTATAATCTTTCGTTATAGGATTACTTTGCTAGTTGGGTGGGACATGTGTTGAGGATGCCGAATGACAGTTGGCCGAGGAGAGCGCTGTTTTTCCTCCCATCAGGGTCTCGAAGACGTGGAAGACCCTCTCAACCCGTGTTCCGTTCCTTCGAGGTAGAGCTGAGGGAAATGGACTTGGTGTGGGAGGAGGTCATAAGCGCAATGGAGAGCTCTTGTTGCCTCCCTATGCTTCTAAGTGGAGTTCAAAGGGAGTTTTGATTGATTTCTTTTGATGCCCAGCACTATTCACATTCCAGGTATGAACTTCTCTACGGCTGCACAGAGATGGAGAGCTACCACCTGCTGGGAGCTGTGGCCTTGGCGCATGGCATGCTGGAGAGCGAGAGAGAAGCTCTCTTGAGACTATACGCTCAAGCCAGATTTGAGTACAGGCCGGACTTGGCGATGGCTGCGACACTTAAAGAGTAAGCTATGATTATATTGTATTTTGAAGAAACATATTTAATGTCCCTTCCTCTTCCCTATCCAGCACCAGTAGTCACAGTCGTTGGTTGTGTTGTACAGACGCAGTTGTCTGACCGAGGCTAACTAGAACTTTTATCTAATGAAGTGGGATTAGTCACATATTTCAAAATAACATTAACATACTTAATAATATACTTTTTGTAAGGTTTGTGTATTCACATAGTGAAAGTTCATTTTGATGATTAAAATTAAACCATCCAGTCGAATGGTCTCTAATGGATGACATTGTCTATGAATTAGTGGCTAAATTTGAAAAGAAAAAATTAAAACAACTAAACAAAAAATTAGAAACACTTAAAATAAAACAACTAAATATTATTTCAACACCACCTGATGAAGATATTCAATTTTATGATAGATTTGTGAACCTAAGTGACGCGACATTTAACAAAAACGAAATAGATATATTTAACCTAGGGCCTAAATATAATTGTGGAAATCTAAATATAACCTCAAACCATGATAATCTTAGAGTCGACATTGATACAGCCATAAATAGTGTAAAATTAGACAGAAAAATGGAGAACATCCTAAAAAACAAATGTGCTGACCATATCTCTAAAAACTTGAATACACGCAACTCAAACAAAAATATAAACAAAACCATTAAAAACATTCGTACAAATATAAAAACCAACGGTATCATTTTAACTAAAGCCGACAAGGGTAATTCTATTGTAGCCATAAAAAAACAAGAATATGACAACAAACTCCATGAGGGGATAAATGTGAAAGATTGCCGAAAGACCCAACCAGCACATACCAAAACCGTGTTAAACAACTACTTAAAAAAGGAAAATATTCTCAAGCGGACATCTGGAGTCTACTAGTTCAAAATCCCCAGCCACCACGTTTATATGGAACAGTCAAACTTCACAAGGAGAATAACCCGGTACGGCCCGTCGTGTCCTACCTGAATGCTCCGGCAGTCAAGATAGCGCAACACTTGAACGCAACAATACCGAACCTCATAAATTTCAACCCTACATACAGCGTTAAAAACTCCATAGATCTTGCCGATAAATTAAAAGATGTGGTACCACCAAACAATGCCATATTAGTGTCATTCGATGTTAAAAATTTGTTTACAAATGTGCCAGTTGGTGAAGTAATAAGCTCAATTAGTAATAAACTCTACAGTAACAATATAGACAATAACGTAATTGATAAAACTCTAGATTTAATTAAGTTATGCATGGACCAAAATTATTTTAAATTTAACGATTGTTTTTACAAAATTTTAGACGCACTGCCCATGGGCAACCAACTATCTCCCCTATTGGCCGAAATATATATGAATGACTTTGAAAATATCCTATTTAGCTCCAACAATAGCCTATTAAATTGTGTCTCTAAGTATTATCGATACGTAGATGATATATTCTGCGTATGGAATGGTACGAAGAGACAATTAGATTTATTCCTTAACTTTATGAATTCAATCAAACAAAACATTCAATTCACCCTAGAAATAGAAACGAATAAACAATTAAACTTCTTAGACCTTTGTATCAGCATCATAGACTCAAAATTTAAATTTAGCATTTATAGAAAAGCATCATACACAGACGCAATCATCCACGCTTCTTCAATTAGTCCGCGTTCACATAAACTCGCATTCTTCCACTCCATGATACATCGCTTATTGCACATCCCATTAGACAAAAACGAATTTGATAAAGAACTTAAAATAATAAAAACTATTGCTAGAAATAACGGTTATAATGATGAAACAGTTGATAATATACTCCAAACTAAACAGCTCAAAATGATAACTGCACAATATATATACCCATATGTCCCACAACAGAATAATAAAGATGTACCATGGAGAAAAATCTTGTACACCGGGAAAGTCTCTGACACAGTAAGCAACTTCACTAAGAAACATTATAAAAGTGCTTTTTATACGCGTAATAACCTTAATAAATTACTATTCAATAATAAAGATAAAAAAGACAGCATGGATGAAAGCGGTGTATACATGCTATGGTGCAGTGACTGCTCAGCAAAATACGTTGGAGAAGCAGGCAGATCCATTACTACTAGAATAAAGGAACATCATAGAGCGTTTAGAGGTCTATCTGGTTACTCTGAGATGGCGGACCACTGCATTGAACATAACCATTCTTTTAGTATGAACAATGTGAGGGTATTGCACTCAGAAGATCACAAGTATCGTAGATTAGGCCTTGAAACGCTCGAGATACATAAAAATCGCGATTCTATTGTTAACATTCAAGTCCCTGCACCATCTCCTTTATTATCATAGATATATTGTATTGTATGTTGAATAAGTAATTAGTTGTATTTATTTTAAATTAATGTATCAATTTATCACCTATTCATAATTTCGTTTTTTTTTTTTTTTTTTTTTTTTCTTAAGATCTAGCCTAAAAAATATGTATACAATAATAATAATATCTTGTCATCTGTTAGTTATAGTATCCTCTCCCGCCATCATTGTACCATACTTTTCTTTGAGTTTATAATTTTTATTTTAGTCTCTTGACAATGTCTGCGTGAGTCGGACGAAAGCGCTCGAGATTCATAAAAAAATTGTGAAAGTGCAACTGTGTTTAATTTTAATCATACTTAATAATACTTACAGGTACAATTCTTTCGAAATTGAGCCCGGAAAGTCAGCGGCAGAATCCAGCCGCGACTCCATGCTGGACATTTTGAGCGACGCCAGAGTGACGGCTCCTCTCGTGCAGACAGCCAACTTCCACGCCAAAGCTAATCCTAAATCCTTCTTCTACGTCTTCGGGCACAACTCACAAGCGGGGGAGTACGCAGCGGTAGGTCCACTCACTTAAATAATGAAATATCCCTCCCTTACACAGAGACGTACCTTCTTCAGTTCTAACGCTTATTTTACTGCAGCTGACCAAGAGTGTGCATGGAGAGGAACTGGCCTACGTGTTCGGAGTACCACTGGGGGCTGCTGGCAACCACTTCAGGGAGGAGTACAGCCCCCAGGAGAAGCTCTTCAGCGAAATGATCATGACTTATTGGGCTAACTTCGCTAGGACGGGGTGAGTCTTGCAGAATGCCTTGTGTTGTGTTACTCACCGTGAACCCCAGCTTAACTATAGGAACCCTCATTTAGCCTGTGTAAACAAACTTCCTTTACTATGGATATGAGTAGGTACCTACTCTTTTCTAGTTAATGGTTGGCATACAATATGCAACACTAAGAATGTACCTATCCCGGGTAGAATTTCCAGCAAAATATTCAGTTTTCCTCGTGAACTGAGCACATCGATATTTTTGTTAAATTATTTCCACTCTGTAGGAACTTCCCATGCATAAGTAACACTCACGGGCTTAAAAATCTATGAAAGTGTAGTAGGTAGGTAGGTAGGGGGTGCACATGTTACATCAGTCAGCAAGGAACGTTTTGTTTTTATGCGGCAGTTTGAATTTATTTTATTTAATTAAAGTTTCTTTCTTGCTTGGAGCTTCCCTCGTAACGCGAGCTAAAGACCCCCACGAGTGGCCCGGCACTTGCGGTGGAAATAAAAAGAAAATGTTTCTTTTATTTCTCACCGCTGATGATAGACCAAAGGGATTAGGGTGAAATACGTGTTTCAGGCAGCTACACTGCTATATTTCGACACTTGATCAAACGGAACGTGTGAATTAATCGATAAAAATGCAAAAATTTTATGGAAAAATTCTGATTTTTTTTATATTATGGGTAATAAAGAAATGAAAAAATCATACTCTGGGTGAATAGCTCAAAAAGTCCACTTACCTAAATAAATAAATCTTAACATAATAATTCAAAAAAGTTGGTTTAAATGGGTTCAATTCTTTCGACGTATCTATACAATAGGTAAACATACATCACATGTGATGTACCTCCTACTATACCGCCATCTTTTGATTTTTTTTAAAGTAAAGCAATTATAGAGCAATTGTTCTGATTTCAAACTTTTGATGACCCTTCGAATTATCCTGCATCCGAATAAACGATAACTCTTACATAATGCAATGAATTATTAGCTAAAATTTATTAAGTTTTTACATCGTAAATTGCATTTTATTCATGTAATAAGCCAAAATTATTTTTTTAATTGGGTTAGGTTAACGGTCGACGGGCGGGACAGCTAGTAAATAATAAAACTACTAAGTACCTAACTTAGAATAAAATAGGTGATATCTGGTTGAAAATTTATGAAATAAAAATAAATTGTTTTGTTTTTTTTTGTCAACGTTGTTGAGGTTGACTATAAAAATTATTTCCATCAATTTTGGGTGTATAATTTTTTTGTCATAATTTTCACCGTCAAAGTAGATGAGACAGCGCAAAATTGTTGTGCTTCTGCCCCCTTCTCTGCCCGCCTTCTACCCACAGTTGATCAATACTAGCAAAGGAACATCGAATATGAACAACTTTGCGTTATATTTTATTTCATTCCTGTGTTTGTTGTGTCTATAGGTACCTACATTATTATTATTCTTCGCACAATACGTTTGTTCAAGTGACGGGTACGTATAGGTATCTATACTTACCCATCATTATTTCTCAGTCAAAATTTACATTATATGTTTGTAATTTTTTAGGAATCCAAATACTCCAAGGAAAAAATCGTATTTGTCACTTAGCCCTAAGGAATGGGAGAAGTACCAAATACCTTGGCCCCACTATAACCCAGACAACCAGTCTTATATGAATTTTGGTAAGTGGATCTCATTAGTGCCTGTAGTAGATACCAGCAGCCAGACAGGTGCAGTCATCACTTTTGATTTGTCTTTTAGCCATCCCTCCATACATCAGCACGCACTACAGGAGCCGGTACATGAAGTACTGGAATGAAGATCTGCCGAGGCTGCTCAAGAATCACACGTCCGAGCCAACGATCTACGATGGCCCGAGCGTGAAGTTTGTTCCTCCGAAGACAACACAACGGCCATTTAGGTTTGGAGGTAATATGAACATTATTATCTTTACCTAATTATTCCTGGACGTAATGATCAAACCAACGTGTTCTGCATCTGATAAAAGTTTATCTGATAGTTTATGAATTAAATTAATTCTCCCTTTTACACCCCACTCAGGAGCATAGGGAGGCAACAAGAGCCCTCCATTGCTCTCAATCTTGCGCAATGTTTCACTTTTTTTTTTTTAAACCCTTTGCACTTAGGTACCCACTTAATATTACTCTAAACGTAATTACCCACTTATAACAAAATTGATTGGTAGCCTAGCGGTTCAGTCGGTGTCTTTCAATCCGGAGGTCGTGGATTCGATCCCCGGTGCCGAGCAAGGAAATTCAATTATTCCTTTTTCCCAACACAAGACATAGATTTCTGTGAAAGATGTCAAAAGTGTATTTGTGTTCACTTTGGGTGAGCCCAGATTTATTTAAAAAAATCAGTGAGCTTTGATCATAATGTGCAATTCATAATCCAGTCTGTATGTAAAAATCAATTTAATTATTAAAAATACTTAATCATAAAAATTGAATGTCAGTAATATTTGATATTTTCCAATTATTATAGGTCCACCTCCGTGGTTACACCCTCCACCACCTCAACGCCTGGCTCCTGACTTCACGGAAAGAAAACCAATACCTTTGGAACCAGATAAATATGGCAGATTTCAACCATATCCAAAACCTACGTATGACTTGAAGAATTCCCGAGAAGATCCTTATGAAGCTATAAGAAAACTGGAAAAACCAATTAGACCAATCGCTCCTGGGCTAATGGATGGACCTTTGAAGAAATTTCAGATGCAAAGGGGAAACCAAGGAGCGTCGGTTTTAATTGCGCCCACTCATACGGAGGAAGCGTCTACACCAGCGCCGATGGAACCACCATTTGGAATTCACAAATCAACAACGCTTAACTTAGTAATCGGTATTGGTATCGCCTTTCTTCTTGTGAATATTATAGCTCTGACATTATTCTATTACAAAAGAACAAAAAGTAAATCCAGAGAAAATATGAAACGTCACAATCCTGGATTCAATGGAGATTTGCCTGAAACGGATGTCAACCTCTACGAAAAAGATCACGGAAGTGATACAAAAAACAATAGCAAAAAGTGTGGCCTCTTTAGTATCTTTGGTGGTTCAAACAAAACAAAACCGGATGATTTGTACGAACCTGTTAAAAATCACCTGTTTGATGAAGTAAAAACTCCCAAATCTGATGATTCAGGAGGGTTTGGGCAGAGGTTCAAACTAAGAAGACATATGAGCAGCAGTACTCTGGATGCTCACACTAAAGTAAGAGACTGGATTGCTCATGAAATCGTTCAAAGATGTTCTCCTAGTGTATTAAGAAAAAACGAGGACATCAAAGTAGATACCAACACCACACAACTTAATTCGACACAGATTCCGCATCTTGTAGATGGAGAAATGACAAAAAATGTACCAAAACCCAACTGCAAAATTGGAACACTTACTGGATCTCTGAAAACTGCAAAAGAATCAATTAACACTGGGTGCGAAAAAAAATCTAAGGTTGAGCAAAAGGCAAATGACAGTATGAATGTTAAGAGCAACCTTAAAAAGTCTGCGAAAAATGCCAGTTCAACAAAAAGCTCTAAGATAAGTCATTCAACAAAATCAAATAAAAGCAAGAAGAGTAATGAAAAAAGTGGATCAGAAGGAAGTTTGAAAAATATATCAAAGCCTCTTAAAGTATCAGTTGCTGTAGATGCGACTCCGGCAACAAGAGGTGGTTCAGTTTTGAAACAACAACCGATTGAATTTTCAAAATCATTGGACTATTGTTGTTATATTGATGATCCAATAGAACCCTCATCAACTCCAATAAGGAGGTCACAAACAGTGGAAGATTTCGTAAAGAGGAATTCTGATGATTCAATGAATGGTGAAAACATTTTCAAGAGTACGGTGAACGTAAAACTGTCGGCCCCGGAACATAATGCCAAACCGTCGGAAGTCATAAAGATAATTCACAAACATTCGGTATCGGAACCAGTACAAGATTTAGATTACACACAAATGTTTCCTTATAAGCTTCAGCCTAAGCTTCCGGGATCTTTTAATACTTTCAGCACACTTCCTCCTCCAGTTGCTTTCCGGAATGATATCAACGTAACATCCAGGGATAGAGAGTTTTCCAAAACTCCTTTGACACCAGAGGAATCTTTGATGCAAATGAGAATGAGGAATTACCCTAAAGTATTACCAGACTTTCCAAAAAATAGCGATACATCAAGTAAAGTACAAAAACGTTTATCCTTACCTCCTCAGAGTCATCTCGTCATAAATTTCCCATCAGATGAGAATCGTCTACATAACTCGGAAGTAACAACTCCAACAGAAATGAAAACATTTATGAGAAACGTACCATTACCACCTCCAAGAATTTCATCTACCCTTGGCAGACAGCCACATAGAATACAAAAATGTGCAGATGGAAAAAATATGTTTTTCCCAGAATTACCAGAATGTCCTGGTTCTCCAACTTATATTGAAATGTGTTCAAGTACTTTACCAAATTCTGTTCGCCTTAACACTAAGCCTTCTAACTTAATGGAGCTGTATGCACAAGTGAGGCCAAAAACGAAAAACAGAGTCAACATGCAGGCGCTGGAAATGAGCGACGTTTCACAAAGTGACCAAACTGATAGTGAGGATGAAGTACTTAGTAGTCAGAATTCTTTATACGAGACGATTGAAAATCAGCCGAGGCTTATTATTAGACCAGATCCGTCTGATCCTATTAAGATTAATAACACCAAGATCATTATCAAGCCATCGAACACTATTCCAAGTAAGCAAAAGCCTGCAAACATACCCAGAGTACATGTCAGAAATGATAGTAACGATAGTCAAACACTTAAAGCATTCAATAATAAATCTTGCAATACGCGACAGCCAAAGGATGACAAAATGTCTTATCGATACCAAGTCCCGGAAGCAAAACTCAACATTCCCATTCATAAACCAGACTCTAAGGGGCCACCAACAGAAGAAGAGCTCAGTAAGATACAAAACAAACGAGAAGCAGAGGCTGCGGTTCCTAACGGAGAAAAGTTAATACAAAAGATTTCATCGAAAGAGAACACCAAAGATTTACAAGCGAAATCCAATACCGTAAAACAAAGTAGTCTCAACAAATGTACAAGTGCATCGAAAATACCAAAAACACCCACGATGGCTTCGAAGTGTAGCGATAACAATAAAAGTAATTCTACTAAAGCAACTCAGGGCCCAAAGCTTGGGAAGTCGAGGAGCCAAACGGGAAATAGCAAAAGTCCCGAAGGGCCTGGCAACTCCAAATCGTCAGTTCCACAGCCAATTGTTAGTAAGAGATCGGTGAAAGATGATAAGGAAAATTCCACATCGGATTCTTCAAATGACACTGAAACCAGCACAGGGACTGTGAAGAAAGTTAAATAACTATATGACCCAGAACGAGAGTGACGCAAACGTACTTATTTTTGAGGGTCGTGTGCTCCAGTTTGTACCACCCTCCCGCCACACCAGGTGAGCTGCACATAGAGACAACCCATGGGCAGCGGGTTCTTTTTCCAGTGGTCTATCTGTGTGTCACACTGCACCAGTGGTGTCTGCAGCTCAGTGCGATGAAGCTCAGATGCTGATTCCTAGGAAGAAAGTTCCACGGCTGTGGGCTGCAATCGTGGTAAAAAAGCCCTTCATCACATATTTCTAAGTAATGGCATATTGTATTACTTTTGTATTCATTAATATTATTATTTCTACTCTAAACATATCTACATGTAAATTTTGAAACAAAACTTGTGTACTATGACGTGCGTTTTATTTCTGATTCCTTTGCTATCTAGCCAATGATGTAGGTATGTAAGTGAAACAAGCCTGGGTTTGGAATATTTAAATTTATTCAGATAAAATAACTTAGTTGAGTGATCCTTTTAGATATTCATCATAAACTTGTGTAAATTACATATCTTAAAACTTGTTTATATATTTTATTACTACGCCAACGTTTGCCACAAAGATAATCATCATGATTATTTATAGAATATTTTCTTAGGACTCTACTTATATAAAGTACATAATATATTATTTAAGAAAATTGCAGAAAAAGTTGATGCATCTATCAGTATTACATGACATCATGTCAATTTGTTCCAGGGGGAATCTCACAAACACCACATTTTACAAACATGCACTGAGGACATTTTTGTAGGCTTTATAATATTACAAGATGCGTTAAAGGATTTCATTTTTTAATTGATTTTTTTTAACAGGAATATATCCATTTAATTATCAGTATAGTAACACTTAATTATATTATCTATTATAAACATGTAGGTATGTACTTACAAATAATAAAATTTACAAGGTTGGGTTGAACAAATATTAGTAGGTAGGTAAAAGTATACATTTCGAGTAAAGTTCAACAAGGAATTAGAAGTTTGATTCCAGATATATACCTAGGTAGGTACCGACGGTTTACACATTATTCAATTATCTTGTAAATTGGGGAGTTCTATAATTCTGCCAAATTCAGCATTCATTAAAATACCAGTAAATTATGTTACACGCAAACAAACTCAAATCCCCCCACGAGTTCAAACAAAACCCAACCGGAGAATCTTTTGTAAAGTTTCTTCGCCGCGTGCCCCCCCCCCCTCTCCTCGGGCTCGGGAGGCGCCGGGGAGTTCCGGAATAGTCATAGGTGGGGCAAACACACCTCACAATATTAATTAGTTTACACTATATCCGAACCTTAAAAACTGCCTGAATAATCATAGGTATAATTTACGTAACTTACAACACATTATTGCCTTAAGTATTGAACAACACAATTAATTATTTCATTGTGGAACAATAATAATTTATTATTATAGGTACTTAACAGTTATCTCTTCATTTAATAGAACCTTCTGACATAACTGTAGCTGGCCACAGCAGGTTTACGAAAACGAGTCAGTTGACCAAAATTCACATTGTTTGCAAGTAGGTATGTGATTTTCTAATAGATAGGTACAGTTTCAGAAAGTTAGGAAACATCAATTTCTTCAAGTCAAAAATTTCTGAAGAAACTTTGCAGATGAAAAATCTTTTAGGAAGTTTGAAATTTACATAATATTATTATTTCTTCACGCATACGCCGAGGTATTATTGACCAGTAATGGAGCTGTGTTGAAATCCACAAATTAATGACAAGTATATCTATTATTGACCAGTAATGGAGCTGCGTTGATTAAATCCACAAATTAAAGACAAGTCCTACAGACTGCGAACCATTAAAACATATAACAATAATATTTTGTAAGTTGGCATATCACAGACCAATAGAAACACAGACATACATAAATGAATATTATAACAAACTACCTACACGAGTAGGTGCATATTATAGTAAGGTATCTTACAGAAATAATATTAATTGTTCGCTGCTTTCAGTCGAGAGATGTCTGAAGCGAGCCTCGTCTGGGACATGTCCCACTCATAAAGAGTTTTGTTTATTTATACTATTTTTACAAACTATAGTAGATACGTATACAACATAACTTAATATTGCCACAATAAATTATTACACCTACCTAAGATTCATATTTTGAGATTTTTGGGTCATTTTTTGGATTGAAAATATAGTGAAAAAATAAAAATGAAGAGTCTGGTATAGTTCTTTCACAAAATTTATTGTTCAAACATGAACCGTTGAAATGAAGTCTGAAACATTTGATAATGGAGACGGTAGTCTCCGAAAACCGGTTCATATTTGAACAATAAATTTTGTGATAGAACTATACAAGACTCTTTCATTCTTATATTTAAATGGACTATCACCAAGCACCTTCTGCCCAAAACACCGAAGGAAATATAGTGGTTGACAAGGTTACTGTTAGTGCTCTCAATCAGAGCTTTAATAGAACTACCTATATGAGATATTATAAGATAATAAACAACAAAAGGTTTAGCGGTCTTCCGTTCGAGTAATGCATAATCCTGCCTTCTTTGCACTGCAAATTTGGTTATGAGTCAAGGAACTAGTTAATTAATCTCGCCAAGATAGCTCATCGTTAAGTCTATCAATATTAAAATACAATACAAGTTTGAGTAGCTCACTCTTTGAACAACCTCTGTTCAATATGATTGAGAAACATTTAACAACTAGATTTCATAATAAAATAACTAGTTACAGCTTCTAAGCGAGTCACCAACCACCAGACGCTACACAAAACTTCAGAGTACAGAAACATCTGGAACCGAGTCCAATACTCGCGTTATTAAATGACTGTTCTATTTCAATATTTACACTTGAAGTCATTGAGCAAAGCAGCGCTTCCCCCGGATTAGGGGCGCGCCTCGTATCAGACGCGCATCTCACTCATTGCCGCCTCGGGCAGGCCGTGTTGCCCGCCATCGTTGCCTCCGCTGGACAGTTTGAAGGTTCCATGGGTGGCCCTCAAGCTCTGAGTGAGGGGCGGACTCTCTGGTCTTCTCAATAATGGAGGTGAAGATGGCATGCTTAAGTGCATTGTTGCAGACCCGTTAGGCGGAAGAAGTATGCCGTGGTGATGCATTTCAGGAATCATCGGGTGCTGTTGTTGAAAATGGGCGTTTTTAGGCAGCGTCGCGACCGATGACAAATTCTGATGATGCATCCCAGAGTTGTTGAAATGCTTAGAACCCTTTTTAGGTAGAGTCAGGCTGTTCCCTACCATGACACTGGGGCTCGGCGGAGGAGCCTTTACCAGAGCGCCGCTGTTAATCTGCAGAGTTGAGTTGCACATGTGTGTTCCCTTGAAGCCCACGTCTGTCAAGATGGGCTCAGCTTGGGAATTTTTCTTTTTTGAATGTTTACTTTGCGTCTCAACATCAACAATGACGCTGGCGGACTGCGGATGGTCCATGTGGTAGTGGGAATGCTTTTCAGATAATGGGTCAAAGCCTTTTCCATAATGATGCATACCTTTGGAGCCTAATCTGGATTTATCCCGTTGGTAGTAAACTCCAGCAAATATCAAGACATTGAGAATCAAGAGAGAACATCCGATAGCAATAGTAACACTCAGGGCTGTCGAATAAGCAGCGTAGCCAGCAGCCTCCAGGCTTGCCAATGGATCGCTCGTGGCATTGTTAGAGGCTGGTCCGGGGAGATTTCCAGGAAGCAGAGTGACGCACGTGGTGGCCACACTATCAGCAGTCGTCAATGACACGTCTACGAGGAGCGTGTTGTTGGACATGACCTGCTGCCTCCTGAACACATCCGTCGGTGTTTCGTAAGGCATAGACCTGGAGAGCGGGTCAGGTCTCACTACTCCGTCATACAAATCAGCGTCATTGTGGTTTCGGAACAAATTGTGTCTCGCGACGACGTCTTCCATCCCGGCCCGATGCAGCTCTGGCACTAGCCTCAGCCACACGGACAGTTGGTGCGCCCTAAAGTGGTTCTTCATGCGCGGCTTCATTCCTGGAACAATGTAAATTACATAGCATTAGACACTTGTGGCATGTGAGCTAACATGGAGTGGAGATTTGATCTGAGAGAGACGAGTTTCAAATGAACAGTGGGTGATAACTGACGCAACACGCTAAATAGGTTTCAAATTTCGCTTAAGAGCAGTTTTTATTGATTTAGTTACGAAAGTACTTTTAGCGTTCTTGACTCAAGAGACAATCAATTTCCTTTATTTCTGCCTTTTTGTTATGAATCGGGAAGGTTTTTATTGCGTTGGCTGCTTATAAAAGCCAATTCCGTGTAAGCAATAATTCATGATACCTAACCTAACCCTAATTTTCCTTTTTCAGAATATGAGTACGGCAGTGGAGTGCTCCTCGTCTAACAGTTGTGCTGTTTGTTATCAATGAAGCCCACCTGCCCACCCTCCCCGCCTCCTTGCCTACCCTGCACATAAATCATCCCTTGTAGGCAGATATTTTCATATTATGTTTGACTTGTGTTTGTTACATTAAGTGACGCCGTGTACAAACATATCCATTCCCTTAAAAATATATTCATATTTTCAAATTCATTTCCTGGAAACGGGACGAACCTACTTTACTTTTATTTTATTAGGTATATTTCAATCAGGGTTGCCAGACCAGAAAATCAAGTTTCTGGAAAAAATCTGGAGTTTTACAGAACATTTTGAATTTCATTAAATTTGGTTATATATACACTGAGAGAAATTTTGTCATGATGAAGGCACGTACAGTAAATGGTTTAATAAAAACCGCAGAATACAAGAAAAAATCATAAACTTTTATGAAAAAAAACATTATCATTGAAATAATCAATTCACCTTATCTGCTTATTTCCATTCCCAAGAATGGAATTTCCGAAATTCTCGGATCAGGGAATTATTCAAGTAATTCATAGAAAGAAACAAGTTTACTTGTTTTACGTTTTTTTCAGTAAGAATAGAAATAATGTAAATGCTGTATGTCATTGATTAAACTAATGCAACTGGAATAAAACAATGATTCAATTTATAATAATTTAAAATATCCCGTACGAGAATTGTTTTTTTCTATTACGGAGAAGATTTATATGAAAACGCAACATCATTGGTATTTTCAATGATGGAGCATGGAGTTTTTTCCTGGACATCCGTACAATTTCAAAAACCTATGCAAGTCAAATATATTTCTGTTGTAAATTCCATTATTTCTTTGGTTTTGAGTAAAGCCAGTACAAATAATAGGATACTAGGTAAGAGCTGGTAGGTAATGGAAAATAGCTAGTAAACTTGAAAAATCCAATGACAATAATTAATTTCAACAGAAACAAGTAAATACGAGAATTTCGCAAGGACAACGTGAAAAAATCCAGGCCCTTGACTTTCTCCCGTGCGGCACCTGTAAAAACCAAGTTCGTACGGGGTTTTCACAAGTAGATCCGTGATTTCCAGACGGAGTAGGGATATTTTTTTACCAGACGCAATCGACCTACCTCTTAGATCTACCATTAGTTTGCTTGAGCTCGTAGATGCAAGACTTGTTTACTCATTACTTAAAAGTTTATACTAAAATCATTTTACAAATTATGTACCTAGCTATATTTCTCTATACAATGTGTTATCTGGATAATTATTGATCAAACGAATTGTACGAACAAAAGACAAACATTTTACGTTGAAATTGCAATTGGCACTTTAAATTGAAATAGATACCTTAATTCAAACTTCGTGTTCATATTTATTTTCTCTTCAGGTTAACGACCTATTTTCTTATAAATAGTAGGTATACTTAACAGATTTTTTTTTCAATGAATTTGGAAATTATTTTTTGGGAAATATTTTTTTTTCTATTTTATTTTAAAGACCTTCAAATGAGTTCAAGTGATTTGAATTAAAAAAAAATTTAATATAATAAATTTATTGCTATAGGTATTTTTTTTTGTTCATAAAACTCGTTTGATCAAGTGTGGACATAAAAAAATTAAGTGCCGTATAAGGATAATAAATAAATATAAAAGACAAAATAAAATATCTATGAAATTGCGATTTTTTTGGGAAATTCTTCTTCTTTTTCTATTATAAGTGAATTCTTAATGAAGAAGAATATTCCAAAAAAACTTCCTCAAATTCATCGTTAATTTTTTATTAGCGAATTCGTTTGATCAAGTTTCGTAATTAACACATTGTAGATGTTAGGTAAACATGTGTGATCCATACCTACGGAAGACAACTGAGGGATAGCCTGAGAAGACGGTGTATTCTCCCAGCTGTTTGGCGAGTTTCCTCAAGGAGACTATGCTATGTTTATAATTTAGATGAAACTTCACAAAACGAGCTGAATGTAATCTAGGGAGACGCAAAAATTTCATCAAGTCATCAATCCTCCATAGTGTCTTGTTTTGATCAACTGGGAGAAAACGTATCAAGTACGAAGAAGACAAACTCAATCACCTGGATGTGTGGAATTTTTAGATCTAGGTAGGTATTGAGAGCTTAGATAGCAATGATGTAATAGGTAAGAAAGGGGTTGCTACCTGGTTGAATCAATTACAGCATTGGTTTTTCCTCGTAATGTACTAGAAAATAAAAAGTCTCTTCCTTAGGTATATCAATGAAGTAATGGGTTGTACCAAGCACGGCCTTGGTATTTCCTCGTACTATACTAGAAAATATAAATGACTTTACTTAGATATATCAATGAAGTAACGGGTCGTACCAAGTACGTCATTGGTTTTTTCTCGTACGCTACTAGAAAATATACAGGCCCTTACTTAGATTTTTCAATGATGTAACTGTTTATACCACGTACGGCATTGATTTTTTCCCGTACGTTAATAGAAAATATGAAGTCTCTTACTTAGATATATTAATGACGGCATTGCTTTTTCCAATGAACTATCATTTAAAAATTCAATGACATTGCATAGCGTCGCTTATCGAACAACACCGCTCAACTCATTTTTACCAACTTTTCAGGAGAGTGAAAAAACTGCCTATTTTGGTGAATTTAAGTGTTTATTTATTTTTTTTAATTCAATTTGTCATATTTTTGAATGAGTAATACTATTATTTGCTAATATTTATGTTTTTCAGTTAATTATAGTTTTAAACC
The DNA here is from genome assembly GCA_963576905.1 of Mystacides longicornis. Lineage (NCBI taxonomy): Eukaryota > Metazoa > Arthropoda > Insecta > Trichoptera > Leptoceridae > Mystacides > Mystacides longicornis. The sequence continues at coordinate 40,534,465 of OY756422.1, forward strand.
CACTTGGGCGGTATTACACTAATATATTTTTATAGACTTAGGCGGTGTTGAATTACAATATTCTAATGAACGAACCACTAGGAAACAGTTATAATTTCAATATTATATTGTTATTTTTAAATATAAAATCATAAATAACCAAGCACATAGCAATAACGATCCAATTTTGACTCAAAGTATCCAGGAACATTTTCATCCAAGAGCATTATTGAAAAAAAAATTAAGTTCCGCTTCCTATGACGGTCGAATTTGGTTCACAAGAGAATAACAAAAATAATCGTCTATGTTAAGAATTCATGGTCTTCCAAAACAAGAGCTTTCATTGTTCATCACTTAGCTGTAGTTCGATTCCTTCTATTCATGGAGGTTTCATGCTTCGAGCAGGCTTATGGACACCATGTTTTACCATTCTTTCGGCTATCTTTCGCCTTTCCGTCACGTCTTTAACCTCAACATTCATTCCCTTTTCTTTCTTATGTTGCGTTTATATGTACTTACTGGTTTCTTTTGTTATCTTATAAAATTACCCCCGTGCTCGTCCACTGCAGGTCATAGGCCTGCTCAGTGCTCATGTCACTACTCCCTGTCTCTGGCCATCTGGACCTGACGGCCCGTATGATGTCGTCGCTCCACCTCATCGGCTGTCTATCTACTCTTATAAGGCCAGTCTCATGTCTTCAGTCTGTTGGTCTCGTAATCCACTGTTCGTCGTCTCCAAGTAATAGGTACATGACCAGTGTACTTTCATTTGAGCTTGGCAATTTTATCACCCACATCGCTGACTCATGTGCAGCTTAGGATATCAGTATTTCTGGTTGGGTATCTTATTGAAATACCCTTCTTCTGATCATAGATCTTTCTATGGCATGCTGTGCGACTCTCATCTAATGTACCTATGGTATGTTTTATGAAAGAGCATGCTTTACACTCATAAGGCAATGTAATGTCGGGATTTCATCACCTTATTTCGTAATTTAATTATTATTGACAAATTACATCATCGCCAAACTTTAAAATCATCATACATCCTTACTAATTAATTTATTTATTTAAAGAAAGAAAATTCAAAGGCTAACAACTTTTGGAGACTCATTAACATTGATTAGCGCTACAGAAGCGGCAAACGTGTATTTAAAAGTCTTCAGGTGCCACAGTTCGTTTCGAATGGTATAATATAGAGTGGAAGCTAGTGGATTGTTGCCTGTTCGTGATAGGTAAGGTGTCCGGGGATCATCAAGAGGTGATTTTTGGTTTTCATGAAAATATTGGTTCCACCAATTGGTCATCAAGCGGTGGCTGTTGAAGTTGGGGATTCTTGAGAGGTGGCTGTAGATCAAGAAAGTGTCACTGAAGTGCTATTTATAATGGAGTTTATGGCAATGTTGTTTTTTTATAAGAATGAATCTGTGTTCAATAAAATTGAACACGAATACTTTTTGCCTCTTTCACTTTAAGCTATTTAAAATTTGTATCGTGAAAGAGGAAGATTGTCAGCACCTGGGATCAAACCCACTATCTCCAGTACAAAACAATAGGAAACTTGTCGGAACTGTTAGGCTACCAACCACTACCAATCAATTAGTCCGGCATCTTGCAATAATTGATATATTTCTTCATCTTTATTCCTATACTTCAAATACCTTACATCCATGGGACATTTTATTTCCAAGCGCCTATAGAAAACTTGATGTAACACCGCCTAAGTCATTTCACTGGGCCAAGAAAGTTAATGACAACACCGCGTAAGTAATTGATAACAATTTTACTTGACTTTAACTTGGAATAACATGCAATAACAATAGGAAACTAAGCATATTATAAGGAAATCAATATCTAACATGTGTTATCTATATGTTAATCAGCTCATAGCACAAAGAAAACAGAAAAACCACGCGAAAAACAACGATCAACACTCGAATGGCACCAACCTTACGAACATTGTATGGCGGAGTGACTACTTGAGCGGTGTTACAGGGCTAAATTACTTGGGCGCTGTTACTATTTTTCAATTATGGCCTTTGATTGGTTGAATTTTAATAAATTGGACCTATGGGTACACGCGGGAGAAGTAGCTCTATCTTTCTGCATTCAAAAGTCAAAATCGTCATTTTTCGACTTGGGCGGTGTTGTTCGATAAGCGACGATAGATCAATTCTTTTCCAATACCTGCTAATTTCCAGTAAACCGTACGGGAAAATACCTCGTATGAAAATTCAATGACGGAGCATTGAAAAAACCAATGCTTCACTCTGAGTCAAAAAAAACAGTTCTTACGAGAAAAAACTCAAGAAATACGAGCTTTTCCCCCTTACTTTTCTCTCAGTGTATCTACTTTTTTCGTAAAAAGAAGGCCAAGGGACCATATTGTATGGCGCTTGTGTCACCGCGACCAAACTAAATCTATAGTGACATCCTTCAATTTATGAAGCGCTGCCTCTTGCAGAGTGACAGTGCCTCTTCCCGGCTGCTGCCAAACCGCTCAAGGTTGAGTTCCCTAATCGTCTTTTTGATGGCCCCGAAAGATAGGTCCAAGAGAATTCCCATCTCCCGCTTGCATCAGTTGTTTTTGGTCATGTGAGCGTATGTCCCCTTTAAACACAGATGCAGAAGTACCCAATATATCCACCACACCATGTCGTCTCTACAGAGGTGCCAGGTACATCCTCTATAGACAGACTAAGGAAAATAAAATCCACCCCTACAAAGCCTCGCATGTAGGCCGTTGAGGTAAGGCAATGAACCCTGAAGTTCCCTGGTTTCAACTTGCCTCCGTTGCTTACTAACCTACCTGTTGGTCACAGGTCGAACGACATCTTGAATTGTGAATATTCGGGCAGAAAGATTTATTCCTTGAATGTATGACACTTAGATTAGGATAGGATTCCGGTGAAGGAAATGCCCTGCATGTTGGACAGCCATGTAAGACACCCGACACCCTCTCTTCAGCTGGTTGACCCTAGCATCCGAATGTACCGCGGTTTTAACCTGGGCCAACGTTATAGGGTCCACCGTGTGAAGGATCACCTTATCAAGCAGAGTTGCAAATAGCCTCTACCGAGGGATTAAATGCTATTCCGCGGAACATTACCTTGACCTGGAAGCCTGAAGTATTTACTTATCATTTTATTTTAGGTAGTTTACGGCTCTGTTCATTCTTCTATGACCATTGACCATGTAAGTCCTAGCAGTTTGAAACGAAGTGCCTCAGAAGAATTTTGTGTAGGTAGTTATAAGATGATACCACCACATTGCGAACGACGCTATACGCCAGCGAACCCAATGCAGGTTTATCGCTTCTTCAGTTATTATGGAGTGGAGAGGAGCTGGACATGGCTAAGATATGAGTGAGGATTATAATCTACATAATAATGTAGAAATGTTTGTATGCTTTCTATCGTATAATATGTGAACATCACGCTCAAAATACAAAAATGCTACGTCAGATATGAATCTGCGCAGAGCGGTGCAATTTGCTTGAGAAGGTTCTTAAATACAATTTGCTGCATTAACTTTAATATATTTAGAGCTATTTAAAAAACTCTATTTTTTTAGGATCTTCATACAAATTTCTCAAAAAGACAGTAAGCCATCTTTTGGAAACAAAATTACTCATGTAAACGTTGAATGGAATCTTGGTATTACGGTATGAAAATGTAATAAAATAATTGTAGATTGATTTGTTATACATATAAATGTTATTCAAATCTTATTATTCTCAATAAATAAAGATTTAATGAAAAAAATTGCAAAATGATTCCTCCATTTTGAAGTTTGACAGATAGCGCAAATCACCCTCTATGGGTGGAGAGCCTAATTAATTATCACACATTAGGGAATGTAGCTAAGATTTAAACCACAGAGCTCTCTCTCTCTCTATGAAAACTTGCAAATATGTCGGTAGGTTCGTATAATATTATGAGGTCGGTGAAACAGAAATAATTGTAAGTGTCATTCTTCTTTTCCTGTGCTTATGTCAGTTATAGAGGTCTGTTAAGCAATGGGAAGCTAGACTAGAACCTGTTTAATTACCTACCGATCAAGCCTGACAATCGGAATCAAAAACGTAAAGCAAGACGGGTATAAGCTAGTCCTTTATAAATGACAGTTGGCCGAGGGGAGCGCTGTTCTCCAGTTGTCTCCAGTTGGGAGAATTGATAGAATAACGACAGTTAAAATGTGTAGGTAATTAATTTGATTTTATAAAGACGTTGATCAAATTTAAAAAAAATCAATAGGTATTTTGGAATTCATAAAATTATGAACTCGTAGGTCTTCGTCTTTCGTTCGTAAACCTTTTCCGGCTAATTATTTTCTAGGTCCTATCACGGTATTCACCCCCCATACAAACATTTAATCTAAAGAAGCGATATTTTATTTATAAGAAAAATATTTCCATCATGATAAATAATCATAATGTGGGGTTGTTTGTGCACGGAGCTCACCAGGCTACTTCACCCAAACCAAACCAAGCCATGACCACATTGATATTTTAGATAAAACTTGGCCAATCTGTACAAAGTCGACCAACCAAAATACATGGATGATTTCCAGGCTGACCCTCTTGGCATCCAGCATCCAGTACCTACATACGTACCAACCAACGTATTTGTTTATGAAATGTTTGATGCGAGAAAAGTTCCCGCACTTTAGAGACAAAAGAAGAATGCAAATTCGAAAAGAAGTCCAATAAAATTGAATAAGATTGAAACAATTTCTAGCAAAGTTTTATTAATTTCCGATATTGCGTAGGTATTTGGTGGAAATAAGAATACACGAGCGAGGCAAGTGGCTGAAAGTTAATCCGGGCGCGGGGGGTGCCGCGGGGTACAAGCCTCTAAGCCCGACAAGTCCATAAATATTTCTCCGGCAAATAATCTCCACGTGACACACGGTGTGTTTTCTTTTATCGCGGCCCAACAAAGCGCGCCCCGCCACTGTCAAATAACAATGAGAGGGCACGCGGGCACCCCTTTCTCCGGGGCCCCGAGTTCTGGGACGTGCCACCCCTGCTGCCCAGCCTGTGAAACCTCAACAACAAACAACTTATAGCTGGTTCAAGTTTACAGGCGCGGGCCTTTCATTTCTAGAGAAATATGCATGGACATGTCCTTGACAGGAAGACAGGAACATGTGGTAAGGACAGGGCCTTGAAAGTGAAGCACCTCATAACCAGCTGTTTTATTCTGAAGTAGGTAGGTATAAGAAATTTGGACGATCTGTGAAAGCGAGAGCAGAGCAGATCAGAAGGAGTCAGGTATGAATTTGCACAAAATCAAGCGCAGTGTTGTTGCTTCACCATGCCCCCAAGTGGGGTCCGATAGGAAGAATTGATTGATTGTTCGTTTAAAGAGTTTCACGCTGGCTCCGCATGTTTTTACAAAATATCTTAGAGCTGTGAGGGGAGCCAATAATTTGAAGCTCGATTGAACTGGAATCTCAGCCATCTTGCCTGGTTCGCTTCCCCCGCGGCAAATAGTTCCGAGGTCCACCCCCGTCCCCTCCCACGGGGCCGCAGTGTGAATTCATTACATCTTGCGGTTTCTGTTAGATTGAAAATCAGCTCGCATAACGTGTTATAGACCCGGCAGCCTCCACGTACAGCTCCACGCACATTTCTAGCCAACTTGTGGGGCTGACGTTTATTATGACGTCTTCTTAAACGAGAGACATTATTATTTGTGCTTTCATATACCTACCTACCTATTTATGTGTTTGAAGATATGATCATTAAAATATGTTCACAGCCTAACCAGAAATGAGTTGTTCACGGAGTCGAATGAGTAGGGATACACATACAGATGCCTTAAGTTTCCAAACTAAGTATTTTACGTGGGCTAATTAACAAAATGCTTTTACTGTTTCCATCAAATTTAATAATAATATGATATTAATAGATGTGATGACCATACGATACATGAAAAAAATATTAATATAACACTTTTCTATACAAAGTATAGCCGGCGGAACTTATTGCCTGAGGCAATTTTTTCCAGTCAACCGGTCCCGTCCAATCTGAGACAGGCCAACCCCGGGTAGAATTTCAAGTGAAAAAACACTTAGAAAAACTCTGACCCGACCGGGAATCGAACCCGGGACCTCAGATCTGAAGTCCACGCTAGTACAACTAGGCTACCGAGGTCGGCAAATTTACGTACCTACCTGACATTTATAAATAGTTCTACCCATTAAATGAGACAATGTCTGAAAAACCCGTTAAATTCTTCTGCTATAAAATACATTTCAACTTCAACGTGTACCTACACGCCTATTGTCTATAGCTAATAATATCTAATAGAATGTTTTGATGGGAATTATTAGGAAAATTATTAGGACAAACAACCGAACTTTTGAAATGTAATATCTTTTCAAGTTTGTCACAAGACAAGCTTGGGAATCTGAGAAGTATTTCATCAGGAATGGCTCCATATGTCTACAAACATTTGAAAAAACGTTCAGACTTGGCTATCTGGTTATTGGCAGGAGAGTAGCACCAGCACATTGTCCAGCCTACATGATCGGTAGTACATCGCACCAAGCTAATTAATTATCTCGAAGGAAGAAAATCAGCGGAAAGGATCTTAAGCAGAACAGAGAGGAGCAGGGGTAGGGACTTGTAAATACTCAATGATGAACATTTGTACGGAGCCACTAGAGCTTAAAGTTCGCAGCTTTCTTCTTGTTTGTTGAATGTTTTCGGCTTTTTATTTCTTCCCGCCCGCCCCACACCGCCCTCCGGGGCGGGAGATATTTTGAATGCTGATTCCGAGAAAAAAAAGGGAGCTGGTGATTTTTCATTCCACATTTTGAATACAACAATCTATAAACGCGCGAAGACAAATGGCGGAGAATTCGTTCTTCGTGAGATTGATTGGAAGAGATTCCTTTTTATGTGTCGTGAAGTTTAATCAATCTTACACGACTTCCTTCCTTTGTGCTCTCCTGAAGGAGCTCCATTTCAATGGAATGAGTTCAAGTATATCACCTACATGCGAAGAATGTTCGTAATTTATTATTTATCGGATTGTCTTGAGTTCATATTTTTATTACAGAGTTTGTGCAAGTATACCTACTAGATATCTCATGTAATGGGAACAATTCAATAAAATGTCTCTAATCACTCAGTACCTACTCAGTACCTTGCGGAAAGAAGTTACTTTTGCAGTTGACGATGACATTACAAAATCTTTCAGCTGTGTTAACCAATGAGGTGAAAACACGTGAAGATACGAAAGAAAGGTAAGAAAGAAACACAAAATGATTGTACATACCTATGTACTATATATTGAGAATATGGTTGCGTGTATTTTTTGTATTCCATGGAGAGAATGCTCTCCTCTTTGGCACATATCACACACACACATACACACCCTCACCTGCATTGAAACATAAAATATAATAAAAGCGGTGTCACAATTCTGGTTCGCTCACCAGTCACCACCGCTATGTAGGGAAGCTATGACATAGGAGTGCGTTTGGTCCGATTCGGGAACTAATTAGTTAATGGAAGAACGCGGGGCCAAGGAGCAGGGAACAGCGCCTCTCTGTCTGGTACCAACGATGGTTTTTGAGATTAAGTGAACGTCCATTTGGAGATGTTTAATCATCGGGGATAACTGGCGATTAGTGCGTAACAGTGTGTTGTTATTGAACGGGGCTCTACGGAATACAAATTCTTCACCCAGATCCTAAAATAAGTTTGTGCCGCTTTCCTTGTGCTGTTGAATGTCTTCTTAAGTTTTAAACGCTTTGTCAACCCACATCAAGAAAAAGAATGGTTTAAAAACTTTTTCGAAGATACTTAAGCAACACTTATTATTATATAGTCCAGAGCCATGAAATGAAACCATCACGAATCTGAGGTTCGAGTTCCTCCTTCGTACCAACAAACTGCTGCATAGGAGGATGCTTTTGTCATATTTTTCTTCCATTATATAAATAAGTCTATTGAAATTATTATATTGTATTATTATAAAATGCCGTGAGGTCGCCAGCTAAGAATAGCTCCTCTGCTCTTTTTGCTGGTTTTTCGAGCATTCTGTAAGAAACAGAATGCTCGAAACCACAAATTTGAATTGTCATAAAGTTGTTGATACATCATCTAACTGTGCTCCGCAATTAATAACAAATTAGTCTGTGAATACTGAGTGTACACACACGTAACTTTCGGGAAATATTCCTCCGAAACCTGCGAGTAAGTTAATTAAATCTTTAACCTGAAATAACAGCTAAAACTTATAAAAAATACACAAATATAATAATATCAAAGAATTGTCACAAACTATAATTTTTATAAGTGAACACCGGCCGGTCAATTGACAGCCGAATTTCAACCAATCATAGCGCACTGAAATATTCCCGCGGAACTGTTTCATTATAACGGGTGTAACACTGCGTCTGTGACATGACCTCTCCATTCACTAAATCAGACTTAACCCTTAGATCCCCTCCAGAAACACCAAAAAAGGAGGATGAAAAAGAACAAACACCTATATCTACTCCAAATGAAGAAATTACATGGGCGGAGATTCTAAAAAACAAACACCCAACTAATCCATCAAATGAGCAAGACCACTTTCATAAAATCTCTGACTCCATTGAAGAAATTAAAAATATGATATTGGATAAAAAATTGAGAATAGCCGTTACAGCGCGTGATAGAATTATCGAGTACCTAAAAACAATTCATAATACAGCCCACGCACTTTCAGTCGCCAATGCAGTTAAAAATGTAAATGTAATGACCAAAAATGATGTGGAGGTCATTGTGGAAAAGGCTATGGTGAATCTAAGGGAGGGCAGAACAGACAAAAATAACCATAAATCGAGGGAAAGTGGTGGAGGTTACTCAGTGTTTGTTCATCCTAAGAAGAAAGATCCTCCAAAATCACAGGAGAAGACAGCTAATGATACTCATTCGGAAAAGATAGATAGAGAAAATTTCTTCACAATAGAAGATATCGAAAAACAGATCCGTAAAAAAATTAAACCTTCTGAAATTGGAATATCGGTGATACATATGAAGGGAATACACAATAAAAAAAAACTTCTTATACGGTGTCCGACAAAGGAAGATGCAACACTGTTGGCGAAGATCGTCAATGAAAAACTTGATATGTTTTGTCAAGCCGAGGTGGTAAATAAAAAGAAACCTCGCTTAATACTTCAAGGCCTGGTAGCGGACTATGAAGAGTCGGAAATAGCGAATGACATATATTTGCAAAATAAACAGCTGAAATGTGTTGGTGTAAAGCAGAGTGACATACGCCTTATTAGAACTATACAATCTAAAAGGAAACCGGATATTAAAAACGTTATAGTAGAGCTGACCCCCACAGCTAGAAGATGCTTACTGGAGAAGGAGTATATATATGTAGGATTCCAACGAATACCTGTAAAAGACGCTGATCCGACTATCAGATGTTTCCACTGCTTACAGTTGGGACACGCCTCAATGAGCTGTTTGAGAAAGATGAACCCACCGACTTGTTCCCACTGTGGATCTGGACACCGATTTGATGCGTGCGACAAAAAAGACAAACCACCAGAATGTGCTAACTGTGTTCGAGAGAAAATCAAAACTGACAAAGACATAAGTGTAGGACACAATGCCATGGATAATAAATTGTGCAGCTACTATGAAAATTCTTACAAGCAAGCAATGTCGAAAGTGGAATATTGACTAGAAATTATTAATATAAATTGTGTAGTTGAAGAGCGTGTAGTAGAATGCCGAACGCGCTGTATGATTGGAATAATTATTATATTGTTTCTGTGTGAGTGTAGCGTTCTGTCATTGCATGTATACTCTGTTGACGTACCTATGTTTGTTTATGTTTTACTACAGTCAGCGCGTGAAGACAGTTCGGCACTTAGTTGCTGCACCACAGAACAATATTATTGCTCTATTATGTACTGCACAGCGAAATATTTATTGTCATGCGCTGAATGCTCCCCTTGTAAGTATTTTATGGTCTCTATGAAATATAAATATTACACATCCTCACATTTTTTTTTTTTTTTAATTAAACTTTTATTAAATAAATAAATATACACAAGCAAACAGAAAGATACAATAAGAAACTTATTTACACAATATTTTACACAGAAACAGTGCAACAAATGAGCGGAACCCGTTAAGTCATTTAAATGACTTGTCAACAGGTAGGGTAGGGCGGGGCTAGTTGAGCATAGGGGCAAGTTGGGCAATCGAAATATCTCGAAAACTATTTACCGCACGTGAAAGCATCAAATAGCGAAAAGAAAGGTTTGCGGGAGGGTAAAACATCGCGCGACCGCCAGTGACCACTCATAGATCGAGAGAAGTGCACGAGCCAATTGTTTGTTTTGTGACAAAAAAGTAAAATAATCGTTAAGCGGAATAATTCATCTGTATTAGTCAAATGTTATCCGTTTCCATTCAGGAAAGTGTTAAATGTCCATAAATATATTGTACTTTTGATATGTATAAAGGTTCTGGGTATAATTCGAACTGTTTTTACAAACCCTCATCTTTTTTTTTTAATTTCGGATTGGGGTTAGTTGAGCTATGGTTGCTCAAAAGGTAAAATGTGTTTTTTTTATTATTGGTTTAAAGATGCGGACTTATAAAATAAAGACTACAAGATGTTCATACTCTACTCACGATTTGAATGATGTTGCAAAGGCTGTCAACGATGATGGAAAAAGTGTGAATGCCGCTGCCAAAGAATTCGGTATCAAACGGTTATTGATTTTATATTCAGTTTATTATTCAAAGAAAATTGTTTTTAGTTTTGTGGTTTTGTCACTAAAAGACTATAAATAAAAAGTTGATTGTCACACAGAAATTTTAATTCATGTCTAGTTAACATTGAATCCATGATTTGGTTAGACTTTCTAAGTGCTCAATTTGCCCCACACCCTTGCTCAACTTACCTCACATATGGGGTACGTTGAGCATACATGAGTTTCTGCATTTAAACAGTTGTAGCCCTTAAACTTGACGTGTTAGAAATAAATTACCATGGACACTTTTGCAAAGGGATAAATTAGCAATCCATCAGTATGCATAACAAGCAATTAAGACGTTTCGTTGAGGAGTTATAACAGTTTAAGTAAAAAATTGCTCAACTAGCCCCGCCCTACCCTACCGCTCACTTCCACCCTCAGTTTACCGCATCATAATATCCACTTACATTTAATACTAATTATACTATGGTTTGGTTATACATACATAGTTTTATTTTTACACAGCCAATCCCTTAGCAACAATTTCAATTTTCCAATTTTTTTACATTTTTTTATTTTCATTGGCAATGAGTTAAACATTTTCGGAACTAAGCACTCTAAAGTGCGATCACCATACTTGTTGTTAGTTTTTGGTACCTTTAATCCTTCATTTTTAGTAAACCTTGTGTTACCCAAAAGAAATTATATTTAGCGTTGAAACTGCATTTTACAATATTAAAATTAATGTAAACACATTGATATTTACATGTGAAATCAATAATTATTATCTTCACTCTTGCTTTTTTTGTCCGGAGGGGAATGACATAACATTGTTTCGTCCCTACTTATCAGATTTCATCCCCGTTTTTTTTGTTGTAGTGAATAACAGAATAGTGTTTGCCTTAAGCATGCTCAATGAGTGTGATTATTGTGATATGTTATGCTTGATTCACGGAATGTCTAACCCCCCCATTGTCAGAATGGTTATGAGTGTATTGATATTGTATTGCTGTTACTATGTCGAAAATGGAATGTCACTGGATGTTCTTGTCTATACATATAATGTGGGCTACATATGTTGTACCCTAATGTGCGTATATACATATATTGACAGGTATTGTAGCCTTATTTTAATAACAAATGCTTCTTATTCATTTAATTTAATTTCGCCATGCATGACGACGTTGGAAGTAACATAGATGACTATAATACTATAGACGAAATGATCTGTGATAATATAGACGAGTATAATAAAATTATTGGTTCCAGAGAGTGTCTCTCCGTACTTCAAATGAACATAAGAAGCATAAATAAAAATTTCGATGAATTTGCAACATCAATAAATAATTTAACAAATAGAATACAATGCATTGCTTTGACAGAGACACATAATTATAATGAGATACCATATAGTTTAAAAGGCTACAAATATTACTGCTCAAAACATAAAATAAATAAAAACTCGGGTATAGCTGTGTTTATATCTGATGACTGTACTGTCAAGTTATATGAGGAAATAATAATACAACATATAAACTGTATAAAATTGGAATTAATTTATTGTAAAAGACTTTTTCGAATAATTGTAATATACAGAACACATGCTTCTGACATGGAATCGTTTTTAAGGGAGCTATATTGTATGTTGAAAGGAAACAATAATATGTTTACGATTGTTGTGGGAGACATGAACATTAATATATTGGACGATAAAAATAGTTTCATTAAAACAGAATATCTTAACATGATGACCGAACTTAATTTTAAATCGTGCATTAACACTTACACACGTGAATGTTACGGGCAGCGCCCATCATGCTTGGACCACGTATGGACCAACACAAACAATATTCATAATATAAAGTCTGTTTTATGGAGATGTGGTATAACAGATCACTACGCAACTATTTTCAATTATGACATGCAGTCATCGAAGATGGACTTCAAATACAAATATGTGGAAAAAAAGAGTATGGACTATCAAGCTATTTTTTTTTTTTTTTTTTTTTTTTTTTTTTTTTTTTTTTTTACCCATCACGCCGTGTCCCGTAAGGGGTAGGCAGAGAGAACGGACCTCCACTCTTTTCTATCCAAGCATACTTCTTTCGCTTCTTCCACCGACATACCATTTCTCATACAGCTTCTCCTATTTCTCTTACTTCTTACCTGGCCTTCCTTGAGGACGGAATCGATGTGTTCGATCCACGTCATTCTCGGTCGCCCACGCTTTCTTACACCATTCCTTTCAGCCTTATGAATTTTCTTTGTCATTCTGTTTGCATCCATTCTTTCCACATGCCCAAACCATCTCAACTTATTAACTTTCATCTTTGTCACAACACTTACTTCCATACCACATTCTTTCCTAATATTTTCATTCCTTTCCATATCCCATAAAGTTTTTCCACATATTCTTCGTAGAGATTTCATCTCTACTGCATTTATACTACATTCTTCTTTTTTCGTCCATGTCCACGTTTCACAACCATACATCATCGATGGTAGCAGGATTGCGTTATGCACTAGTTTCTTTGCTTGTAGTGAGACGTTGTTGTTTCTCATTATAGGTCTTAATGCACCGCCCACCCTGCGACCAGCAACTTTCCTACGTTCGATTTCTTTTTCACACTTTCCATCCCGACTAAACATGCTTCCTAAATACACATACTCATTCACTTGCTCAAGACATTCATTTTCTACGGTTACTTTGCAATTCGTTCTTGCTTCATCCCTTTCAAATACCAACACCTTTGTTTTGCTTACATTCATTTTTAGACCATATTTTGCACAATTTTCAAACACACTTGACACAAGTTCTTGCAAATCATTTTCACACTCAGCCATAAGTACTAAATCATCTGCATACATAAGCGCACATACCTTTATACCATTCAATTCAACCCCTATATTTATATCTTTTAACCCACTGACGCAAAAATCAAAGAACAAATTGAACAACCAGGGTGACATGACGCACCCTTGCTTCACACCTTTCGTAAGATAGAACTCCGGTGAAAGGTGACTGTTCACCTTCACACACGCAGTACTTTCCGAATATAGCGAAGCAATGGCACGAATCAACCGGTTATTCACTCCATACATTGATAGAACTTCCCATAATTTACCCCTGTCTACCCTATCATATGCCTTTTCCAAATCTACGAATGCACAGAAAAGCTTCTGATGTTTACTCAAAAGCTTCTCCGTAATCATCCGCAGAGCGTAGATCTGATCGGCACACCCCCTCCCATTCATAAAAGCCCCTTGTGCATCCCAAACTTTATTTTCAGTTATTGTTCTAACCCTTTCTACTAAAATTCTACTGTATAATTTACCCACGTTGCTCAACAAGCTGATTGCACGATAGTTGCCACAGTCCAACCGGGAGCCCTTCCCCTTGTACAGAGGGCAGATAATGGCTTTCCTCCAGTCACCTGGGGTACGGCCTTCCGTCCAGCACAAGTTGAAAAGCTCCAGGCACCACTGCAGCGTCACTCGTCCGCCATACCTGATAAGCTCCGTTGCTACCCTATCGCAACCTGACGCTTTCCCATTTTTTGCTTTTTTAAGCGCATTCATAAGTTCATTCATACTGATTTGCTGACTCTCATCACCCTGTCCATTTATACTTACTTGGCACAAACTGCCGCATCCATCCTTGGTTTCAAACAACTCTTCAAAATACTCTTTCCATCTCAGACCTATATCCTTTTCCTGTGTCAGCATACATCCATTTTTATCTTTCAAACAATTCACTTTCTCATCCTTCCCAGACCTTTTCCTTTTCACTTCCTTCCAAAAAAGCTTTAAATTGCCATTCACATTCGCACTTAATTTTTTACATTCATTATCCTCTAATTTTTTCTTTTTCAAGCACACAAGTTTCTTAACTGCATTCTTCTCTTTCTTATAAATATCATACATAACTGTTTTGTCGAAGCTATTGAAAATGCTCTAAAAAGGGAAACTTGGACGAATGTTATATCCGAAGTCGATGTTGACCTTGCTGTTAATGCCTTTGAGTCTACATTGACTAGAATCATTTCAGAAAATTGCACAAATAAAAATATAAAAATAAACTCAAAAAATAGACCGATTAAACCATGGATCACTGTTGGTTTAGTAAATTCAATTAGAAAAAAAGAAAAACTATATCGCAATATAAAAAGATCACCAAACAACTTACACTATTTATCCTTATATAAGAAATACCAAAGCAAATTAAACTTGTTAATTAAGCATGCTAAGGAAGTGTACTATAAAAATAAAATGAATGAAAATTACAATAATACTAAAGCTAAGTGGAAGATTATTAATGAAATATTGGATGGAGATAGAGGCAGACAAAATACAATAAATGTAATAAACCATGAAAATGTTAAAATTGATGTAGTAAAGGAGACAAAACGATGCTCTAACATATTTAACCAGTTTTTCCTTGATGTAGGCAGGAATCTCGCAAGAAGAATTGTTGAAGCAGAAAGGACCAACAAAGACTCTAAAGATCAGAATATACACCACAATCTAAATGAAAATACTGACATTGCCTTCACAGTTTTTTCTCGAGTTGAAAAAGATGAAGTTGAGAGCATGATAATGACACTAAGGGATGGTTCAGCACCAGGATATGATGGGTTTAGTGCCTCTCTACTAAAGAGATTTAGGAATTATTTAAGCCTTCCAATAACTTTTATAACAAACTTAAGCTTACAAGTAGGAAAATTCCCAACTAATTATAAACAAGCTATTATAACTCCTATTTTTAAAGCCGGAAATCCTGAATTAACAACAAATTATAGACCCATATCTGTTATTTCTAATATCGCTAAAGTAATTGAAAAAATAGTAAAAAAACAAATCATGACCTATCTTGAAGAAAACTTTATCTTAGACGATAGACAGTTCGGTTTTAGGACGGGCTGTGGTACACACGATGCTATAGCGTCACTCACGTCAGGCATAATAAATAATTTAGATAATGATAAGAAATGCATTGGCACATTTATTGACCTACGTAAGGCGTTTGATAGTGTATCACACTCAAAACTAATAAATAAATTGAAAAACATCGGTATACAAAATAAAGCATTTTTATGGTTCAAATCGTATATTTTGAATAGGACACAAATGGTAAGACTATCTTATGTTCTGAGTGACCCTGGAACCCCAACCTATGGAGTTCCCCAGGGGACAGTACTGGGACCTCTGTTGTTTATACTTTATATTAATAACATCTTCAAACTGAACATTGGTAGTAAGTTAATTGCCTATGCTGATGATACCGTAATGTTGACGACTGGCGATAGTTGGACCGAGACAGTTGAGAAAGCAAATCGTCATATTAATATAATTAAGAAATGGTTTGACGATAACATACTCTCAATGAATGCGGATAAGACAGTGGTGATACCGTTCTCTTTGATGCCATCTCAGATACCTCAGGATCTGTCGGTGAGGGTTCACGATGGGGCATGTTGTGGTTCATCGTGCAACATGCGGGGATGCACAACCCTCTTATGTAAGAAGTCAGTCAGATATCTGGGCATCACAATAGATCAAGACATGAAATGGAAAAACCATATAGAGTCAACCGTAAATAGATTGCGCAAAATGATTTACATTTTTCTAAGACTCAGAAATATCATGTCTATACAGTCATTGAGAGTGGTTTACTATGCATTTGTGCATACAATATTAGCTTATGGCATTGTAGCATGGGGGGGAACATACCCAACCAATGTGCGGCCTCTCCATGTGGTACAGAAACTACTGATTAAAATCATACTTAAGAAAAAAAGATCATTCCCTACTGATGAACTGTTTGATATTTTTAGGGTACCTAGTATAGATGAAATATACAAAAATATTGCTACGCTACAGGTACACAAAGAGACCTTCAAATATCAGACTGGTGAAGTGGTACGGAGCCAACGATCCTGCATGAGTGGGAACTTGATGGTACCACTGTGCAAAAAAACAATTGCACAACACCATTATGTTTATCTTGGTACCAAGTATTTTAATAGTCTATCGAGGGATATAAAGAAGGAAAAATGTTTCAAGAAATTTAAAAACAAACTGAAAGAAAAGAAGACTCTAAATCTACCTTAGTGCACATGAACCTTGTTCAAAAGAGTTTTTAAACTGTTTTGAATATTTTATGCAAGACAAACATGATATACCTATCAAAATAGGTTTTCCGAGTGGTAAAAGACAATATAAAAATTTAAAATATTGAGAAAAAAAAAATAAAAAAAAAAAAAAAATAAATAAAAAATAAAAAATTTAAAAAATATATTAAAAAAAAAAAAAAAAAAAATAAATAAAAAATAAAATAAAAAAAAAAAAAAAATCTTTTACTTATTATCTGTATGTGTGTAAGGAATAATTGTAAATTGCTTATATTTGATTTCACCTATTTTATTCTAATTTGCTGTGAATTTGTTTGTAAATAATTGCTCTAACCATTTAAGTTTTTTTTTAATTGCCCCATACACAAGTTTCTAACTTCAAATGGGGCATATAAAATTGACTTTTTCATTTGATATATTTGTTAATGTACCTATATGTTTTGTACTTGTATATATTTTTTAATTAATAAAAAAAAAAAAAAAAAAAAAAAAAAAAAAAAGAAAAAATCAGATCGGGACCGTGAGGTTGACCACCTCACGTCCTTAAACCTCAATCGGTCAGAAAAGGCACAATGAGCCTCGGACGCCTTCGAGCGCAATGGAGAGCTCTTGATGCCTCCCTATGCTCCTGAGTGGGGCTTAGGCCTCCCGCATTGTGGGTTGGTTTGGGGCGGATCCGCGGCGGGGTTGATTTGTGTGGGGCCGGCGCTTCAGTTTGACTTCTTTGATCGAGCTGGGGGTTGGTTTCGTGCGGGTCGGGTTTGCTGCGGATTGGTCTCTTCCGGGCTGGCTTTCGTTGTGCGGAGGCCATAAAGGGAATTATGTATGTATTATTATAAAACAAAAAAAAATGAATCTGTGGATGTCGGTGTAACCACTAGATAGAACTGTTGTTATAAATGGTGTTATAAACAAAATCCCTTTGTGATATCATACAGCAACTGTGTTGCAGCTAAAATCTCATAATTAAACCCAAACATAAATTAAAATAATAAATCAAATGGATGGTTCTATTTGTTTTGTTCCTCAGCAAGGGAGTGTGTGTGGGGGTGGAGGAGGGGGTATATGGGGGTGGGCACAGCGGGAGGGGATGAAGTTCTCTCGGGTCCGTCCCCCGCGCCGTCAACTAAAAGTTTTCAAAGTCTCAGAATCTGTTTTCAATGTCACCTAAATTAAGACTCGCACAAACAAATTACCGCCGACTAGAATTATATGTTTTGGAATTAAAGCGGTGGCACCCCCACGGGGCGGGGATGTTCAAATAATAATTAATTTCATAAAAGGGGGTGAAAGATTAATAAATGAACAGCCCCACCTGTTGTCCTTGTCTGGGTGATCATCCAGAGGGACATTTTTAACGAGAGAAACTCATTTTATAAGAATTCTATTAAGTAGGTATACGTGGCCGTGTGATACGCGGTCGCTGGCAAACGGCATAAAACATGTACCGAGGATGAGGACGGCATTGGGACAGAGAACGGCAGAGTATCTTGCACCGAGAATGTATAATAGGTTACCGAATGAGGTGAGAGCTTGTGAGAGTGTGAAAGAGTTTTCAAAACGTCTTGATGAATGGCTGATGGAGCTGTTTTATGTGTTGATAAAGTGAGAATGGTAGATATTAAGAACTAGCCTCGACACAGCCAGCATGTAATTTGAACATTTTATTTACATTATTGTGTGTGTGCACGCGGCCCTGTTTCGGAATATTACGGTTTCGATTTACCTACTTTATATTATTGCACTGTCTCTCAATTAAAAGCAACATCAAGTTGCGTAGAAGGGTCAAAATAAAAATAAATAAATAAAACCCAATGAAGAAATCTTTCATGGCACTTACTAGATTTTCAGATTTTAAAATCAAGCTTTCAAACGCCGGTATTGAACATTTTCCTCATGCACGATGGCAGCGAGATCCACTATGTTGAAAAAGGTCAAAGTGTGATATAATTTATAAAAAGATGTATGTAGAGATAAGGAACTAGGTATGTAGGTAAATATACGAATGTGATTGAAATATAAATAGCCCCCCGTCCGGCCGCTGCAAGGAGAGGAATGTTCGCCAACACGTTTTCAAATTGTCAGAACGATTACGTGAGGGTGAACAAGAGGGAGACGAGGGCGTTCGAGTACCATTTGTTTACGACGTCTTATTTCATAACACAAGTGAATTTTTAATGAGAAAATAATCCGAAAAGTCAGAAGTGCTCAACCGCTTGACATCGATTCAAAGTTTGTGTTTTCTTAAAAACTTTTCGCATTTTGTTTTACCAATTATGGCTTGACGTTTGACACGAACTCGCAATATTACTTTTACGTCGCAATATTTATTTAAAAAAAAAAGTAATTATAAAGAAGGGGCGACTCTTGGAATGAATATTTTGTACAATGGTGACTGCTCTCCAAACAGGGCTTAGTTGCTATCAGAAAAACCCGTAATCTAATATTAATAATATTAATCTACTATGACTAGCCTTCCCGAAAGACGTTGTATTGTAGTCTTAACTATGAATGTTGATTTCTCATTTAAAAATTTGTTTAAAATTTTATGTTTGAATATTAAAAAATCAATTCTGAAAGTTTGAGAGTTTGGAAAACTCGAAGGTTGGGTCCCACAGGACCCGGATCAAGTTTGATGGCTCGGTCTTACGTGTTTTGAAGTCGATGATACTATAATATAGTCTTGAAACATAAATAAAATGTGAAATTGTCGGAAGGCGAGAGGCCTCTGAGACCGCACATCAATAGTCAACTCTCTTTAATGTGAATTTATTGTTTACCATGTAAGTTGTATGTACTGATTTTCCCCTATTAATCAAAGACGATACTAGGGAACAATGTCATTTTCTAATTAACGTGGATCGCCGAAAGTAAACTCAACAATAATATATTATCCACCTTTACAACATTTGTTGCGTATAAGTGGAAAATAATCGAAACACAGCCTGCACGAGGTACGCAAGTCGGTGACTGTACCAATTTTCAATGTTTTGCGTTTCTCTTCTGAGGAGTGTCACCTCTCGAGAGGACCGTCACGAGTCGGGAAGTGGCAGAGGTGCCTACCTATAATCCAACAACGTACACCAGAACCACATTGGGATTCCCGACCGGCGCGTGGTATACGAGCCGGCAAAACATTAAGCGCTCAGCTCATTATGGTAATAGGAAGTTTGTTCCTGAATGCTCCGCTCCCGACGACTTTCCCGAATTCAAGGTTCGCTGCTCCCCACTTACACTGTACACATACCTACATACATAATATACCGCTGTATTATCACAGTACCTACCTCTATTGTGTTGGCTCTTATTAATTTTGCGTGGATTTAATTATTTCACACCAGTTTCAGCTCCAAACCAATAATTGAAATTACTCTCGTATATTTATACCTACCTACCTACATTTATTAATCATTCTATTCTATTTCATTTACGGATCATTATCCGATTATGGTTGCCTTTGGAGATCTGGTCGGTCGCGAGAGGATAGAGAATAGAGAGGGAATATCTGTTGATATGGATAAACTAAGAGAGGAAATTTCTAGAGTGGACTGGAGTGAAGTGTATGACGGGAATGACGTCGACCAGGCATTCAACACATTCTGTACATTATGCAGAGGTTGCATGGAAGTATGTAGGAGGGTAAGTAGGACTGGAGGTTGTAGGGGGGGTATTAAGAGATGGATCACACCGGGAGTCATTAGAAGTATAAGGAAGAGGGACAGGCTGCATAGGGCCGCGACTAAGGACATTCGTATGCTTGAAACATACAAAAGATACAGAAATGTCTGCGCACGGGTTATTAGGAGAGCAAAGATAGACTATTATGAGAGGAACATCAGAACTAACCAGGGAAATCCTAAAGGTTGCTGGAGATTTATTAGGGAATATCTAAATGCGGGATCAACTGGGAAGGGCATATCAAACTTATGTAATGAAGCCACTGGGAGTATCCAGGGGGACCTAAATAGGATAAACTCGTACTTTGGAACTGTGGGTAGTGAACTAGCTAAAAGAAAACTAGCAAGTATGAATACATCTTTGGAAGTGTTGAATGGTAAAATTAATATTCGGCATCGCCCATCTCAGTCATTTTTTGCGACCCCAGCAACGAGGGAAGAGGTCACTGAAACTATACGGGAACTGAAGGCAGGAAATTCCTCAGGGGTTGATGATGTGTCAGCAACTGTTGCAAAGGCCATTAAAGAATATATAGCTGAACCATTGAAATTTATCTTTAACCTGAGTCTAACTGAGGGAGTGTTCCCGTCAGGCGCTAAAGACTCTATCCTGGTTCCCATTTACAAGAGTGGTGACGATAGAATAGTTTCGAACTATCGACCGATATCTCTTCTCACAACATTCTCAAAGATCTTAGAGAAATTGATGAAAAGAAGGCTTATGTCATTCCTGGAGAACTTAGGTTTGTTATCTGTTAACCAGTACGGTTTTCGTAACTCAAAAAGCACAGAGGAGGCTGTTCTGAAACTCACGGATTTCGTCACTGAATGTTTAGACAAGGGTGAAAAGTGCATTGGTGTCTTTATGGACCTGGCCAAGGCCTTTGATACGGTGCCACATTCGCTGCTCTTGATGAAGATGCACCAAATGGGGATCAGGGGTGTCACTAACGATTGGTTTAGAAGCTATCTGAAGGGCAGAGGACAGGTATTGAGATATGGTAAGCGGTACAGCGATCCCTGTGATATTGTCTACGGGGTACCCCAGGGCAGTGTCCTGGGGCCCGTATTGTTTTTGCTTTTCATAAATGACCTGTGTGATTTTTCTTTAACCGACGGAAGGATTATAACATTTGCGGATGATAGTGTTCTCTTGTTCAGGGGGGATGGCTGGAAGGAGGTATTTGAAAGGTGTCAAGAGGGATTCAATGGGGTAACTGACTGGTTGAATGATAGTCTACTTACGCTTAATGTATCAAAAACAAAATATATATGTTTCTCTATACGTGGAGGTGGCTATTTGGGACGTGATCGTGACATCCTCAGTCATTCGTGTGGTTGTACTCGAGGTAGTGATAATGCCGTGGAATGTGGATGTCCCATTATTGAGAGGGTGGAATGTGTCAGATATTTAGGAGTAACTATAGATGAGCACTTAAATTGGAGGGAACATGTGAGCAGACTGACAGGACGCGTGAGAAAATTTGCCTTTGTTTTTGGGGAGCTCAGGAACATTCTTTCCGAGTCTTACCTCAGAACAGTATATTATGCGCTGTGCCATTCGATCTTGAGCTACTGTATTTTGGCCTGGGGTGGAGCAGCTAAAACCATTCTAGATCCCTTGTACAAGGCTCAGAAGCTGATACTAAAGGTGATGTTTGGACTGGGTTACAGGTTTCCAACTGTTGAACTATTTAAGACTACAAGTATTTTGAGTGTTCGTCAGATTTACATGTGCGGATTGATGAAGATATACGGCAGAAGGCGTATGGCAGCATCAATGACGCGACACAGTGACAGGTTGTCTCGACAGTTGGGCGATTTATGTGTTCCTCAGACAAGGACGTTATTCTTACAGAGGTTTTATGTGGTTCTGGGACCAAGATTGTTTAATTCCTTGAGGAAGAAGGTTGACATGGGAAGCTTGTCTAATGTCATCCGATATCTGCTTGAGATAGGGGTCGACGAGTCGGAGAGACTCCTGAACCACATAATGGTTTAGGCATGATGCATATATGTACACGGATTAAGTGAGTAAATTGTGTGGAGGATGCCTCGGAGTGTGTAGTAGTGATTTTTATTTTTTTTCTGGGACTGATTGAGTGTTGGGTTTGTTTGTGATGTAAACCCTGTGTCCTGTCCAAATGCGCGCGAGTTTTTGTTTTGTTTGGTTTGGTTTTCTTGTTTGGTTTTCTTTTCTCTATTTGTTTTTGCTTTAATTCATTGACGATATACGTGATATACGTTTCTTTTGTTTTACTTTGGTTTATTTTCATTCTTTTTTTTTTTTTATATTCTTATCTTATATTATATTTTGTTTTACTGTTTTTATTTTTGTTATCAGTTCTCTCTATTTCCCTTTTTTCTCTAAGACTTTTATAGTCTCTTTTTTTTTTATATTTTTTTTTGTTTTGTTTTTATTTTTGTAGTTATTTTATTTTAATTTATTGTTATATCATGTAAGCCTCAACACAGACTAGTTTGTCTAGTGGGGCTGCTGCTTTTGTTAAAAAGAATGCATGTAAAAATATGAAATAAAGATTATTATTATTATTATTATTATTATTATTTACTTAGATATATTATATAAGGATAGGTAGATGTTTGATTTACTGGATTCTTCTCACAACAGAATAACTAATAAAAAATTGAAAAAAAAATGGATAAGAATTAATATAAAATTAAAGTGAAACGGATTTCTTGCGATATCGACGCCATCCATGAAAATTCAACAACAACACAATTTTTGTTTACCTGACAACCAGTTTCAAAACACCGGTAAGAAGATTATTGATAGAATTTATTTTATTTCAATTTTTAGAAATAATATTAGGTATTTTACTTTCAAACATATTTTAGGCGAATTAAATTAAAACGCAGAAAGTGAATTAAAAGAGGCGAGCTCAGTTTGATTTGTTGTGAGTTTATGCCGTTTGTCATCGTTATTTTGTTTGTTTGTTTGATTAGCGAATTTTTATTTCCCATGTTTTAGAAAGTAAGCAGATTTTATGGAAAGAATTGAAAGAAGATGCTAAATGAAGTTTGACGGGTCGGCTTGTTGATTATAAATTAAATAATATAGATATGATTTTGGACCTCATATAATTTTTCCAAAGGTAGGAAATACTTGAAAAATGTTGACAACTAACCAATCTCCAGATATTTCTGATGCACCGAGTCATACTCGTCCCAAGGGATGCTCCGGAACCTGTTCCTCTCCCTGGACGCAGCCAGCAGCGTCTCTTGACGGTAGTGGTCGTTGGGGTTCCTGAAACAATTTACATAATATAATGAGTTGGCCACTAGGATTGTCTAACTTATTTTACAATCCATCAATGCTCCCTTTTACACCCCACTCAGGAGCAAAGGGAGGCAACAAGAGCTCCACATAATCATAATATCATTATATAATATTTTTGTTGTAGTACGACCAGACCGCACTTTTGGTGTGTAAATCAAAGTCTCCGTGGAGTCATAAGTGGGCGCAGCTGTGGGTTCTAAAGGGGTCCAGTAAACCCACAATACAGTAGCTCCCTACGGGATGGAGCGGGAATATTAATTCCTCGGCGGTCAACACTAAGGGCGCATCGTTCACTAATAAAACATCAATTATCTATGTAGTTTGTAATATTTGCTACTTTAAGCCCCCACCGAATGGCCCTGTGTCCCAGTTAATAATATTGGAGCTATTAAAATGTTGAGTGTTTCGTTGAAACTCAAAGCGGAATGTTTCTATCAGTGAGTAGGTAGGTACCTACTGAGATCGGTGATTTATTTAGTGAGACTCTGAACAAAGGAGTTAACATCATCGTCTGTCTCACTTAGACACACGTAGGTAGGTTGTATGTTGTTATAATAATTACTATGTAGGTGTGAACAGCGCATTACGAAAAAGGAGTAAAAATGGAGCTTCGCAAATAGGTACTTAGGTCCTGTTTCATTTCCTTTCCTGAATATTCTCAAGTTTGATATTTGAAAGCAATATTACAGAAAGGAAGTACCTAAAATGAAATGTAAGACGGGGATTATTTGATTCAGTGGGGTGGGCCGGAGGGGGGGGCTCTGTCCCTCCAGGAGGGCGGGAGGGATTTAATGAGAGGTCGCAAGGGTCGTGACCCTCCTAACGCCCAGTTGAGGTGCTGGTTCAGCTTGTCCGAGTCTTCGCACCATACCATGAGGGCAATATTTTTTCCAAATACCAATCTAAAGTATGTAATCCATCTCAAGAAACGATTTTATTTGATAGCCATCAGAACTACTTCGCCTTATACCCACTGGTTTGCGAATCTGGAACACAAACGTCGAGGATGAATTTTTGATTCTTACATCGCAAACTAAGATAATATCTGTGATAACCTTTTATTTTCAGAATATCCCGGAAAATGGGGCAGTCATTTTCAATTTAAGGCAAAATAAATTGTCTAAATATGGGAGAGAAATTTGCAAGAAGGTACCACAGTAGTAGAGTCCTCACAGAGAGGCCCGCGCACAGAATAAAGAATGTTTGGAATTCCAAAAAGCGGAGCTTCGCGAAATATTTACAGTCCATGTGTATGTATATACACACTGAGGGCAGTTCTTCCGCCTTTCCAATTCCCTTTAATTTGAAACTCACAACATATACCTACCTACCTAGTATAATATTCAGCGATGTTCGTAAAATAAATATAAATAAAATTTAGCCAGGGCAGAGAGCTCTAAAAACCCTAACTATACAAAAACTTGAAATACCATTATATCCACAATTATGTATCTATCAGATGATAAACATTTCGCCATCTACAGACTCTACAGAACAGTCAGTTTGTGATGGGGTGTAATAGGGGGCACGAGAGAACCCCCAGCCCCCCCGTCAAGACTCTTAACATTCAGCAGCACTCTGGGATGCCCCCTCCACACTGCGGGAACCTTTTTCTATCTCCGCTGGAGTGCACTCCTCTCGGACAGAGCCATGTTGTGACGCGGGTCGCTCCAACCCTTCCCAACAATTATTATCCCAAGTGCTTCTGAGTATGATCCTCCAAACAGTCCGGTTCGGTTTTTCTTAATAAATAAACTCCACCAACAAAACAACTCACTTTGTATGACATTGTGTTGTTTTTGTGCAATTCCTTCCACTCATAATAATTGAGTTATCATATGAATATCACGTAATGTGATAAATTAATAAAGAAGAGAGAAGAGATTAAAAATATTGAATGTACACACAGATGACACATTACAAATAGGTGCAATAAATGAATGGAGTCGGCAAACTATTCATACGGTATGAATATAAAATCAATATTATAATTGGGTAGGTTATAAAGTAAAGCTACAAAGTAGGTATAAACGTCTTATTAAAGCTTTGTATTATTCAGTTGGAATACTTTTGCAACACACATGTGTTGATTTCAATAGAGGTTTAGAACTGGAGAAATGTATCGTCAAGATGGAAAGTAAATTTCAATCTTTTAATGGTAGGTGTTATCAAAACGTGAACAATCAAACAAAACATGGTCAACCGGTTCATCTTCCAATCTGCAAGCACACAAAGGCGAAACAAAATCACGTGGAGATGCGAAGCCACGCAACAGCGCCCAATCCGCAATAACCAGACTATATGTAGATGCACAACATCTTAATAAAATATTTCCAAGGAAAAAAAAGTCTTCTGGGTAAAATTGGCAATATTTATAATGACCTGATTTGGTACTTGTACCTACTCCACGTGTCATCCCACTCTTTTTTGAAGACGCATTTAAAGACTGATGAAAGGTCCTTTGGTGTGAACGATTCAAAAACAGTAAGAATATTGAAAGTTATATCTGGCAAATGGTCCAATCGAAGTTCCTAAACGGCGCTGAACAAGAACTGATCTGGTGGAGTGGCATTGGCAGGCGCCGCGCAGATGCTCCCGGTCTGAGCGCAGCGCAGCTCGACAGATTAAGCGTGGCGTGGAGGATTTATGGAATGAGAAAACTTCTCCTAATTATGTACATTGACTCGGATAGTAAAGCTTTGAAAGCTTCCAGCAACTTCTGCATTGTGTATTATTTGTAGGAGAAGCGTTACACGATGCACAGCTCCTGGTGCGGGAGGAAACTTCCTGGCATGGACCTCTTAAAAAATTGGTCTGACGATTAATATTATCTAACTAAAAATAATTCGCTAAATCGACCTTACTGCCACAAGTACTTCTACAGGTTTTGAAAGAATCACCCATACATGAATATGAATTAATACTAGGTATATTATGCTGTGGGGTTGCCGGCTAAGAATAGCACCTCTGCTCTTTTTGCTGGTTTTCCGAGCATCCTGTAAGAGGCAGGAAATCGAAAAATCAGATCGGGACCGTGAGGTTGACCACCTCACGTCCTTAAACCTCAACCGGTCAGAAAAGGCACTTTAAGCCTCGAACACCTTTGAGCGCAATGGAGAGCTCTTGGTGCCTCCCAATGCCCCTAAGTGGGGTTTAGGCCTCCTGCATTGCGGGTTGGTTTGGGGGGGGATCTGCGGCGGGCTTGATTTTTGTGGGATCGGCTTTTTGGTTTGATTGCTTCGATCGAACTAGAGGGCTGGTTTTGTGCGGGTTGGGTTTGCTGCGGATTTGTCTCCTCCGGGCTGGCTTGCGGTGTGCTGGGGGCCTTAAAGGGAGAATGTATGTATGTATGTATTATTATAGAGGTAGGTGTGCATATACTTTGTCTTGAAGTGTTTATGTGGTGAAAGTTCATTATTTGAATAAATGTGTAGTATTTTGATAATTAATACTTAAATTATGCGAGGTTAATCATATATTTTCGTAGATTTTATAAATTTATAGGCTCTCACGACTTACTCATTATTGTGAAATTGCTCTGTTTCACTTTTTCAATTAAGTAGGTAGATACATCGTCTAGGTATTGTAACTTAAATGAGAAAATATGAACAACTAACTTTCCCGATCGGCGTTGTCCTATGGATCCTGTGTCCTAACATATGGGCATAATGTGCACTGCGCCCCCAGAAACAAAAATAAACTAATAAAATATAACATTTAAATATTTCGAAAACGTCCTTATCTCATTTGTATTCAAAGCTGAGGCGGGAACAAGGCGAGAATATAATAATATGCGCGCAATTTTGTTGACTTTGTATGAAAATTTTCTAAAACGCTCGAAACAATGGAGTAAGTAGGATAGGCTACTGTAAGAGTGGCAATTACGTATAGGAGAATGAGAGGGAACTACTATCAGGTGCAGTAAACAATCTTGTCTAAATTTTTCATAGATGGTGTCGCAGGAAATCCGTCCCATACCTACTAACTTTAATATTATATTTTATTTTATTTATTATCCATTTTTCAACTTTTTATTAGTTATTTTGTTGTCCGGAGCAGAGAAGAATCCAATAAATCACACATCGGAAGAATCTGTTCAGCCGATCTCGAGTTATACGTGTTCGCACTAACCCGACTTTTATTTATATTATAAGATACTGAAATAATTGTGTAGGTATTATTTGGTGTTTTGTATTAAAAGATACCTACTGAAATACATTCATTTCGTTTTCTACTATCCCCGGATATAAGGAGTTTCGTAAATGCTAGCTATTTCATAATCCTTGGAATGTTACCGCATCTGCGACACGAACTTTTCCACCGACCTGAACTAAGTTTCACCAGAAACATTACAATATCTTCCAGAGGAAGGATTTATCATAAAGTGTTTAAATAGTTTGCTGGAACCAACCTAAGAGTTTAGCTGTGATCCCAGAGTCGGTGTTTCTGTTCAACTTAAATGGCCAATCAGCGCTGAAAGCACCAGCAGCCAACTTCACGCTTTGTTTACCCTGACAGCGACACTTCTGCTGGCAGCCGTCTCATGGGATGAGTCCTACGCTGCTGGTTTGTTAATTTGTTTGCGGAGTCTCGGATAAGTTACTTTCGAATGATTTATTTTTTTCTAAAATAAAATTTATAAGTTGTTGAACATGCATTTTTCTTGGTGGAAGTAATTTAAATAATCAAATTTAAATAAAAAACTTTTTAACTATTCCACAAATTTATTGTACCTGACATGTTTCGAAGGGGAATAGTTAAAAAGTTTTTTATTTAAATTTGATTAATTATTTTTTTCTATTAAGGATTTGCGACCCAATTTGTATCTTTTCGTATGAACTTTTATTTACGAAAAGAACAGTCATTTTAAGGTGGAAGAAAATCAGCAAATAGGTACCCAACCCTTAAGTGTGGTGGTTGCACACGAGGATGAGCTTTAGGTAATTTATTTATTGACTGATCCGAGGTGAGGTGTTTATGTGAAGTGGAATGTAGAACTGGAAAGCTTCCCTCAGCCCCTCGTGCCACAAACAGATAAGATGCGGGAGAAATTCTAATAAAATGCCGTTATGTTTATTTTTTCAAACGGCCTCGCGGAGTCAATGTATTTTAAGGGTGCGTTTTTTGTGAAAGGAGTTATCTGCCTACACACTTAACTTCGGTTTAGAGGAAAAAATATGTGTGTTTAGTTGTGTGGTGGGGGAGGGGGGGTGTAAGGCATGTTGCTGTCTGCTCATAAATCCTGGAGGAAGGCCGCGGCCTAGTGGCCCGCAGTACACCTCGCGGAATAATAGCTGTACCACCGCACCACATGGTGGAGTAAAAAATGTTTACAATATACCTATATATACCTACCTATTTAGTAGGGTGTTGGATAGGAACATCGGTGTTTTTAGAGGACGACTGGAGAGACGCCGCGGACCTGCCTGAGGAACACTTATTTATTTTATTAAGCAGAAACTCCACCGCTCTTTTTTTCTCCCCGTCCGTCTCACCGTGTGGGATATCGCCAAGGGAGGTAAACAATTTAAATTTATATGCCCCGCTTAATAATGATCACTAACAGTAGCTTAACCCTTTATAGATCACTTAGAACAAAGCGGTCGATTAAAAAACCGCCAACATTAAGGTTGATATTTCAAACATTTTTATATTAATAATGGTTCTTATAGCATGAAAACATTGTAGATAAAGCACAGCGGTTGATGAGACAACCATCGACAGTGAAGTTTGCGTATAAACAAAATGACAACAAAAAACGCGGGCCGGTCGATGTATCAACCAGTGTCCTATAAAGCGCATTGAAATTGACAATTTACTTGCGTAAGTGAAATTTGAATTGTGTTTTTTTGTGCTGTGCAGAACATAAAGGATGGATAGTAAGTAAAGTAACATTATTAACTATTGTATTTCATGATATAATATATGTTTTTTGCCCATGTACCCATAAAAATAAATAATCATGATTTTTCGTATGAGTGTCGTGTTTGAATTAACTTAACCCCAAAAGTGATGGTCATAGTCGAAGAGATATTTGTAATATTTATTTTTTGTTAATCGTTCTATAAGTTATGATCATTACAACTAAATGATGTGTTTATAATATGAAATAATAAAACTAAACAAAAACTGATGCGACCGCGAGTTATAACGATCAAAAGTTGACAATTCATACGAATATGAAGATATTTTTTGCTTGACAGTAATTAATGTTTCTATGTCATAATGAAATAACGTTTTTTTTTTCAATCAGAATCACATTGGCTCAGATAGAAGAACTGGATGATGAAGGTTGGAAATCAATATTTGGAATAGATGATGACCAGGCAGTGAACTCCGACATAGGTGGAGATTCTGATGGAGACGACATATTTGAAGACGAGTCTTTTCGGTCTGTTGGAAGTCGTCAAGAACCAACTGATCAGGAGTCGAATCTCCACAATTCACCTTACCAGGGTCCACCTCTCCAGCATCCAACTCACCGGGATCCATCCCTGCAGGATCGACCCTCTCAGAATCCTCCTCAAGAGGTTCCGCTACCGCAAACTGCGTCTGAGGAGAAAAGTTATTTTTCCCACTGGTCACGACATACCAGTATTCCTCCTGATTACAATAAATTTAAATTTAAGCAATATCAAGGGCCAAATATAGAGGTGGACTTGTCATGGCCTATAAAATTTTATGCTTATTTTTTAAATAGTTTTATTACTTCTCAAATCGTATACGAGAGTAATAAATTCGCATTACAAAACGGAAAGATATTACTGAGGAAGGATTAAAAGTATTTAGTGGGATGTTGATAATAATGGGGTTCCATCAACTACCATCTCTAAGGCTTTATTGGTCTAATGATAAAATGATAACTTTCACGTTTCAAGAATATCAAAAATAATGAGTACCTACCTATGCGAAGATTTTTAAAAAATTTTCGTTGTCTGCATTTGAATGATAACAGGACCATGGTACCGATGGTAGACGCATAGAAAAATAACTTGTAATATAGTTTTTTTTTTTCCTTTTTTTATATTAACTTTTTTATATTATCTACGATGATTATTTGTAGTTTTGTTCCATTTTTAAATTCACTTTCCTGTTATTGATTATATTTCGATGATAATTTGAAATAAAGTTCCTTTTCCATATATTATCTTATGATGAAGATTTTTAGTTTTGTTCCATTTATATATTTATATTTTTATTATTTTTTGTAACTTTATGAAGTTCTGTTTTAATAAAACAATGATGTTGATCCAAATTATGTTTTATTACAGTGATAATTACTAAATTTTACACTGGTTGATATATAAACCGCTGAACATTTGCTGTCGTATCGGGTGACCTAAACGCTCAGTGGTTTATTAGCCAACCGCCATATTTTTTATTTTTTTTCAAAAAGTATGAATTTTTAAAAAAAATAAAATATAAGGCACATGTTTAATCCACTTTCTTAAGGGATTCCAATAGGTTTGGTCAATGTAATTTAAAAAAAATCAAGTGACCTATAAAGGGTTAAACTATGTTGTGGGCTTATATATGCCCGAGCCACGCATCTCAGCCAGCTGGACCCTTGGTGTTGTATAGAGTCGGCCTCCCTTCTAGTAGATTTTTTTTTAATGTATCTGTGCTCACTCGAAGTGAACACAAATACACTTTTTGACATCTTTCGGTATAAAGCGAACATTAGTTTTATATTAAATTTGTCTGCGAGATTTATCTGGGGACATGAATCATTAGAGATGTGATCCTATATAGAACACTTCTAGGCACAACATGATGGAGGGTCCGCATAATATGATAATCAAAAGAATGGAAGAAGGAACCTTCTCAAAACCTAAAGGCGCGATAACAGGACACTACTTAATACGAAACGAGGTCTCCAACATATCATCAAGGGGATTGAGATCTCCCGGAGATCATGTCAAGATTATGTGTTAAGACATAGTATGATGTTCCTTCTATCTATTCAAAGAGGACTGCTACGGATAAGGCAGGTGAAGAGTGGGAAAAATATTGGCAAGAGATGGCATTGCCGAAAGATGGTGAATCTACACAAGAGGATAATGATGGAAACTTCCAAAGCCCATCTTGATATTTCTAAATCATGATGGAATTGAGATTCCAACATCCTTAATTTTTCATTCTGACAATCACAAAGACGATCTAATGCATAAAAATGTTCAATCTCTAATCTTAGGCAGTCATTAAATTTTGTAGATACAATGCTCAGGGATAGCCGAACTCATGGAGTCAAGCTCGTGTGAGAGAAATATTGATTAATCGGGAATTGAGAGCTTTCATTAGAAAACCGTTTGGTGAATTATTTAAGTGGATTAGCGGGACGAAAAATTCTGCATGAAAAATTAATGGCAGCTCTACTAATGGTTTTCCCAATGAATAATTAATACCGCCGGAGTGTCGCGGGGAAAGATTTAAACTCGTAATCCGGTAAACGGCTGCTAGAACATTGCGAGGGCGACAGACTTATCCGCTTTGCAGCTGTGCGTCTTCTTTGTCATCGTATACGAACTTGTGTAGTTCGTATACGTATAACATATTAGTTAATATTCTGTACCTACAATGTACTATTGAAAACTCTAAAAAGGCCAAAATTATTCAAAATGTCAACTGCCACGACCGACGTCCATTGCGAAACCTATTTCAAATTACAAATATGATCGTGCAATGTTGAATCAAAGAAAGATATATAATATCTCAAGTTGAAAAGTGATCTGTGTGAAAGGCAAGAGGCGGGTGAAAGGGACATTCGCATCAAGTATATCAGGGGGCGACCACAGATTGTGAAGGATAAGCAGTCAAAAAACTCACCTGCTTTACCAGAATGTAAGGGGGCTTAACTCTAAGCTTATTCTGCTGCGCCAGTCTCTGTATACCATTGTTTGACAGAGACTTGGTTAAGTTCATATGTTCGTACCGCTGAACTTGGCTTCTGTGGTTACAAAGTACATATACAGATGTGACAGAAGTTCAAAAAGCAGTGCTAAAGTGCGTGGGGGAGGGGTGCTGATTGCAGTTGCTGAAAATTTGCCCAGTTCTAAAATCTCGATAAGCTGATGGACAGATTTCCTAAAAGTAGAATACTTGTTCTGGGCGACTATAACCTGCCTCGCATTGAATGGGCCGCGGAACGTGATGGCGCTTGCTGTGTGGCTGCGGATGGTTCGGATGATGATTGTTCGCTGGCATTTTTGGAGTCATCTAGTTACTTGAATTTGAATCAATTTAACTCAGTAAGAAACGGAAATGGTAAGATTCTTGATCTGGTCCTATCAGGCGACACTGGTTCGATTTTGGTTGGCCCTGCCTCGTTGACACCATCTCCTGGTCTCCCACGACTCTGCGAGTGCTAGCTTGATCTGGCACTGACCATCAGTGACCACGCCATACGACGTAACCTTTGATTCAATATGTAATCTGGATGCTGTTTTCTGGTGAAGTGACGAATCCTGAATTTATATCGAATTTGAAGACGTAAGCGGTTCACTGTCTCAAAACATTGTCTATCTTTGTGTATAAATGTACGCGTGAGGAGATGAGTATGTTTGCAGATCGCAGCAGTGAATGGAGGGCAGTGCAAGCCAGCGGAGCAGCAGCGGAGTGGTCCTCTTAAAGTGGCAGAGGACTGAGAGGATTACTCCGGAGTGCACTTAAAAGAAATGGTTGTGTTTAACATTATTTATTAATGCTGTGTGTGTGGGTGTGGGTGCTGCGGAGTTCAGGGAGTTCCATCCTTCTTCTGTCGGCTCTCGCGGTGCTGTAGCATTAGAGGGTCGTCTGCTTGATGGCGGCATGTCTAACTTACCAGGGGCTGCTTTACCTAGACGTTATCAAGAGACTCCATGAGTTGAAAAAAAAACGCTCGAACTCCAACGAAATATTGTTAAAGTGGAACTTTGTTTGTAACACTGAAATCATAAATGTTATTTCAGCCAAGCAATGGCGTATCTACTCTTACACAAAAAGAAGAGTTTTTTTTTTGAAAAAAATAAAAAATAAAGCGACACTCAGGTTCGATCACAAGATCCATATTGTACAGAATGCTATGTAAACTAATGTTAAATACAGTGCTGATATTTGAAGTACTCAATAGAGATCGGTAAGTTATTTATGAAAAGAATGTCGGGTGTTTTTACGAGACATACCTTTGTATTCGTAACAGAACGTGTTAGCTAAGCGATTTGGGTTGATACCCAAATTGAAAAAAGTGCTTCTCACCCCAGATAAGTAAGTAATATGTAGGAAATATGATCCAGCCAGGTACCTCCCCCTGTCTGACATGAAGGAGAGAACACAATAAAGTGGGAGCTATTTTGTTTTCATATTTCCCACTCAACGGGTGTGTTGGTGCAAAATGGGAAAAATATATTCCAGCTCATCCATTGAATATCCATCCCATCCCATCCCCGCTACCTGCAGTGACGTGCGGAGTTTTGAAATAATAAAACCGTGAGACGGGAAGTGGCGGTGTTGTCTGTGGACTTGTAACAAAACCGTGAGACGGGAAGTGGCGGTGTTGTCTGTGGACTTGTAACAAAACCGTGAGACGGGAAGTGGCGGTGTTGTCTGTGGACTTGTAACAAAACCGTGAGACGGGAAGTGGCGGTGTTGTCTGTGGACTTGTAACAAAACCGTGAGACGGGAAGTGGCGGTGTTGTCTGTGGACTTGTAACAAAACCGTGAGACGGGAAGTGGCGGTGTTGTCTGTGGACTTGTAACAAAACATCCCTTTGAGCGAAACGCTTATTTTGTTTCCACCACAATTCACATGTTCCCGTTGCTTGTTGATTTCCCTCTGACTTTTATTCCCTCGCAGTGGGGGGGGGGGGGTTTACACTAAACTTCCCCAATTCCAATTCTAGATGTTTCTGTGGGTTGTGTTGTTGTTGCAATCATTACTATTTTTGAAGCTTTATTATTTTATAATAAAAATTCAAGCTCTTGATTTATGAGTAGGTACCTAAGTACAAGTCTGTGGAATACACTTGTATTTTACCTACTTATAAATCTTATATTTTGAGAATGAATCCGTACAGAAGTTATGCAAAGCTAGCCATAGGAACTTACCTATTGAAATTCTTACAAGCCGTGAAACATACAAATAACTTTTATCGAGCTATAGTTACCCACTTCCCTATATGCGACGGGAAACTGCGTTTTTGTTCGAATGTACATGAAAAGTTAGAATTCGGCTCATGAAGGCCGTTACTCCCTGTATGAAAAATGTGATATTTAATGCGGTTTATTAAGGACGTGTGTTAGTGAGTAGGTACCTGGTACAGGCTTCACAGACGGCTCTCTACTATGAGGGCAGCACAACATATTTTTAATTTCCATTATAGCGTGACACATTCACCTGCACGAATTTTAATAATTTATTAAGCGGGCTCAGCTACGAGCGATTACCTAGTTTAATTTGAGAAGATGAGAGAGAAAGATATATACAAGCGCAAATCATAACATTTTTATCTACTAAAAATCAGCCTTTACTACTGTAGTAAAGGGTTAAACTAAGAAAAAATCAAAAGTCAAGTTGATAAATTACAGTGGGGCTCCACGGGGTGACCTTGTGCGTGGAGGGAGCCAGAGCCGCATGGAGCCTCCATAACAACACATACATAAAGTATCCCGCACATTCGGCGTCGCTAACTTTTACATTAAAAACTTTGTTCCGGGCGGCTGATGGTCCACATAAACATCAAGTTGGTTGCGTGGTGGGTACCTACCAACATTTGCGATTCACTGACATAAAATAATATAGCATATCTCATCTACTACCTATATATCTACCACATTCAGCCTGCAGCCACATTGAGCCATCCCCCATGCTCTGCAGACATAGCTGCTGCAGGCACACACCTGGTGTATATAGCAGGTTCAAGGAGTGGTGTGACATTTCAACCACTCCTAGATATTATATTATTTAGAAACCCTGTAAGGAGGAATGAAGACTGCGAGAGATATGACGAGATTTGTCGCTTATGACTGCATATTGGAGGGTAGGGCAAGCTCTACTAGACTAACTTAACGTACCTACCCCCGGCACAAACAGTGAATGTGTTTGAAAGAAATTGGAGTTTTACATTATAAAAAAGCAGATTGAGAAATTATTAACTAGGTATAGATACATATTGATACTCAATGGAAAATAGAAATACTTAACTACTGAAATATGTTGTGTATAATAATAGGTAGGTGTCGTATAGAGAAAAAGCAGGCAGTATGTCATTGTGTAGATCAACATAATTGTTAAACTGCCGTACGGTAGCAGAATTGACGGAGTTTGTGTTGTACCTTAGTTCTAAGGCAATATGGGTTGTCTCATGCGGATAGAAGGGGGTGAACAATATTGAATATGCCGAGTTAATTCACCCGATCCACATTAACATAACACCATCGATAAGTTCCACAAACAATTAGCCCCCAGACACCAGGGGGGCCTCTCGGAATAACACCAAGCTTCTGCAGAACACCCCTCCCCTCATCCCTTCAATTCAGGCAGCCCCACCTCGCCCATCATCTGCATAATTGATTCTTATACGATCCATTGTTGGGACTGCACTGGCGGCGCTAACAATAATACTGCTGTATTGGAAATGAGCTGGATCCGCTACCGTGTGCGACGGAATTCCAACACAACCAGGCGCTGCTAGGATTCACCTACATCGCGGTGCCTATTGTTTGACCTGATTATTATCAATAGATAGGAACCTACCTACTTATTCATAGAACTGATCGAAAGGTCCTCAAAAACACAACGGAAAGTGTAAAAATGGAAGCCTCTCCACACCGAGGTTATCCTGTATGTATCCATAATTGGTGTCCTCTTTGGTAAGGGATCAATGGGCCAATTGACTGAGGGAATGCGTAGTATCACTATCTACATAAGAAGTGTGTAATGTATGAGAGGGGTGGGGGTTAGAGGGTGAAAGTGTTGAGCTACCCAGAGGGAGGGGCCGGGTGTCTCCCGAACAGGATTACGCCCGCCCCCTGCGAGTATATTTCAAATCCTCGGAACATTCGTCTTGCCGAGATGTTTAAAAAAGTAAATCCTCAAGAAAAATAAGGTCGGGTGGATAATGTTTGGCGGTGGAGCAGCGCATCATGATGTTAGCCAAGTTTCCCTTTTTTAATAACCGCCTGATTTATCCCCAGCGAGGGTAAATGTTTATTGTGGAACTTTATCTTCTGGAGCCACCGGCACCGCCATGGCACACTCGCGTACCTGCAAAATACTAACCTATCATCAGGGAGATCTGATTTTAATTCAAAGATTCGGTCCGCTTTGTTTGAGCTCTATGTGGGCAGATACTTCACAGATATATATATATGGGTATGTGTTATATTTATTTATATCTATCTAAATTATTTCCGATGATTAGAGAGATAAGAGAAAATGGCATCGACACCGACCCTGACAAAGAACACCCCTCACTGCCTACTATCAGAATTTAATATTGGTAAAGTCTTCAGAAGTTATGGATAACTGCAACTTTATGTACCTACTTACCTGAGTGATTTCATTGAAAATGAAAGGGTATTTCC
Source organism: Mystacides longicornis (assembly GCA_963576905.1). Lineage (NCBI taxonomy): Eukaryota > Metazoa > Arthropoda > Insecta > Trichoptera > Leptoceridae > Mystacides > Mystacides longicornis. Next base: position 40,571,841 of record OY756422.1, read on the forward strand.
TTTCAGGCGAAATCAGTAATAATCGTGAGGAGGATGGTGCAACTATTTTGGAGATACGCGCGTTCCACGTCCGCCTTGAAAAAATAACATTTCTTCAAGGCGAGTAATTATTTTTTCTCTCTCTCTCTCTTTGTTTACCCCCACGGCCTCACCTTCTTGAATAATTAATAACTTAAAAATTTATATTTTTCCACGGCAAATCTCCCATTATCTTCCAACAACACAATGTATTACCTACGGCCCAACAAGATAATTCGACCTCTCTGCTCTCCCGCCCGGGATGCTGTAGTACCTACTCTCTTGAAAAATATTAAAAATGGAAAACATCAAAGGTTGTTGGGATTATGGCTATCATCCGCCTTCTAGGGGCTGGATTATAATTATTGTGTTCCTCTCCAGTTGCTTTGCACTAATTAGATGTGAAATGGTCTACACCCTGAGTGCCTGCACGGAGGGATGATTCTTATTCGAGCCACAAACTCTAATATTTGTAGCTCCTATACACTAATATTCACTCAGGGAAAAGCAACAATTATTTTATAGAGTAAGATAGGTTAGTATTCTATTTTAATAGATTCTCCCTTTTCTGTCACATTTGAAGGCTCGACACATCCACAGATCGGTTAAGTAATATATTACTCACCCGCTCTTGGCAAAATTGGCGATGTAGATGATGAAGGCCTCGGAGAGCGCTATCTCTGACTTGGTGTAGTTCTTGGGGAAGTGGTTGAACCCTTCCACCAGGGGAGCGCCAAAGAGGTAGGGCAGCTCTTCTCCGTGGACAGTGCCCATTCTCTGAAATTAATAAAAAAATACAACTTCAAACAATTGATAAAAAATGATCGGTGAGTTCCAGGGTGGAACGCAGCGCTACAGGAATGTCAGATTAAAGAGGGTCCCGTGAGCCGGTCAGATATTCAATGAAATTGCTGAAATGTTGTTTCGAGCCGACAAAGATATTCACCCAGATATCCGTTGCGGAATATTCTGAAAGAAAATTTGAATTTATTTGAGTATCAAAAGAACACAATGAATGTGTTAGTCGAGAGAAAAAATCTGACGATAGGCAAATAGGCACCAAGTATAATCTACATGTACGCCAAGGGCGGGCGGCCCCCTCCTTCTCTCCAAATAATACTGTTAACTTCCGCCGGGTAATAATGTCCCGCCAGATGGCACCACTGGTTTGTCTCACTTTTTCTTGGAAATAGTTTCTCCGAGTAAATCACCCGAGGATGGAGCTTATTATTATTTAGCGGCCGACTTATTCCCCGGGACAACCAACTCCTGAACTTTTCAGGAATAATAACGTCACGTGAGGCGGGACCTTGTCTCCCCGAGTAACTTGTCTATGTCTGTGTCAACCAACGGAACGATATGCGCGTTACTCGATAAAACAGCCTCGGCTCAAATCAACTTTTAACACAGTGTAAACATTCGGTTCGAAAAGCGGGACTTTTTTTCATACGCCGCATACTAGGGGATGACAGGCACGTGGGCCTATTTATAACATGAAATTTCCGCTGGCTGGACTCGATCCCTTTTTTGAAAAATAATAAAATCCAAAAAAGGATAATGTACATAAGAACAGTTATCCTTTGAGGGAAGGGCTTTCAACGGAATAAAAAATAACGAAACGGGAAATGGAAAGTGGAATGGGCCTCCCCTCCCACATTCCTATGGGAACCAGAGGGACATACAGCAATAGCGCCATCATTTCAGGCTCATGTCCTAAGCTAGCAGAGAAGAGAGGTGAGGGGCGCTCACCGCTCAGAGGCCATCTGCAGGATGATGGCTGAAGTCCCAGAGAGAGAGTCATGGAGCCGGGCAGGTGGGATGATTCCCCCAGAGACTGCCGCACCCGGCGCTGTAAAGAGATTAGCTACTATGTAAAAGGATTTAGGAGGCGCCGATTGCTCGGTTTGGGACTTTGCGGCGACGTACCAACCATCAAAAGGGAGGAGGCCGCGGGTAGGGCCCCTTAAACCAGACCATAACTCTAGGGATAATCCACTAATATTAACATGAAACTCTTCCTCGAAGATACCTAAATGCTGGTTGGCGATACATTGGCATAGATATAACATTATTTGGTAGGGAGGTAGTTGAACCTACGCACTGTATTGCAGCTATATAGAATAATATGTGTAGGCACCTATATCTGAACTTTCAAATAGTTGGAGGATATGCAGACATAGAAAAGGTCATGAATTGTTTAACTGTCCTATAAATCAGTTACTTCAATATTTTTCAATTGTTTTCTTCGCTAAGATTTGAAAAATGAGCGATTATCGGTCAAATTTTAAAGATAAATCGTTACGTGTGTATCCAGCTATTGAATATTAGGCTCCGAAACTACTGAACCGATTACAAAATTCTTTCACTTTTGGGAAGCTACACTATCCCCGGTGTTCACCTATGTTCACAGGCTATATTGAATTCTCAAAAATATTTGGGATCTTTACTAAAACTCTAATAATGTAACACAAGGTGTAAAAAAAACCTAAATTTTTCTTTAGATCGCGTGCGCAGTGAAAACTATTTATCTATACTAATATATAAAGAGGAAAGATTTGATTTTTTGTTTGTTTGTTTGTTTGTTTGTTTGTTTGTTTGTTTGTTTGTTTGTTTGCTTCGAATAGGCTCCAAAACTACTGAACCGATTTGAAAAATTCTTTCACTTTTGGGAAGCTACAATATCGGCGGTGAACATAGGCTATATTTAATTTCCAAAAAAAAGTGGGTAACCTACGAAAACTTCAATAATGTAACCCAAGGTGTAAAAAATTTACCTAAAATATTCTTTTTATCGCGAACGCTGTGAAAACTAATGATGATAGAATAAAACAATGTTCTACAATTTTGTAGAAGACATCATTATTTACAAAAAGTATCGCGACAGCATATGTCTAACTATTATAGTTATGCCACAATAAGTGTTTTTTTATTTAAAAAAACCCAATAAAATGTCACCTTTAGAAAAAGCTCTTTATTGGTATCTTGGTATTACTCCTTATTAAAATAAATTAGTTCATATTCAAGTCTGCTTCAATATGTTTGTATAACTTTTTGAATTATTCAATTCGGACATTCCATTCGAAAGTTATCACGAGTTTAAAAATGTGAGTATTGGAAAAAAAAGCATAGTCTCTTATCATCTCAACTTATCCGATGCAGAGTGCGTATGGGAGCCGGGGAGGGCTGAGGGGAGTCGTGTCAAGTTTAGTAGAAATACCGCGCAAAGTAGTCACGGCGGTAAAGTGACGTGACACGATACATTGCAATGCAATTATTCCAGATTAACATATTTATGCTATAAAATATTTTGAAAAAGTTAGGGATCTGTCTGAAAACTAAATTATTTTTAAGTATCTATCTACCCGTGCGAAGCTGGGGAGGACCTCTAGTGATAGAATAAAAGAATGCACTAACACCCGAATGCAGAGACATTTTTTTCCTAAGGTAAGGTCCTTGAGATTATTTTTTCAATGCAGAGTCAAGAAATCTTAAGGTATGACGTCACATCACTTTTCGCAAGGAAGCTACGCCGTTTTTGTATTGAAATCGCTAGTCAGAGAGAAATTTTACACTTAAGGAGGCCATCGCACATGCGCAATGGTTAAAAAACGTTTGACGTTCCTCGAAAATGTAAGGTAGCTGGTAGGGGTACCTTACAGGTGCCTTACAGTATTAAATAACAAATATTGTTCGTATTCTGTGCCCGCGATTGAATAATGGATAGTGATTTTAAACATTTTGCAGATTACGCGTAGATTGGGGGCGATTTTTGCCGTATTATTGCGTGTTATGCGAGATTGACAGAACCCTCTCGAGTTTCGGTCAAGTACCGGTTTCGTGTTACGAAAGATACATTTCTGAACGAAATTGTGCCGCTTGTGAGCCAGAACCGAGGCCTGCCTATTCCATCCATCATCCAAGCAGCTATTGCTTTAAGATTTTACGCAACTGGCAATTTCCAGGTTAGTTCATGTCAAATTGGTGTGTGGATTTACGCAGTGAAAGTTAACTTTTTTAACAACGTTAGTTGATTAATGTGTCAACGCGAGATTGACGAAAGCACTCCAGCTCATTAATATTATCGTGAAAGTGCAACTCCCTGTTAAAATCACTTACATTAGTGTTTGTATGTCTAGTTTGACTTTTTGAATAATTTCAGGTTATTTGTTTTAGATAGTTATAGAAAATTTGGAGAGAGTGAGCCAATCAACTGGCTGCAAAAACGAGGAATATTGTGGAGAGAATGTTTAGATTGTGGAAACAATGCTTTCCATGACTATCCAGGAATCATTACTGCGTGTGCAGTTTTACATAACATTATTTCTATTATGGCAAAAGATTCCCCGTTTCTGTCATCTACTCCAGAGGATGTAATGGTAGCTGATACATCCTTCCTAACATCAAACACTACATGAGGCCACCAAATGCGGGCAGCCTCCATCCAACGACATTTTGTTTTAAAAAAATGTCGTTGGATGTATGTAAGTTTTGTAAGTATGGTTTTTTATCAATAACAAACATGCTTGATGTCTGATACCATCCCCGATATCACCTAGGGATTGTGTACTAACTTTTATGACACTTCATTTCAAATTTGTATTGTCTATATAATTGTGTTCTAGTTTTTAATGTCAAATGTTGTGTTCTATATTCTCGACCATTTCTTCTCAGTTAAAATTACAAACATATTCCCTTCTGCTGCAGGAGCAAGGGCTCCTTCATCTGCACTCACAGCATCCCATCCTTATTTTCCACTTCTGATTCAAACCGCACTATTTTCCTGTACGAGTTCTCCAAGTTAACATTATAATTAATTTGATTTTTTTTCATATATATTATCCTGTCTTAAACTAAACTTTGTACATGCAAGAAGTATTAAATAAATAAATAAAAATTTCATATGGTTCTTATCAAAATATTGTTTTGTGTTCTTTTTTTAGGTAAGGATGTATGAGCTACCGATATATTATAGCCTGGAGTAGATGGCAGACATGTGGGATCATTCGCCATAATACCAATGTTTTGCAAAAATGATGTCGTCAACATTCTGCAGCAAAGATGTTTGAACTGACCATCGCTGTAAAACTCTAGTGAGTTTGTGCATTGCAAATATTTTGTGTATCTCAATATGTATATATCTTATATTAATAAAATGTGTATCTCAACACGTATTTTATAATTTATATCATCCTAGTATGTATGAAGACTCCGAGTGTAGCGTGAAAACGCCACGTGGTCCTACTGAAGCTTTTAGGATCACCACGGGAGTCAGACAGGGCTGCGTACTAGCTCCTTTCATATTCATAATAGTCATGGACTTCCTGTTGAGAAAGTCCATGCAAGGAGCAAGAGGTACACCGATAACACAGAGATGGTCTAATGGGCGAACTGTGCGATCTGGAGTATGCGGACGACCTAGCGTTGTTCAGTACGACAGTGGAGGAATTACAGCGCAGTGTTTCAAGACTCTGCGACGAAACAGCACGCCTCGGCCCTTCGAGTCAATGCCAGTAAAACGGAGCTCATGGTGAATAATGCCTGCCCCGATAAACAGCTACCGATAACCATCGATGGTCTCCTGGGTGGATAAATTCAAGTACCTGGGAGCAACTATTACCACCACTCGGGGCTGAGCTCCCGCTACGTATCGGTATGGCAAGTGGTGCCTTCAACAACATGACCAAGATATGGAAGGCTTTGGCGTTTAGTGTCGAGACGAAATGTAAACTGTTTAAGATGCGTGTGTGTTGCCCATTCTCCTGTATGGGTGTGAGTCCTGGAACCTGACTTTGGCCCAGGCACAAAAAGTATCTGCATTCGAAACGAAGTGCCTCAGGAGAATTTTGGGTATAAGATGGTACCACCGCATCACGAACGACGCTATACGCCGGCGCACCTAGCGTGAGCCCATCACCTCTACTATTATGTGGAGGAGATGGACTTGGCTGGGACATGTGTTAAGGATGCCGAATGACAGTTGGCCGAGGAGAGTGCTGTTCTTCCTCCCATCAGGGTCCCGGACACGAGGAAGACCCTCTCATACTGTGTTCCGCTCCTTTGCAGCAGAGCTAAGGAATCTGGACATGGTGTGGGAGGAGGTCATTAACGTTGCGCAAGATCGAGCGCAATGGAGAGCTCTTGTTGCCTCCCTTTGCCCCTAAGTGGGGTCTAAAGGGAGTTTGGATTGGAGTATGTATGTATTATGTAAGACAAATCTCTATCTTAAATGTTGCTCTTCGATGATAAGGAAGGAAGGGTTATAAAATTCAAAACACACAGCTGTGTATTAACACAAGATATTTATTTAAATGTTAATATAATTAGTTTTTGGGCCGATTGGCAAGTTCATTGCTGAATACAATTTCTTTCAACCAAATAGTTGATTTAAAAGTTTACATTATATACATAAAGAAAATAGACACAATACATAAGCAATGTTTGTACCAATTTACCTCCGCTCGAGCATTAAGTTGCTTATGGAGGAATACCGTGTCTTGTGTTATGTTGTTTAATTGATTGTTGTATTTTAAATGTATATTATTTAAATAAATAAAAAAAAAATTTGTAAAAAAGTAAAAAAAAAATGTAAAAAAGAAAGAATAAAATTATGTATTTTCAAAAGAAATTGAGCGAGTCCGACATCATTAGGTAGTTGATTTCGTGAACTGCATGCCTTCGCTGTGAACATAAATGATGCATGTAAATTATTACAAGATGATTACAATACTCGGATTAAATGGTTACATGATTATGGTCTTAGAATAAATGCAGAAAAGATGAAATTGTTATATATAAGGACTCCACACACTGTTGCGTTATCTAGCCCTCATATAGTTTCGCATAATTATGACTATTTAAATAGTATTAGAAATGATTGTAAACGTAATAGTATTGTAAAATAGGTACAATCATACAAGTATTTTAAATGGGACGAATATGTTAGTAAGCTGTGTAGTAGGTTGAGATCGGTTGCGGGACAACTTTATAAGGTAAAATATTTTGTACCCAAATGTACAACAAAAACCGTCTGTTTTTCGTTGGCGGAGTCTTTAATAGATATGGAATCTCTGCTCGGGGAAACAAACAAAAACTAATCTAAACAGAGTACAGATTGTCCAAGACATACTTGTTAAATAAGTTGTCAATTAAAAGTCTGTTCCAGGTAGACATTTCAATGCCAGAGATATATGTACAGATTACAATATAATGACTTCTAAGGGAATATTTTTGAACAAATTTTTACTACCTGACATCTTGGACATTAGATATAGAAATAGATTAATACACAACCAAAATACTAGATTCACGCAGAATGAGGGTTTGGTAATAATTCCTAAACTAAATAATAAGTATGGTATGCGAACCCTAGATCTAATTCCCAAAATATGAAATAATGCTACCTCAGAATATTAAAGTTACGCGAGGCGACTAGGCGAGATGAAGATTATTATGAGACAGTGGATTGTGAGTTATGTGGATATCATTGATGCATTGTGAGATATGGTTGTGGAGTTTAATGAGTAACATGTGTGATTGATTTTATTTGTAAGTAAAGAATCATAAAAATATAGTCATGAAAAGTACCTATGTAGATTCTTTGTACTAACTTGATAATGTTTGGCGTGCAATATAATGTGTAAATGTGTATGTATTGTATAATCTTCCTAATGATATAATAAATGTGTGATTAGTTTTGTTTGTATCAATCTTTGTTTTATATAAATTTATCTATCATCGTAGAGTCAGCAATATTGTCTGTATATATTATCTAGTGTAACTACAATTCAATTATTTTTATATTTTGAAATAATTATGTAAAGAACCTGTTGACAACAAAGAGTTCTATATTGTTGACAAGGCTTGTAAAAGTCTTAACAGGACTTGTAGCGTTTTTATTATTTTAATGAATAAAGAGTATATAAAAAAAAATAGCATTGAGCAAGCCGGACATCATTAGGTAGTTGATTTCATGGACTGCATGCCTTCGCTATGAACAATGATTAATTGTTTTTGAATGAAAATAGGATGGATCGAGCCATTTGCTGTTGAAAATTGATAACAATTTGAAGAATACCGTCTGGGGTTGACAATAGAAGATAGTAAGTGGTCTTCTAAGTGCAAGGCTGCTACGGTTCCATAGCCTCATCAATCGGACTCCTGAAATCAAATAATCCATGTTAGAAAAATAGACATAATAATTTATTTATTTATTATGGATCAATGCGACATTGTCACTTTTACAACAAAGAAAAAACATTATTAATACAATACATACATAATATACACTTACAAAAAAGGAAACTAGAATAGTAGTATCAGAATGAAGTAAAAAATAATGATATGTACCTTTCTGCAAAGAGTGGCCAACATTATCCATTTAATATCCGATTCTGGTTGTGTATTCAATAATTCAAATTATTTAATTGTTCTGAAAACATCTTCTCACTGGCAATTATTAATCCCACATGAGGGTGGGGTCTGCGTTTGCGATTTTACGCCGCCACTTGGCTCTGTCCTGTGCGTCCTCGGGGGTAGTTCCACAGCTCCTCATATCGTTTCTAATAATTGTTCTGAAAACATAAAATTCCTTATTAATTTGCATATACAGGAAAATTATAAATTAATAGGTTTCAATATATTTATCATGACATCGGTTGACTGATAGAAATTGCCTAAGGCAAAAAATTAGAGTTCGTCGTTAAAGATGATGTGAAAATTGGTGAACAGAGTAACGAACAAAATTGATTACAAATTAAGATTTTTGGTAGTTATATACTGAAAGGATGTCCATAAACAAAGTTATATTCTTGGAAGACTACATATCCTCTTTTGTCCGCAGCGAAGTAATCGCTAGAGCAGGCACTGGTGTAAGGAGTCCTTAATGCCACCTTGTCCCGCTCCTCAGTATACCGTTAAAAACTCGCCGAGTCTCTTTCCAAGTTGTCGACCTATAGTTTGTTGTCCGTATCCTGCGTTTTGCTCGCAGCAGGTACGCGAACCACGTACAAACTCTGGATTTTTGGTTACGTTGCATGCAACGGTTACAGCTCGTGGCTCAGGTGAGTATGCGTCTTGACGCTAACAAAGTGTTTTGTGAAATCCAATGTGTATTATATTTTCACCTAATCCATGACGTCCCTTGCGGGGTAAGTAGATAGGACAGACAGAGAGGTTTTGGACCTCCCAAAAAGTTAAGAAACAATGAATTGGTTACTAATTAAATCGTTGAATACTCACAGAATGCAATGAGGAAGGGCCACCAGGTTGGATAAAAGATACACCGCCTGTCCTCAATCTTTCTACTTGGGGTTTTTAGGTTATCCCAACATTTGCGCAGTTGTGCCTCAATCCTCTTAAATAAAAGTAATATTATGATGAATGACTTTTATTCAGATTTATAAATATGTTACTAACAGTAAAATAGTTTATAAGAAGTATAGTGGTTACCTTTTCGAGTGTTTCGATGGAGAAAATCTATCGTAATACTTTTCCACGCTTGTTTCTTTTTCTCCACCTCCTGGCCCTCCGAAGACTTCAAATAAATCACTGGTTACTTTTCAATGAATTCGTTAAATAAGGAGATCACTAAAATATTTACGAGCCGTCATTTTCTAATATTTATTCGCTTTTAACAATAAATCCGTCGTACGCAAAACGTCAAGTTGTATATTTTTGACGTATAACTCGCGTAATTTGATTGGCTGGCGTGTATATTGGCAAATGGTGCGATTTGATTGGTTGGCTGTCACCAACAGATACTGCGACCATAATATTTTTTGATAATATTGGATTTCTTGAATATTTTGATAAAATATTATTATCCATCGTGAATGGAAAAAAAAATGCCGAGATAATATTTGAGCTCTATACAACTTGTAACGCCTTTTTATTAAACTGTTATGCAGTTATTACTTTCAGCGATCAAAAAATATGTATTTAATTTAACTATAAATGTGAAAATAACGTATAAAATGTACAAACAAAAGTATTATAAAAAAATTAGATGTGTTTCAACGTGCACGACTGTCACCCTACCACGGCGTAGAGGTTTGCGTAGACAGCCTTACGTTCGCTCCTTAATTAGGTTTAGGTAAGAAATGACTCTGCAACGCGATGTTTTTTTCCTTAAGGTAAGGACCTTACGTAAGGTAAGGACCTTATCTTAGGAAAAAAATGTCTCTGCATTCGGGTGTAAGACTTTATAGAAGACATAATTATTTACAAAAAGTGCAGCGACAGCATATGTCTAACTATTATAGTTATGCCACAATAAGACTTATTTATAAATAACATGTCTCTGATAAGAACACTTAGTGTTCTTTTATTAAAAAAAAAATAATTGAAATGCGGCAGAGATATAGGCGTCACTGGGGTATGAGCCGGACGGGAGGGGACCATTAGAATGCTACATTATTCCAGATTAACATAGCCTATAGAATATTTTGATAAAGTTGGGGATCTATAAAGATCATAAGAAAACCGAATTATTTTTTAAATACCTATCTACCCGTGCGAAGCTGGGGCAGACCGCTAGAAGTTTATATAGAGAAGGAGTGGCGAATGCTAATATTTTTTTTTTAAATTGCATTTAAAATTTTAATTTAAATTAAATTAAAGTGCATAAAAATAGATTAAATCAATAAAAAAAATACGCACACTACTGTGTCTGTAATGTTACATGTATTCGATTATCACACACACTTCGATGTATTTGAAATTATTTGACACATATCTATTGTTTGTCTGTGGTCAAATTGAGGATAGATTAATATTTTTTGTATTAAACAACCTTAGTAAAAACTTTGAATAAGTATATCAACATTTCAAATTTGACGTATGCAATTATCCATGTCGTTGTTTTTGAAAGAAAATTGTGAAATTTTCCTCGCTCAGTCTTTGACATGGAACCTCACTAATGTTCAAACTTATAATTTTGATAAGTTATGTTTGAATTTCGAGCACTAGAGGTCGCTCTAGTTGTTTTTAAATTCATATTCTTAAATTATCGACTTAATATTCATATCTATTCTACTAGAAAAAGTGAAATCCTTGCTGCAAAAAGCAAACTTTGACACGCTATGTACATCCATGATTGAGCTGTTGTCATCGTCAATGCCTTCACGAAGTACGAAAAACAGGTCCCTGGTTAGAAATATTCCGGTGGAGTGATGGAACAGAGCAGAGCGTCCCACGGGACTCCGCTGGGCCCCAAACGGAATACGCGTGAGTGATGATAAGAAGAGGAGGCCCGCCTCGATAATGATGGATGGGGGCTGTGTGTAGGTACCTATATAGTAGCTACTGTATTAATATAACGGGCAGGCCTAATAAGGTTCATTATCCGGAGGCACGTTCCCAATATCTCTGATTGAATGAAACACTGTGCACTGTGCCGGGAGCTCGTGTGTGATTGACAACTACTGTCTGACGGGGGCCTCATTAGCATACGATACTGCGCGGCCCGAAGCCTCGTCTGAGGCCACACCAAACCTACACGTCGTTTCTTTATGCCACTTTTCATATTATGAACGTCAGGAAAGCTGGTAGCAGGGGCCGTGAGGTCTCTAAAAAATTAACAAATATTTTATTTATTTTATTTTATTAAACAAATATACAAACAGTGATTTTATAACAAACAATTACACAAATAGTATGGACAATAAGAACACCAGTAAAGTATATACGTAGACATTAACAGCGAGCGGGTTAAAAGTAAGACAAACAACAGAAAATAGGAAAAAGAAAAACTAATGTAACAATATGTGCAGGCTCAGCTGGGAATAATGGGAAGAAGGAAAAGAAAGAGGGATAGGAATAAGGGACGTGGAATAAAGCAGGAAGATAAAGAAGTCATTGCAATATAGAAGAAAGAAGCTTTTTTTAACTTTTAGATACTGTCAGAAGACTGAAAGGACCATTTACATCTTTTAGATACTGTCAGAAGACTGAAAGGACCATTTACATCTTTTAGATACTGTCAGAAGACTGAAAGGACCATTTACATATTTTCAGCCTCATCTACGTATTCGTCGTTTAGGTATATTAATAAACGAAACAAAAATATTGCTTTGTGTTTTTATTTTACACATTAGTGTTAAAATTCAATAATGTCTTCTATAGTATTTTAACGACCCCAAATGCCTGAAAAGACGAATAAATAAGATGAAGATGAATAAATAAAATAAATAGCTTACTGTGGAAGGTCAAAGAGTGAATTTGTGTTCACTTTGAGTGACCAAAGATTCATTATAATACTTAGATATTTAATAATTTAGTGCTGAGACTTCCACACGAGTTCTAGTGATTTTGGAGGCAACTTTTATAATCTTTATAGGTAAATATTTTCTCATTTTTCTATCGTATCATGTAGCTACCTGTGACTGCTGGGGAGGAGACCTAGAAGACTACACAAGGTGTGTTTATCTTTACCTAATATTTGCTCCAAAAATACCCGAAAAGTGGGACGCCAATAGGATTTCCATTTTGGATTTTATATTTATGTAGGTAGGTACATAATAATATTTATACCTAGAAGGCAGCGGTGGCAATCCTGTCAATGGAAATACAATGCCTGCCTACATAAGCGTTCAGTAGAGTGGAGACGTCTGGAAGTAGCGGCGTGAAGTCTCTGAGGAGAATGATGACAGCCTCACACGAGATGGTGGTTCGGATGCTGCGCGGCGCCTCATACACCCCCACCTCCACCTCGCCATCCCAGCCACCCGCACACTCTTTATTTCTTGTTACAATGATGTTTATGCCACCTACACCTAATGGGCCTGACACTGCACGCGCTTTATTTTGTTTCTGCCTAATTCGCTAGAAGGCTGTGCTTCATATTCTCGTAGATGGGTTGAAAACGATCCATGCAACGAAATGATATATTATACATATAACATACACCAACAGAGATTAACAACTGTACATATTGGCAACAAAACGAGTGAGAATTTGAAGCAGCTATCGTGCCATAGGTACTCTACTACATAGGTAGGTACATACCCTCACAAAGGTCCTCCCAGCCCGTGATCCCTCAGACACCTTCATTAACTGTGGAGGGCCCAACGAGGGTGTTTTGTAAAAATGACAGAAAATTAAATCGCGTGTTTGAAACATTATGTGGAGCGGCGCAATGATAATAATCATTAGCCGTGATGTGCGGGGAGGTGCCTCGTGTTGTGTCGTGTACTGACATAGGTATCCGCGAGAGAGACTCGCCGGAGTGAATAAGATGTAAAATTTTATTACAAAGAGCTCTGGCGACATTAGGATAATCGTCCCGGGGCCGGGTATGGAATGCCCCCATTAGCCGGCGTCACTGACACTTACATCAGAGGGCGAACACGGGGTGCCTGAGCTGGCCGCACAGACGGGCTGACTCGGCGGCCAGGCCGGTCGGACCACCTGTGTAGTGTTACATCAGCGGAGACAGCGAGCCAAATCACAAGACCTTTTCTACCGTAATACCTAATAATAATCTCGAAATTCGAAAAATTATACATTAACTAGTCAAGTTGTTGAAGATATGTACCTAATGATTTTTTAAAATATTGGAAAAAGCGCTTCTAAAAATGTTTGTGATAAAGTAACATCTTCCACGGAAACAAAACTAAAATATTTAGTGAACCATTAACTGAAAAAAAAAGGGAATCTCTGGTTAAACAACAGATGATGTACCTACCTACAGTACTTAAAATATGAAAAAAATGAGAGGAGAGGGAATTGAGGTAACATACAAGTTGTGAGACAACGTTGGAAAGATTTTACATAATATAATCACAATACTATGAAGAAGTATCCGAGGTGACGATATCGATACTCAGACGCCAAAAGGTTGAGTGTACCTACCGGGAACGTTGGCTCGAGTCCCGGTGCCGACCATTTCAGACACAAGCATTAGTGGGACAGACATAAGCATTAGTGGGACAGACACAAGCTTAGTGTCAAATGTGTATTTTTGTTTACGTTGAGTGAAATTAAATTAGAAAATGTTGTTAATTTGCAAAACTTCAAAAATTAATGTATTTTTCAATAAAAAATCAAGAAGAGAGAGCGACGGCATGAAACTATGTAAGACTAACTTTACACCTCAGTAGGTATCTGAGGGTGCACTTAAGGGAGGGTGTTCCAATGGAAGGTAGGAAGGTTCATAGTATTATTTATTATCAACACACTGTGTAGTGTGTAGGACTGTTGTGACATAAGTAGTTGGGAGAAGATCGGAAACGGGGCAATTAAAACTGTTATGTTTATTTGATTGGGGGGGGGGGAAGGGAGGGCGGGCTGCAGCTGACAGGAACGGGACACATCACATCAAGTCGATCAACCGAATCGAAGCGGCCATCAAATCAAATCAGCGAATCGGGTTGTCAACCGGCTCTGCGCCCGGTTACATTTCCGTTCGAATTACGCTTCAAAAACGGAAGTGAATCGTTATTTTACAGTCGTTACTTTTTATGAAAACGTCTCTCCCTGCGTCGGGACTCGAATCAAAACTACATACAACCTTTATTACTTATATGTTTTCAACATAGAAATGTAAAAATTGTTTTCATATTATATGTATGAATATAGAGTATAGATTTACAAGAATCTAGCAATTATTATTTTTAAAGATTTAAGACATGAAGCCGGAAGCCGGGAATTGTCTCTTGCGACTAAAGAGACTAACAACAATTTAATTGTAATATTTTTTGCATCAATATATTTTTGGCGTTGCCTTAATTTCAAAACTGTTGGTTTGATAGCGCGACATCTTCTTAACATGGGTGGGAACATAGAGGCACTAGACAGCTCTGACGCGGAGGTTTTTCATTATCAAACTCGGGTGGATGTAAAACGCCGCAAGCAAAATATTTTTCTTCCTTAATTTTTCACAGTTGTCGTCTGGACACGGGGGAAATTCAAATAAAGGACAGTCTGTCTCTGGAGGAATCCGCGTCTGATGACAGGGGAGGGAGGGGATGGGGGCACACAATCAGTCGGTCTCGCTGAACTTAAAACATCGTACTCTGCAGGAGACACCCATCGTCAGGACGATTTTCGGTCGATCTATTGTGAGGTGGCACGGAGTAATATTCTGGACTGCAGGCCAAGACTCACTCAGAGCTAGGTGACGGGTGTATATTGTATATGTGTTGATTGTATAAAAGTAATAAAATAAATACTAAAGTAGGACATAATATTGGGCTAAAGCCACGGCTAGACTATGGGCCATGTTGGCCAAATAGAGGCTCTGGCCCATCATGGGCAAGTAGTGTGGCCGCTTCACCAATGACCAATATCGCCCAATATTTGACATTGGCCGTTACTTGTTTACTTGTCGATCGAGTCCGCAAGTATTCACCAATATTGGGCCAATGTTGACAGCTGTCATGTCTTCCATGTTGTTATTTTCAGAGTTTTGTACATTATTTTTAAACAATTAGTAATTACAATCGATATCAATACAATAGACAACCATATAAATAAAACAGTATATGTAAAAAGACAGTAGGTTTAATATTGTGTTGCCAAATAATGCGTCCATTGGTTTATGTTGACAAAATAACAAAATAAAACAATATTTGTCACAGAAGAGCAAAATAACATATAATTTTTTAATAAATCACTAATTTGTTTCTTTTATTGTACTTTAAACTAAAGAATATATATTAAATATTTACTTTGGTTTATTTTAATACACAAAACACGCTCAAGATGCGTTCACGATAACCTAAAATCTAAAATTTGGTGTGCGTACCACGTACCAGCTATCAAAGTTGGGCCAATAGTGTAGCCAGGTGTGCAAGTGTATTTGCCAAATGTTGCTACTTGCCAATGATTGGCCAGAGCCCGTATTTGGCCATCCTGGACCAGCATGGGCCATAGTGTAGCCGTAGCCTTATCATATAAACATCATACTGGTCGAATCCCTTTCGTTGTTTGGTTCTACGATTTTTTGTTCAAGATTTTTTCTACAAGAATAACATCGTATCGTGGGCAGCTATTTATATGAGAGGTTATGTTTTGTTTCATTCCATTGTCGACTGGAGTCATATTGGAGGGGGCGTCTGGGCGTGCGGGGGGAGGTGTGTGACCAGGCAGAGAGGGCTGCGAGACGTGTCTCAATAAATCAAGCCGGTGGTTCATGGACAAAAAGTTTAGCTTAGTAAATATTATAACAGAGAACTGAGGAGCGGGATGCATTCATTAGCATGGCCAGGGGCGGGCTGTGGGGGGAAGGAGGGGATTCAATGATGGATAGACTCTCTAATGGACCCCACCCTAACTACTCCACTTGAGTATAACCCATATTGACAACACTTATTACAGTAATGATTATAAAACGGATAACCCGGTGGCTCTAGTTAACACTCACTACAGAGGATTGCACCGTGTTTATGGAAGTATCAGTAGGTATTGCATTTTTTTGTAAATTATCAGAGGTCCCTAGCAACTAACAACCCATCTTTTTATGGTGCCCATTTTCTATGTTAAGTTGTTCCACCCACTCCCTTGCAGCACCCAGTCGCCTCTGCCCTTTTCGAGTTATCCCACCTGATTAATTGACTCCCAACACAGGAAGACTCCAGTAAGCAGCCAGAGGCACGATTGTCCCACCTAATCCTATAATCGTAAAAACGACGCTGCGCCCCTGCCCAGAGACAGTCCTCGTATCCTAATTGGCCCATTTATTATTATAAACACTACGTAAATAATGGCGGGAGGCAGTGGCGTGACAGCGCGTCAGCGGGCCCGGCCCGTAATGGACTCGCTAATCACTATTGATGGCCGCTAATAGGCCCTGCGCCCGCCCCGAGCCCTCTCCATAAACAAGTCATATTTTATTTAATTCCTGCCTGAATCAAATAAAATATAAGTGGACCTTCTCGGGGAAAATGGACTCCGTTCTTGGAGTCCGATAATTGAAACCAACAGCTCCACTGTTGGTTTCAATTATTTTTGATTCACATTAATTGGTATATTTTAGCAACATGTCGCATTTAACTTCACGTAGGAGATGTGAAAAAAACGCATAACGTGACAAAGCGGCGCTGAGTCACACACAGATAACGCCCGAAGCAAATGTCTCCGGAGCGTGTGTCCATCCTGATTTGTTACGAACCTCATATTTCATATTTAAGTCACTGCCTACCCCCTCCCCCTCCCCCGCACAGTGACAATAATAACAATTACGGGAAGATTTAGTGCCCCCCTGCCTGCCATGCTAGTGGGAGAGTAATCAAAAGGCGATACTCATTATTGGTCAGAGCTGGGAATGTTTTGGGTCAGCTACCTACGAGATATTATGTCGTGTTGTGTTGGTGTTTCTGTGGACTAAATAAACCCAAACAAACATCAAGGAGGATCAGCTCGCAGATAAGAGATGTGTATAGCTGATATCAGGCAGAGCCTCACTTGTTTGGGATGGACAATGGACACAATATAGTAGATGCGTATTATGTGGTCATTTAGAAGGAAGAGAAACCACAAAGTTGTGTAACCACAGGTGAACCTGGAGGTGTGGAGGGGCTGCGAGGAACGAGGGGAGGCCAGATGAAATCTCACCACCACGAATAACACTCGCACTTATGTTATCCCCATTACAAAAAATTCTCCTTGTAGCGGACATGATGTCTCTACGATTGTCGTTGGGCCGGTCTTATAAACGAGAAACCAAATAGCCCTAAGTTTATCGATGGTTTACTAACAAATTGTCGTATTGAAATTTGAATAAGGAATTTTTTAAGACGGAAAAACGAGCAAATGGATCATATTTCGGTTTATTTGGTTCGACTTTTAACTAACGGATGTTTATAAGACCGGCCCTTATATGTAGGTTATTGGGCACATGTGAGCGACCCTCGTCCGCTGCTCCGCTCCCAGTCACATCTGCAGTATGTCCAATATAATAAATAATAATCTAGGTGGGTAGCTACTTATATGATGTTTTTCTTATCCCGATGTAGAGAGAATTTTTCGAAATAATGGAACGGTTAGAGAGATGTTCAATATTTGCTCAGCAATATCGGGAACTATAAAGCACACTAAACTTGTATCCTACTACATACCTACCAGAACATATTAAAATCAACAAAAACTTTGTCAGTTCTACGTGAGTATATTTGGTTAAAACGTTTTCGGACAACCGTCCGTCTTCAGTAACCTTAAGGGGCCTTTCCCCGAAAACACCCGTTTTTGGCAGTTTTACCAAATAGATTACTCTGCAAGTCCGTAATATACAAAGCTGAAAGTTACGATTTATTGTAGAATGAACTTTAATTTAAAAAGTTAGGCTGGCAGATTTTTTAATAAAAGCATGCTTTTCGAGTAATTTTCATTTTACTGGATCATCTCGCCAATTTTTCTCGATAGATAACTCAAAAAATACAATACTTATAGATACGCAAGTTTCTGGATATTTTTACGATAAAGCGAACTCAATAAATTAGCGTGAAACTTTTTTAAATTTCGTCTTTGTTTTCCTGGAAAATCAAAAAAACTTAAATTCTAATTCAAATCTAACCGAAATCTTGCTAAGCTATGTTCTAGTAAGATTTTAATATAGGCGGAACCATTTCATGGACTCTTACTGGACCAACCCACAAAAATAATTCTATTGTATATACTTTGATTTATGGCTTGAACTAATTTACGATCTTTGAAAATATTAGGATTGCCTTTTATCTACAGATTTCATACAAACATGTTTTGAGTTTTCGTGTAAGTATTATAATACTTAATAATAGGTATGTCGCATACAAAATATAAAATACTATTCAGTGCGCTTTCATAGTAATTAGGTATGTCGTTTGTTTATGTTGCAGGTTTCAATTCTATAATTTTGCCTTCGTTTTATACAATATGTAATCCTTTCTACGAATTAATATTTTTCAATATTTTTGTGTTTGATTTTTTATGGCCGAATGTAAGTGATTGCAATTGATTACAACATCGGCAAACATCACCACGATATTTATCGGTAGCATAGTGCTGTAAGTGCTATCTTCTCCCGATCAAGAGGTCCCGGGTTCAGTTCTCGGTCGGGTCGGGTGAATTATTTTTCTTGAACTTGGTGTAATCCAAATTGCGTGGTTTTATAGAGAATGTTAATTGACTGACGTTATTGTTTATTGTTTACTTTGAATACCAAAAATTAGGCCGATATCATACGGCATTATGTACAATTAATTTATTTTTTATATTTAATGAATTTATTTGTTCTCACTCAAAGTGAACACAAATATATAGTCTCTGGTCCTCCTAACACAATGATAATAATAACATCGTGATGTTTCATGAGAGACAAGGCCGATATTTTTTGCACAACGTGCTCCGACCGAGTTCAGATCCGGGGTCCCGTGTTCGATTCCCGGTTGGGTGAGAGTTTTTTGTGTTTTTTTTTCACTTTAAATTTCTGCCCAGGGTTGGACTGTCTCAGATTGGACGGGACCGGTTGACTGGAAAAATTGCCTCAGGCAATAAGTTCCACCGGCTATACTGACACCTTTGCATAGAAAAGTGTTAATTAATTTATTTATTTACTCCATGATAAATATTTATATTTTTTTTTCTCATATTAATTGGTTGAATGAAAGGGATTGCTTCGAAAAAAATATCGCCAATATGCTCTCTACTTTTTTTTAATATTTTACAATGTAGGTATACTTGTGATCCCTGCATAAAGTACCTATTTGGTAATAATTTATGGCTTGAATTAATTTACGATCTTCGAAAAAAATATTAGTATTACCTTTCATCTACAGATTTCACAAAACAAGTTTTAATTTTTTAATTATATTATAGTGTATTAAAAGTTTAAATCAAAACTCCATCATTTGAACCCCAATCAGGGGCATAGGGAGGCATCAAGAGCTTCCCATCTTGCGCAATGCTTACGACCTCCTCCCACACCATGTCCAACTCCCTCAGCTCTGCCGGTTTGAGACTTCAAGAGGGTCTTCGAAACCTTGATGGGAGGAAAAAAAGCGCTCCCCTCGGGCAACTGTCATTCGGCATCCTTAATACGTGCCCCAGCCGTGTCCATCTTCTCTCCATAATGGTGGAGGTGATGGGCCTGCTCTGGGTGCCCCGGCATATAGCGGCGTTCGCTATGCGGTGGTACCATCTTTTACCCAAGATTCTTCTGAGGCACTTTGTTGAGGACTTCCCGCAGCAATAGTTGTATGTAGGAACAATATTTCCCGAAGCGGGCATCTGTTATTATGGTCATAGAAACAATCGACTTTCAGACGAATAATATACCTACCTAACAGTGATATGTTATAATACATGTATATGAGCAATAGGTACAGTACAAATATAAGGAAAAAACGTGCTATGATTTTGATGATCTCCTATGAAGTTGAACTGCGAAAATAAATAGGTGGTGTAATTTACGCTGAATTGAGTCATCTCTGTATTTGTACACTTCTAACATCCAGTAAAGTCAAAGGGGTGTGATATATTTCCTTCAATCTCTTTGTCTTTTTAACAATCACCATTCCTTCCTTCAGGTAAAAAATAATTTAAGTCATATTCATAAAAAAGATTTACAACTTATTCAAACACGGAACTGAAGAATGACACAAAATGGCCCTTTTTATAAATTTGCTTTTTTTGGTGAACAACTTTAAAACGCACACACTTAGATAATAATTATTATTGAAATAAAATTCCGGGTGAATGACTTGGTTTCATTATTTATGCCACTTTTACTTTCTATTTGACAAAAGACAAAGACAAAAGCAGCTCTAGTAAAGATTGTCTAAAAGTGCACAGGTACCCGCGTCCCGCATGCTCCATTTCTAAGAACAAAATTACCCTGTTATAAAATAAATAAACTTCTTCCCTTGCCTATTGTAAGATTGGATCGAATTCACATATTTTTTTTGGAATCTTTCGAATTCAATATTCAGCTCGGCTTGAGACTTGCCGGTTTGAGACTTCGAGACCTTGATGGGAGGAAAAAACAGTGCTGCCCTCGGGCAACTGGCATTCATGTCCATAATGTCTCTCCATAATGGTGGAAGTGATGGGCCTGGTTCTATCTTCTTTCAATAATGGTGGGAGTGATGGGCATTCGCTGGGTAGAGGTGGGCATTATAACGAAAGCTGATAAAAATATTTGATAAAAAAAAATAACCTCTCTAACGTTATTCATATTAAACCTTATTCGTTATTCGTAAGCTGTGAAAATAAGTCTAACAAAAATAATGTCTCAAAAAAAAAAGTTTATACCTTCAAAATAATCGTCTAAAATATTCCACTATTATTTTGCACCTCTAGATATCCGCATGTTAAAAATAATCCACTATTATTTTGCACCTCTGCCTATTAAAAATAATCCACTATTATTTTCCGCCTTTACGTTATTCGTCTGATTTCTAACGTGGCCGTCTAAAATAATCCACTATTATTTTCCGCCTTTACGTTATTCGTCTGATTTCTAACGTGGCCGTCTAAAATAATCCACTATTATTTTCCGCCTTTACGTCATTCGTCTGATTTCTAACGTGGCCGTCTAAAATAATCCACTATTATTTTCCGCCTTTACGTCATTCGTCTGATTTCTAACGTGGCCGTCTAAAATATTCAAACTATTATTTTGCGCCTGTACGTTATTCCTCTAACGTGGCTGTAATAGGCGTGTACATACATACATATCACATATCACCGCCACTCTGCCGTGCCCTTGCAACTTCCCGGGTACAAAAGAAAGTGTATGGGTAGGTAGGTAGGTAGGTACCTATGTGTGTGTGTGTGTATGCCTTGATTTACTTATAGACTATTATAGAGTGTTGTATATTCTTGTAGGTAGCAATTAATTGTAACTCTCCTAAGTCCATTTTTTTGCATGAGGTTAAAACGTTTGTTTATTTTCAACTAGCTTTTTTACCCGTCCACAAAAAAAAGTTGTAGAATAATGGGAGTTATAGAACCTGATCTATGGAAGTTAACATACAGAGCTTTATGAAAGAGTGGTGTACCTACATAATGTATATAATTAATTGTACTTATTTATTTGTAACACCTCATCAGCAAGAAGAAAGCGCTGCAAGTCATAATCATAACCTAGTGACTTATTCTCTATGCTTACCCCATAGTTAATAAGACAGAGTACTCGGTTTATATGTGGTGAGCTATGGGCTGTCACCACAATGTTGATTCTATTATTCTGCAATTAAGTACCAACAAAGCTTTTTATGTTCCTTATAATTAACAAATTGTCCAAGTGGATTCATACATTTGAAAATAATAAAATTTGTAGAATAAAATATAAATATCTACCTGTATTAATAAAAGTTTTGACTTTTTAATACAGATTTTCATTATTTTTTTTAAGAAAATGAATCTGGGCTTTCTTAAGTGAATACAAATACACTTTGACATCTTTCATACTAACCAAAGGGTTGTGTTGTGAAAGTGATAATGGCACCACCAGGACTTGAACCCATGGCCTTCAGTGCGCTGTGCAAACGAAAGTCATCAACTGATACCACCGGCTTTCCAACAACCTCTTTGTGCCTAAACTTTATAAAAAAATGTTCAAGTAAAGGCTCTCACTCACTATGGAATATATCTATAAAACTAACCATTATAAAACATCTATTGTTTGGAAGTGGTTCAGAAGAATAATATATTATTAGATGTTTTATAGAAAATTAAAACACAAAATGTATTTTTTTTTTCAGTTTATTTCTGGTTGTAAATAAATGAAAACTTTCTGTTTATTTAATTTCAATTACATATATTTCAATGAATATAATACACAAAAACAACTACCATTTTGTAAAATAAAATAACATTATTTGTTAGATCTAGCAGATTAAAAATAGAAAAAAAAAAAATAAAAACAGAATAGAAAATACTTAAAATAAAAACAAAATATAGAAAATCATATTGACACCTTCTTTACCAAAAGCATTTGTATTCCATAATCTCTAATATAAATTAAAGTCGGGTTAGTGCGAACACTTATAACTCGAGATCGGCGGAACAGATTTTTTCGATGTTTGATTTATTGGATTCTTCTCCGCTCCGGATAACAGAATAACTAATAAAAAATTGAATAAATCGATGAGAACTTATCTAAAATACAATATTAAAGTTTGTATTCAACGGGTTTGCATCAGTATCGCCACCGACATCTGTTGGGGGAAATAGGGAGATGTCTGGTAGATTGATATTTTGATAGAAACATTCAATGTTTTCCCTATTTTTCTACAGATGGTGGTATAGGTAATGATTAAAATTAAAAATATAATTTTTGATTGTACTTTTTCAAGCTTTTTTATAATTTGTTAACGTCTAAAAATGGATGGAAAATAGTATGAAATAATATAATATTAAAGTTAGTATGGAACGGGGGAGTTTTGGTGCTTTTGAAATAACTGTTTCATAATTACCACATAACTTTTGATTTTTTTACAAAGAGTAGTCATGTATGTTAGCTATGTTATGTTACCCAGCAATATTTTATTGGCTTTTGATTAAAGGCGAGACGAAGTTCGATGGGTCAGCAAGTCAAAAATAAAATTCACATTTAACAGTAGAAACAGCCCCCGTAGACAAATTCAAATTGGCGTTCGACTACAAACGAAGATTTCGCCAATGTATAGTACGAAAAAATTAACTGTCTACTGGAACATATAAACAATTATTTAAACTAAACAAAGACACTTATATAAAAAGTGGATAGTTAATTTTCTTCCTACTCTATATTGTCGAAGAATTTGTTTGTAGTCGATCGCCAAATGCATTTTGTCTAGGCCTACAGACGTGTTGTGAACAATTAATTGTGTTGTGGCACGCCAAAAGCTTATTTTTTCACAAAAAGTAACAACACAATGGTCAACGATAATGTATGAACTAAATGTATGAAACCGATGTTGCTTTTAGCGTGTCACAGCTCAACAAAACACATTTTTAAACAAATTAATGAATCTGAACTCACCCAAATTGAACACATATACAGTTTTGACATCTTTCACACAAAACAATGCTTGTATTGTAAAAGTTGAAATGATGGGCACCAGAATTCAAACCAATTCACTATAATTAGGTACTGTTACCGATAGTTATTTATTTATCAAATGTCATCTAGTATTGTAACACCAGTATAATTTGATTCTTCTATCCTCATTCTAGTTAGAGTTTTGGGGGAACTATTTAACATTAATCTGTAACAAAACATTATGGAATTTAAATATAGGTATACAAAAATGAGAGAAAGTACAATTATCAAAGAATAAAACGCGACTTACCGATTTTGCTTTTTCTAGTAATAAAATGCATACATTTTAGAAATTCACTGTTATTGTATTGTTGAAAATATATTGTGATCTGTCTATCCTGTAAAAAATATAGTTACACAAAATAAATTAATGTAATTGGCTAGCTGCATTGTAATTATGCGGTTATTTTGAAACAATATTTACTCAATAAACTTTGCTTACCTGTTTTATTATTCCCAAAAATTTATTTTATATCTAAGGCCGTAGAAAAATTCAATGTTTACATTTATAGTTTGACAACAAAATATGACATAATATCCAATATCCATACTAATCCATAGATTTTTGATGACATTAAAAAACTCACAGAAAACGCTAAAAAATATCTGGATAAGTGTTAAATATTATAATCGTAATTTATTAAAGAATCTATCAATTAAGATAAGTATCAATAAAAAAATTATTATTCACACATCCTAAACCCGAAAATTAAAAAAGCATTCAATAAAAATAATCATTATTTAATTTTCATTCACATAAAAATACCGCGAATAATATTTTATGGTACCTGGCAGGACCACAGAATTCTATACAAATAAAAATCTATGGGCAGGACCTCTGGCTGTCATCAATATTTTGACATAACAACAAAACATTTATTCGATTTTTGAAATTAGAATATTTTTTTATTTTATTTAACTGCTGTGTGCTGTTATATTTCTAAATAGGTAGGTACCTGATAATATTTAATTATTTATATTACCCCATATACCTACCTAAGTAATATTTACTAAAGTATGTAGAATATGTAATGATTTTGGTCTTTATGTAAATTCTCTCTTCTATCTGACATTACTATGATTGCATAGTTTTTATTTGATTTGATTCTGATGTTAATTATATATTTTGTATTTTATAGGCACGGGGTTCCAGACTAAAACATTCTGTACAGTGCACAACCTAATATTAATGAGTATTCGTACAACATTCAAATCTAGATGTTTTATTATGAAGCTCTTAAAAATGTAAGTATGTAACCTCTTTTAATAAGTTATATCTTTAGATTCTAAATTATGTAATAAAGTGAAATACTTAGTTTATGAAATCATATACAACGTAATCGGTTGACTATTTTATTCTTTCATTTCATTGAATTCAATGTTATTTTATTAATTTGTATGCATAAAAAATTCATGAAATGATGTTATCTGTCATTATAGGTACCTTAATCTTTTTGTTCTAGGATAAATGATTTGTCACAAACCTTGGACAGTTTTAAGAAAAGCTTCAAGTCATCATACATCTCACTGATTGCTTTCTTCAAGAATACTTCTTTTGTCATGATGAAACTCTACGCATATTGTTTTTTTAAACAAATTTTCACGGCAACAATACCATCAGTCTTTTATTTAAATGAACCTTGTATATTATTGTTTTTGCATAATATAATATATGATAAATAAGCTAACATAGTTTTGAGTTTATTTACTATTATATTTCTAAATTATTTTGTGGATAAAACAAAGGTTTTATTAAACTGATTATAATCCTGAAACCATTTAAAGATTCTCAATTATTGTCAATTTTATTTCTTTCTCTCAACAATTCAGTCAAGTTCACTGTACCTAATGATCTAATTTATCGACAACTGTTTTACTGGCCAGTTTGTCTATGAAATGTTCATACCAATTTAAATGTTTATTATTTTACTTGCAAATCTTTTTCGACGACGACGATTTTAAGATTTAAACTTTATTTATATTTCAGAAATATAAAATGATTCAACAATTATTATTGCTAAATTATTTTATACTTATCTACATTTGAATATGATTTTATCAGGTAGCTACATAATTATTACTCATCTAATGGCTATGACGGTTTTACACAAAATGTGGCCATAAATTTTTTAAAATGTGTCAATTTTCAAAATGGAGGATTTTTTTTCCAAAATTTTTCATTAAATCTTTATTTATTGAGAATAATAAAATTTGAATAACTTTTATATGTATAACGAATCAATCTCCAATTATTTTATAACATTTTCATACCGTAATACCAAGATTCTATTCAACGTTTACATGAGTAATTTTGTTTCCAAAAGATGGCTTTCTGTCTTTTTTGAAAAATTTGTATGAAGATCCTAAAAAAATAAAGTTTTTTAAATAGCTCTTAATATATTAAAGTTAACGTTGCCAATTGTATCTTAGAACGTTCTCGAGCAAATTTCACCGCTCTGCGCAGATTCATATCTGACGTAGCATTTGTATTTTGAGCGTGATGTTCACATATACGGTAAAGTATTGTCAAAAGCACGCAAACATTTCTGAATTATTATGTAGATATCAAGTAGGTATAACTATTTTGACGACTAAACCAACATATGAAAATATTTATTTTATTTTATTATTCATCATATTGAGTTTTTCACTATTAGTTGTGCAGTACTGAACCAGGATTTATGAACTTTCTCTATACAACAATAATATTAAAAAGTAATAAAATATTAAAATGGAAAAATTGTACGGTTGATAATTTTATGTAAATATTGTTCCTATTACATATATAAATTATTGTTATTATTTTTTAATACTTGTTTGTTGCTTTTATTGTTCTTTTGAACTGTTGTCAAAGGCACTTTGTGCCGGATTATTATTTTGATAAAATAAAATAAAAAATATCATAGGCTAGGATTCGGTGTGGTCTTTTTCACCTCCTGCAAATCTTGGTAATTTCTCCTTAAAATTAAAATACGGATTGTTCGCAGTGATAAAGTGCTTCTAAAGGATTGAGAAAATTTGATTTTCCAAATATCTTTAACAGTAGATTGTAATTTATGGATGAATCGATTACTTTTTTCTCTGGGCCGGGATAATTTTTCATAAATGACGCACTTATACCTATTTATTTTAGCGAGTTTTTCGTTTTGGTGAATATGAATATTTTAGCGAGATTTTCATTGTTTCACCCAATGGCGAACGTTGTTAATGTAAAGTGATCACACTAAGCCAGCCTTCGAAACAACAGTAGAAGACGGTCGTAAGCCCGTGGTGGTTTGTTCCATTCAAAAATCAAATTCAGTAATGAATTTTTAGAGTCATATTAGTTGTTAGATAATTCTTGAAGAATATGAAAAAATTAAGTAAAAGTGATATTGATTTGAGAGTTTCATCTAGTGGTGAGAGTTTCACCTAGTGGTGAGGGATACGAGGTACGTTAAAACTGCACCAAAAACCCGTTTTCGACAAAATCGGGATGTGCGAGGTTTACAAAATAGGTTGACCTTGTTAGAGACGAAAGGCGCGTGAATGTCCCTATGAATGAACATTATGAAATTATTGTTTTTATTATTTTGAGAACTTTTGTTTATTTTTTTAGTATCGTTTGTAGCGCGTATAGGTTTAGTTCGTTGTTCGTCGTTGCTTTTCTCTGATTAATTTATTCTCGCATACAAAATTCGTTTTTTTTCTATTAAAAATGCTTTATAATTATTTGACCTAAAATTGAGTCTTAATTAATAGATCGTGTGATTGTTTATCTTCGGGGGGTAAGTTGTTAATTTTTTTACAACTATATAGGTATATTTAATATACGCTACGAAATAAATAAGCCTTTTAGGTTTTCAGCTTTTAAAAATAACGTTATTTAAAATTAACGAAACTGCTACAACGTTTTTTAATTTAAGCCGTTATTCCCACCTCTATCGCTGGGTGCCGTCGTTCGTGATGCGGTGGTACCATATTTTACCCAATATTCTCCTGAGGCACTTCGTTTCCAATTCAGATATTTTTTTGTGCCTGGGCTTTGGTCAGACTCACACACATAGAGGAGAATGTTTTGTTTCAATAAATCAATATTGTAAAGTACCTATGGCTCAAATTTGGAGACACCGTGTCTCCGTAAAATAATAGAAAGGATTTTTTTGTTCTGAATAATAAAGCTACTTCTAGTTACCTGCTATTATGAATGTATGGGTAACCAAGTTACCGATGCTTTACAGATGTGATGTACCTATGTCTGTTATATAATGGTCGCTAAGAAACGGAAGACTCTATATCTATAACATTGTTTTCCGTTCCTTCGTACGAGAGCTGGGCGATTCGAAATGGTGTGCGAGCAGGTCATTAATTGACTCGTGTCTTTTTATGTCCCTAAGTGGGGTCAAAAAGTGAGTAGGTATGTTATAATATTATGTTTAATATGCACTTATCTATCAATTGATATTGTACGTAAAAGGTACATAGTATACTGTAAAAATAAATAAATATTGTAACAATATTATTACAATGAATATATTATCACTTACCTAATTATAAATCGATTATTTATGTGGACCTGGATAGGCAGTGAATGGAATAATTATATCCAATAGTAATTACTAAAATAATCCAACCAGCAGCAAAACCTGTCGGAAGGCAGGCATAGGAAAGTTTGATAAATTAATCGATTGTTCTATTTGTGACTTCTTGAAGCAATAGTTGTATGTAGGAACAATATTTCCCGAAGCGAACATATTTTATTATTGTCATAGAAACTACCGACTTTCAGGCTAATAATAATATAGATACCTACCTATGTTTGAAAAATATATTTCTGGTGAATGGAACTGTTTAAAAATACCAAGTTACGAACGAACCTAACCAATTATTATATGTAATTATTTACAGAATAGACAATATTATAAAAATAAGCGGCAAGCACGTCTAAAACGGCAAATTTCTGCAGAATGTTCCCTGTGACGGGGAATTCGTGTAGTAGTCAATACATACGAATTCAATATTATTATCCTGCGTTATCTACCTGGCAGGACTATTGTTTGCGAACACAAAATGAGCACAGATGAAATGGACTAATTTTGTAGATGAGTTCGAATGAGACAGGTACACCAATAAGCCATCCTCTCACATTGTTTTGTTGACAATTCGACAGTATCCGACTTCTTTGTATTTTAACTTTATTATCTATCGGGTTCTTTGTAAATCTGTAAATAATTTACGGGCTAGGGTGGAGTTACAAAAGAGGGTGTAGTTGGAATTTTTCTTAAATACCTAAATATGAAATTCTGCGAGCGTTACATGGGGCCTTAACAATATTTTAAAATGTTCTACAAAGTTGCTCGCGACAAAAAATTTGAAGATCAGAACATATTGTTATAAGGTATGCTTACTTGTGTCTGCGTCAATGAATTGATCATTCGATTTTCGATGAACTCGTCGTGAATCCTACTGGTCGGTGAACTGAGTAGGTCCATATCTCACCACTGAGTGCTATGGGCATTTTTGTCTGATTTTGGTTTTTGCCACTCACTCAATAAATTAAACTTCTATGCCCCTAATTGAGGAAAGGAATTAAAGGAGAGTATTAATTGATTGTACCTATACGGTTTAGACAATTTCTTTTACTCATGAAGAGTAAGTACAGAGTAAGTAGATATGTACAGGAAAAGGAAAAACCGTCAGACGTTGTGTTAGGTCTGTAATCATGACGGTGCTGCATCTAGCTCATAAGGTTTACGTTAGGCACAAATCATTCTTTCAGGATGGGTTGCCTAAGAATAAAAATAAAATAATAATTTACAAATAGGTAATTTGATATAGATTGTGTCGTAACCAGGAGAGGCACCGTCTAGTATTTCAGACCCAAATGACTTGCAAACAGCAACCAAACGACCCAAGGGACTTCAACAAATAACCAATGAGGGTAACAACAATGTGTGCGCACAGGGGCCAGCCTGGTGGGGTACTCCCACAATATCTTGTGATGGCTTGGCGGTGCCTCGCGATAACCTCTTCGCCCCGACATACCCATTATCTTGCGGGGCCTGGTGCCGTGGTGCAGGGTACATCAGAGAGGTGCTGCCTCCCTTGTAACAAGACCCGCTCCCTCCCTTCACCACTACCCGCCCCCGCCCTTCAGTACTCCCCTTACATACTCATTTTAGCAAAGATATTCACGTTTTTTCTACATCATGTTCAGAAGATTACTTTATCGGCCAACCTGCAGATTTCACCATCAAGACTTTGTTGACGGAATCTAAATGCACCAAACTTCCTGATGAGGAAACGTTGTTTGCTAGGAAATCTATGAAATAATGTCCTTACAAGCGTCATAATGGTGTCACAAATCCATTTCCCAGGCACCGTGCGGGGTTGGGCCAGCAGCTGCTGGTTAGTCATCGGCAAGTAACTAATCTCCCCACATACTAACAGAACTATCAGCAACGCGTTCAGAGCGGGAACTCTGCTCAATACAACGGCCCATCTCCATGTTGACATGCGTGAGAACAGCTGGGCTGGTTGGGGAAGGGGGAGGTGAGTAGGCACTGACATAAAGTGGTGTGTCGTCATAACAAAATGTGGCTGCGGAGACGTTTTATTTTAAATTACACAGCAAATTGGTACCGAGACATGTCAACATTATTGACATTCCTTCTCTGTGTGGCGTGGGAGGGGCTGAGGCCAGGGGGGCACTCATTAGGCTCCCGGGCCCCCGTTTGCCCCCCTGCAGCCTCTCCTCCACATCCTGCGAGCTACATGACGTATCACCGCATTACCTCGCAGTCTCACCCTTATACACACTCACATACAATATGTACAATTCCATTGTGCCTCTATCTGCGTAGGTACTTTTCATTCGCAGTATCCCGTACAGCACAGATACATCCGTATAAAGTTCATGATTTTTATTTTTTATTATTTTTTTATTTTTTTTTTATTCAAACAAACTTTCAGTCATTAAAAATAAAATATTACAAAGTTCTTTGAATATGAATAATAAACCATTTCAGTTTGCGGGTATATGCATAGTTGGCAGGCACGTTAAATGCAAGCCAACGGGTGTGAGACACATTCTCAAAATAACAAATTATAAAAAAGAAAAAGAAAGCAGCCCTATGGCGTGTAAAATTATTAATTTTCAAAGATAAATAAAAAGTAACAAAGTTTATGTAATGTTCAAAATTCAAGTTCATTAGAGGATGGGAGCAGAGGATATAGGTAAGGAAAAAGGAAGGGAGGGAAGGAAGGGGAAGAGAGACGCGGCAGACACGTCAGGTGCCCCCAGATACTCACCGTCATGAGCCACGCGGGGCCTCCAAGATTTTTGCTCTAATGGAATGTTGAAATATATCTACACTTTTATAAAATACATTGTAGTTGCCGCATGCTCTTTGAAAAAACGAGTTCTGTGTATAGTTGGTTCTACAGATAGGGAGTCTAAAAGTGTATGGCGATCGGGTGGGACGAGAGGGACAGCTAAATGCCAGATTAGCAACTAAGGACTCCGAGTCAACAAAACCGTTGACTATCTTGTAAAGATATACCAAGTCAGTTGTTGTTCGTCTGCCCTCCAAGGTGGCAATCTTGTGATAATGAGCCGATTGTGATCGATCGTCAAAAACTACTCGGCACCTGTAATCAAGCTGCTTTAAGAATTTGTTTTGGACTCTCTCCAACCTATCAATATACGTTACGTACTGGGGATTCCAGACCACCGATGCATATTCAAGACATGTACGAATATACGTGTAAAACAATACTTTGAGAGTGTCCGTGGACTTAAAAGGCTTTGAAATTCTCAAAATATAACCCAACCGGAAGGTTGGGTTATATTTTGTTAAAAAGTTCCGGAATCTCAAGACAGAAGGTAGAACTACTATTGATTATCAATACCTAATTATAATTTTATTTTAAATGCGTATGAGTAAGTTTCATGTAGGTAGGTAGGTACCTATAGTTATCTACCAAAGTATTATCCTCCCTTAGCGCGGGCCAAACAAAAAGAAAGTGAATTGAAGTCGCTAATTCTCAGAACATTTTTTAATACAGCTCCGTAGGTTGTATACTTTTTTTTTATAAAGAAAGTCAAAGGACCATATTATGCCCTTTGAGTCACCGCGACCAATAAGATCTATTGTGACATCCTTCAATGAATTCATGGAGAGCTGCCTCTTATTGTGCCATGTCTCCAGAGGCCTCTTGCAGAGTGACAGTGCCTCTTCCCGGCTTCTGCCCTCCGCAAAAGGTCTCCTTAATCTTCTTTTTGAAAGATAGGTCCCAACAGGATTCCCATCTCTCGGTTGCAACAAATGCTTTTGATCATGTGAACTTATGTCCACTTTCACTACTGATGTGGAAGTGCCTATTATATCCATCACACCAGGTCGGCTCTACAAAGGTGCCATGTACATCCTCCATAGCCAGAACTAGGGAAATAAAAGTCCACCCCTACAGATCCCTGCATGTAGGGGTAAGGCAAAAAGTCACCCTGAGGTTGCCTGGTATCAGGGAGCCTCCGTTAGTTACTAACCTACCCGTTAGTCACGCATCCCTCGGCACGGGTCGAATGACACCATGGATTGGGGATTTTTGGGCAGAAAGGTTTACTCCTTCCGGAATGATAAGACTAGATGAATATGGATGGGAGGGCTCATAGAAGGAAGGAGGATTGAATTCAGGTGTAGGAAATGCCCTGCATGTTGGACAGCCATGCAAGGCAACCCGTGCTCTCTTCGGCTTGTTGACCCTAGCGTCAACAGGGACCGAATGTAACCGCCGTTTCAGCCTGGGCCAACGTAACAGGGTCCACCACTTGTAGGTGAGAGTCGAGTTGAAATGCAGTGGCTGAGAGGCATTAAATGGTCATTTATTGCGCGTAATATTTCCTTGGACCCCAGGTTGTATACTTACAGATTTAGTAGATAAACTTTCATTTTTGTCTCCCTGAATTGTTACCGACGTCTATTAATTCAGATATTAGTTATGTATGTTTATTAGTTGTTATAATATTCATAGCCTAACCCTAGCCGATTGATATCAATAACTATCAGGAACAACCTACCTACCATCTACATAAATTATGTAGGCACCTATACGCTTTATTATTATACAGTAGTTAGGTAGTAAAAGCCCGATCACTCGAATGGTGTTTCTCACGCATTATCCAGTGTTAGGAATCACTCAAAGATTCGAGGCTGTATCTCACATTAGCTGTCAATCTCAACAATATGTTGGGGGGTAGGGGGGGAGGGGGCTTTCTGTTAGAGAGTGATGCGGCCATTGTCTCAGATAAATCTGGCAGCTCGGGGGAGGTTTGCGTTGGTACCACGTACTGGTTTATGGGGGAAGAGTATATTATGTTGTAATGTACCTACATCATAATATTATTATCTATACCCTACATTGTTGCATTGATACAATGTTATGCTGCATTTACAGGCTTGCCACGGCTTGCAACAAGTGTCGGTTTTTTGACACAGATCAAAGGAATTTGCGGCAAATGTATTAAAAAACTGACGCTCACGCCAATGTGTAAATGGCGTCCAAGCGTTTGTGAAGGCTTGGAGCTTGTGGTGACTTGCCAAGCCATGGCAAGCGTGTAAATGTAGCATTAAACGTATGTAGGTAAGTGTCGCGTATTGCGTTTAAAGTAGTCATAGGTATACCCCGATTCTCTACCAGATCCGCTAAAATTTACCATCAACTAATATTTCGAATCTCGTGGGAAATGCCATGTGAATCCAATCCGAGCAATTATTGCTTAAGAAAACGATCCAAGTGAAATATAGCTGCAAGTGATTTCATACGAATCATTTCCCCATGTCAAAATAAGGTAGGTAGGTACCATTATCCGTGATTGAAATGGGTCAAAATTACCAAAAAAAACAAACAAATTCATCTAGATTATGAAATATAACAACTATTAACGTATCTTTAATGATGAAATCAAGAGCAAAATTATATTTTCACAGAAATAATGAATTATTTGTTTTGATTGTTGTTTTTAGTAATGAATTGTTAGAGTCATTAGTTGTTATTTTTTCTGTAAGATCTAGTCCTGAAAAAAGGTCACAAGAATCTAGACATAATTAGAACGTTGTGCACCAACAAAGCCAATAGGCAATAAATATGAGACATTAATAAAAATGGATATATACTTATAGTCATATCCTGGCGCCAAATACATGATAGCAGTCGCAGTCTTTAAATTTGGTTGCTCTCTTGTACTCAATAATTTCCAACTTTTATCTCTATTTTTCAATTTTTTTTTTTATTAAATTTCTACTTGTTGCATACATGAGATTTTTCGACATGTTGAACATGTTGAGAATTCTCATGATTAGGAGTTTCGGAGACAAACATTACCACCTAATGGCGAACGTTGTTAACGTAAAGTGATCACACTAAGCCAGCCTTTGAAATAACAGTAGAAGACGGTCGTAAGCCCGTAGTGGTTTGTTCCATTTAAAAATCGAACTTTAGTAATGAATTGTTATAGTCATTAGTTGTTATTTTTTGTTTTTAAAACAGGCATTATTAATTAGGCATTCCACCCTCAAAGAGTGATTTGTGAAAATATTTAAAAGAGGCATTATTAATTAGGCATTCCACCCTCAAAGAGTGATTTGTGAAAATATTTAAAAGAGGCATTATTAATTAGGCATTCCACCCTCAAAGAGTGATTTGTGAAAATATTTAAAAGAGGCATTATTAATTAGGCATTCCACCCTCAAAGAGTGATTTGTGAAAATATTTAAAAGAGGCATTATTAATTAGGCATTCCACCGTCAAAGAGTGATTTGTGAAAATATTTAAAAGAGGCATTATTAATTAGGCATTCCACCCTCAAAGAGTGATTTGTGAAAATATTTAAAAGAGGCATTATTAATTAGGCATTCCACCCTCAAAGAGTGATTTGTGAAAATATTTAAAAGAGGCATTATTAATTAGGCATTCCACCCTCAAAGAGTGATTTGTGAAATATTTAAAAGAGGCATTATTAATTAGGCATTCCACCCTCAAAGAGTGATTTGTGAAAATATTTAAAAGAGGCATTATTAATTAGGCATTCCACCCTCAAAGAGTGATTTGTGAAAATATTTAAAAGAGGCATTATTAATTAGGCATTCCACCCTCAAAGAGTGATTTGTGAAAATATTTAAAAGAGGCATTATTAATTAGGCATTCCACCCTCAAAGAGTGATTTGTGAAAATATTTAAAAGAGGCATTATTAATTAGGCATTCCACCCTCAAAGAGTGATTTGTGAAAATATTTAAAAGAGGCATTATTAATTAGGCATTCCACCGTCAAAGAGTGATTTGTGAAAATATTTAAAAGAGGCATTATTAATTAGGCATTCCACCCTCAAAGAGTGATTTGTGAAAATATTTAAAAGAGGCATTATTAATTAGGCATTCCACCCTCAAAGAGTGATTTGTGAAAATATTTAAAAGAGGCATTATTAATTAGGCATTCCACCCTCAAAGAGTGATTTGTGAAAATATTTAAAAGAGGCATTATTAATTAGGCATTCCACCCTCAAAGAGTGATTTGTGAAAATATTTAAAAGAGGCATTATTAATTAGGCATTCCACCCTCAAAGAGTGATTTGTGAAAATATTTAAAAGAGGCATTATTAATTAGGCATTCCACCCTCAAAGAGTGATTTGTGAAAATATTTAAAAGAGGCATTATTAATTAGGCATTCCACCGTCAAAGAGTGATTTGTGAAAATATTTAAAAGAGGCATTATTAATTAGGCATTCCACCCTCAAAGAGTGATTTGTGAAAATATTTAAAAGAGGCATTATTAATTAGGCATTCCACCCTCAAAGAGTGATTTGTGAAAATATTTAAAAGAGGCATTATTAATTAGGCATTCCACCCTCAAAGAGTGATTTGTGAAATATTTAAAAGAGGCATTATTAATTAGGCATTCCACCCTCAAAGAGTGATTTGTGAAAATATTTAAAAGAGGCATTATTAATTAGGCATTCCACCCTCAAAGAGTGATTTGTGAAAATATTTAAAAGAGGCATTATTAATTAGGCATTCCACCCTCAAAGAGTAATTTGTGAAAATATTTAAAAGAGGCATTATTAATTAGGCATTCCACCCTCAAAGAGTGATTTGTGAAAATATTTAAAAGAGGCATTATTAATTAGGCATTCCACCCTCAAAGAGTGATTTGTGAAAATATTTAAAAGAGGCATTATTAATTAGGCATTCCACCCTCAAAGAGTGATTTGTGAAAATATTTAAAAGAGGCATTATTAATTAGGCATTCCACCCTCAAAGAGTGATTTGTGAAAATATTTAAAAGAGGCATTATTAATTAGGCATTCCACCCTCAAAGAGTGATTTGTGAAAATATTTAAAAGAGGCATTATTAATTAGGCATTCCACCCTCAAAGAGTGATTTGTGAAATATTTAAAAGAGGCATTATTAATTAGGCATTCCACCCTCAAAGAGTGATTTGTGAAAATATTTAAAAGAGGCATATCTATCTGAAAAAAAATGACACGAGTAGTTTTGACATAAAAGCGGTTCCTCTAAAATTTTGGCGGTTCTTTCTAAGTTGCCGCTTAAATTGATAGAATAGCGGGTCATATTAGAGGAATTATGAAAACTTCAGTGGAGCAGTCAGCTTCAATTTATGTTTATTTTTCCAGTAGATCTGATAGTGAATCGGGGTAAATATATTTATTCATTTTTCCACCATAGACCCATTCCAGGCACTTGGAGACGTCAAAATTTTCACTATATTACATGTACGTACCTATACATCAAGAATATTTAGAGATGGAGACAAATCAGATCAATACAAGGTCAAGTTATCACAATACAATTGCTCACAGTAAGAACATAAGGAGAGAAAAGTATGGGTGTAAGCGAGAAAGTACTTCTTAATGAAAATTTATCTCTTTGAGTCATGCCTGGGTGTAAAGATTCCATTCATGCTCACGTCAAAAGATATGAATATACTAAATACTAAAATACACTTAACTGAAACCGTCTCCTAGGTTGAGCAGTGGTTTAGAGTATTTAATTACGTCCTTCGGAGTGTGACCCCTTTTGTATGTCCTGAGACTGAGGGGGCAGGGATGCTCGGGGAGGCACAGGGAGGCAATGCATCACTGTCCGCAGCACGCCACGGCCACCTCGCCCACGTGTGACGCTCCGCACGGCTTCATTTGTCAGGTGATCATCTCGTAGGAGACGGAACAAATTGAAACCGCTTCGTTTCTCCTTCTCGCATCCATCATCCCTTTTTTCTTGGCTCTCGTGGAATCGGAGAATAAATCCGATCCTCCGTTCAAATTAATGGATTCCTCGTCGGGCTCAAATCTCCGTTCAGTGTGACAGCTGATTGTGAGGTGAGCTCTAGGAAGATACCTACCGCACGACGCCCGATTAATGACCGATCTTTCAAGAAACCTTTGTGATATCGATCTATGCCGGCTTTTCAGGCACCCAGTGTACCTACATGTGTAGGTTTAGCAGCCAGGATTATATTGATACGTTTCAAACCTGGCTGTATTCATAAGATTACCTCGCGTTGTTCATCAGAATGAAGATCCAGGTAGATCCAGAAGATCCACTGCGCCACAAATGACAACTTCATATCACACACAGACTCTTTTATCGGAATAATTTGACGTCGTTTGATCTTGTCTTTCGGTGGTTTCCGGCTGTAGCTATATACCGACAAGTGAGGTGCTTTTGGAAAGAATATCTCTACTTACCAACTTGCGTACTAGGTGCCTACTATAGATCTCCAGTCTTACGAAAAAAATATGAAAGAAAACGTGGACTAAAGGGTGACATTGATATGTTTGATGTTTTGCCGCTCCGCCTCGCCCCGCCCCGCCTCTGTGAAAATTGAAAAGGAATGCCATAAAATATTTTAAATTGAAATCACTTTCCGAGAGGAAAATTCATCTGTCGGGGAGAAGATACAAACAATAGGACTGTTGTGTTTGTCTGGAGGCGATACGAATTAATTCAGCGGACAATATACCGGGGGCATGGGCCTGTACCTAGAGGTAGGAAGGTGCCTACTTACACCCACTGCTAGCTGATGTCTCAATGTTCCCACGGGAAAAAAAAAACAAGTTCCATTTCCCTCTCCTGGACTTGTTTCACATAACTAACTTCCAATTCCAAGATGATATACCTTTTCCTATATTATTTTAATACACAAAACCAGGAACCACCAGGCTCCCTTAAATCACACTACATAGGTGCAATTAATACAACTAATAAAAATGTGAAGAAAAAGTGGCTTGGACTTCAGATCATGGTCCCGGCGGAATCGAAACCCGGTCGGTTCAGTTATAAAAGTCTTGTTTTTCTTGATTTCGGACGATTTGAGCCCCTTTTTAAAAGTAGTCTTGTTTCCTTTAAATTTTCTACCGCGAAACCTGAGACAGACACGGGATTGACTGGAAAAAAAATGCCTGAGGCATTTCGACGGCTATACTGACACCTATGTGGGTATAGGTAGAGAAGTGCACATTTATTTATGAAATACTTAGTCGTACTTACCATTCTCAAGGGACTCTTCATTGTAATAACAGTCCGGTGGTCTTTTTAGAGAGAATTATCAAAATTTTTCGATCATAAATGCTGTTAGTTTTGGTAAAGTCACAATGGCCTGAAGGAAGGGGGAGGGGGCTGGGGTGTAGGATGAGGGTCGCCAACTGGCTGATACAAAGTAGAATGAAATGAAAAGTTTTAATGAAGGCAGCAACAGGAGCTCAAACTTCTTAAATGACAGAAGAGTGGCGCAGGACAGGGAGGGCGCGCAGGAGCGTGAAATGAGAGCTCGCTGGGCCACTGGGCCCACTCACCAGCGACATCCTCATTAGCATCCTTATAACTTCCAGTACCCATTGTGTCTCCCACTTCGTGAATGTGCCACCTGGGCCCTTGGGGTGAAATAAAGGGAATATGGAACTATAGCAGATTGGAAAACTTGGCCAGCCATCTCTGGAGGTGAATCGTGTTTAGATTTTGAATCGTCAGCGGTGATCAGAGACAGAGTCGCGGTAACGCATATACCAAAACAAATAATAGTAGGTAGGTGTGATTCTGATCTGTGTTTTGCCCAATGGCCCCGACATGAGGTTCATTAGTATTATGGAGAGCCCAAAGCTAATGTTGGTCTGTGTTACATGCTGTACAATGTAGGTAGGAGTCATACAGGAAAAGCGTCCCCGTGCGGATAGAACTCTCAGGTCCCCAATTGTGTCAGCAGTAGGTACCTCACCTGGAACCTCCCATAAAAAGCGTTTGTTTTTAACCTTTAATGTTCCGGCTCCCGTCCATTCTGCGTCTCATTAACCCCTAATGACCCGCACTTAACCCTCTCGGGCCACCCACGTGAGGAACTCATTTCCTCCGGAATGACTCTTTATTGTCTCTCAGTGGCGGCACACTAACGGGCGAGCAGGACCAGGAATCCCTTCTCCAGCCACATTGTACAGTAGGCAGCA
Source organism: Mystacides longicornis (assembly GCA_963576905.1). NCBI lineage: Eukaryota > Metazoa > Arthropoda > Insecta > Trichoptera > Leptoceridae > Mystacides > Mystacides longicornis. Next base: position 40,611,354 of record OY756422.1, read on the forward strand.
ATAAATGTTATTGGTTTCCATAACCCCACTTCCTAATCCAGCTACAAACCAAACATCCCACTGATGAACATCTTAAAAATATATTTAACTAATACACAACAACCAATAAAAAGCAATCTACAACAGAACTTTAGTGACACACTAAACCATGCCGAAAATGGGATTGATCCTAATCAATATTTAGTTAGAGCATACATGACAGCAGTCGCAGTCTTTAAATTTGGTTGCTCTCTTGTCTTTACTATATAACGAGGAAAGATTTGGTTTTTTGTTTGCTTGCATTGAATAGGTTCCGAAACTACTGAACCGATTTGAAAAATTCTTTCACATTTGGGAAGCTACACTATTTCCGGTGAACATAGGCTCTATTGAATTCTCAAAAATATTTGGGACCCTTACTAAAACTCCAATAATGTATCCCAAGGTGTAAAAAAATACTTAAAAATATTCTATACATCGCGTGCGCTCTGAAAACTATTAATGATAGAATAAAATAATATACTACGACTTTGTAGAAGAAATCAATATTTACAAAAAATGTCGCGACAGCAAAGTTAGGGATCTGCAAAGATCATAAGAAAACTGAGTTTTTTTTAATACCTATCTACCCGTGCGAAGCTGGGGCAGACCGCTAGTTCTCAATAATTTCCAACTTTCATCTCTATATCTCATTAATTATTAAATATCTACTTGTTGCATACATGTGATTTTTCGACATATTGAACATGTTGAGAATTATCATGATTTTCGGATGAGTTTCGGAGACTTAAAGATTACCACCTAATGGCGAACGTTGTTAACGTAAAGTGATCACACTAAGCAGGCCACTTATGGAATTGAGGCAAGGGCTGATACTTCCAGAACAAAATCTCGGCTGCGAACTTCGGAGATGAAAACCCTCCGATCTATAACTGGAAACACGCTGCGTGACCGTGTTAGAAATGTTGATATCCGGAGCACGTGTAAGACGGAAGACATAGTGAGGTGGGGACGACAACGAAGGCGATACTGGAATGAACATGTTAACAGAATGTCAGAAGACAGACTTCCACGTATCGCCCTCCACGGAAACCCCGAAGGACGCAGACTCCCAGGCAGACCCCCAAAGAGATGGAGAGACAGCTGGCAGTCGACATCACAGGAGGAACAGGCGGCGGCACAAACAGATCCCCAGGATCTATAGAAAGAAGAAGAAGAAGACTAAGCAGGCCTTCGAAATAACAGTAGAAGACGGTCGTAAGGCCGTGGTGGTTTGTTTCATTTAAAAATCGAACATCAGTAAAGAATTTTTAGAGTCATTAGTGTTGTTACCTACTTATTCTTTAATATTTAGAGCGACTGTTTCGGAAATTAAAGTGTTCTGACATAAATATGACAAACTTTAATTTGTGTAGGCCACACCTATGGAGTGTTCCGAGACAAATTATTCCCAGTGTGGCCAAAAGATCTCAAATAGCAAATTTTCTTTTCAAATTGGCATCGCAGATGTTGCGATTAAAATAAATATAAAAACCCTTTATGGTAAGAGAAATGTGCCTCCTGGCGGATAGTAGGTACCTACTCCCAGGCTGGAGACTGCTGGTGGAAGTTAGGTAGAAACCGTTGGTGAAAGTCCTGAATAAAAAGAAAGGATCTGACCTCAAGAGATTTCTGTGAGTTAAAGGATAGTTACAGGCATGTAAATAATACTCCGCCTGATGAAATAGTTCTGAGAAATTTGTCGTCACCCGAGGATGTCATTCTCTCCTTCCCTCGTCCTTCTATTTTCAGAAATTAATTGGAAAAATTCCGACGAAAATTTCAAATATGTTTTCTGAAATTTATTAGTAAAGCGTCATTAGATTTAATTAATTTTCTTTTATTTATATTTTCCTAAAAGTTTTGTTGTGCTGTTTTCTTTTTCTTGTTTTTTCTGTCGTCTGCTCCCCTCCCCTCCCCATCCCCCCATAGCAGGAGCAGCACGAACACAAAATAACACTTTGATTCTCTTTTGTTTGTCTTTGTAGAGTCGTTTTCCTTTGTTTTACAATAATTAACGAAATAAATTATTGTTTTTTTAATCAATACCCGCGCCTTATTAACTCTGTAAACGCCAACCCCTGCACGCTCCTGCCTGTGCGGGAACTACTCTCTATCAGAGGGGATGGATCGACGACGCCAGGCTGTGAATATAAAGGAGGGAGGACTAGTAAGGCTTTCGTATTTAAGCAAACAAACTTATATGTAGGTAGGTAGGTACAACGCGAGCACAAAATATTATTGAATTCAGTGTCTTCCAGTGACACTCAGAGCATGGCTGATGTGAGGAAGGTCCTGCGAATCTCCGAAGCTCTGTTAGAAGACCATTGGGAGTTCCACCCGCAGGATTCCTAACACTCTTTTCCACTGTATCGTAGTAGGTAGGTACCTAAGTGCGCTTCTATTGAAATTCAAACTTTGAATGACGAGTTTATATAAATAATATCTACATTACAGGTAGGTACCTGTACGTGCCATCCACCATCTTGATCTCTCAGTACAATAGTTATAAACTAGTTGCATGTATACATGAGATCCAACTGTCGATGGCCTGAGTCGGTATGTTCATTGTATGAAACGATGTCGTCAATAAATTAAATTTTTACAATAATTGTTAAGAAAAGTTTGGAATGTACTGATATAATGTATGCATTTTTTTTAGAAAATTAAATTATCTAGTTGACATGTTTCGGCGTTTTTCGATATTTTTTTAAAATTCTGAAATATAGGCATTGAAACTCGTAAATTTGTCATAAAAAAAATATTTTTCTATATAAAAAAAGTTTGAGAAACCCTGGAACTTTTTCATTAAATTCAATTTGAGATATTGTATTTTTCTATATACATACACATTTTTAGGGTTCTAGCTTTTATAGTTTTCGAGATATATGCAAAAATTAAGTAAAAATTCAAAGGTTGATTACCCCTGACTGAAAGAAAATTTAAAAATTCTGAGTATACAAGTTTTGTAGGCTTAAAGTATTAAATATTTTCTGAAATTTTAGGATCTGTGCATCAAGCAAATCAAAAGTTATAAGGGGGGGACGGACACACACACACACAGACACACACACGCACAGACACACACACAGACACACACACACACAGACACACTAAATGTTCTCCTTCGAATCCTGAGTAAATCCATATATGGAACATATATGCTGCGAAGCCTCTAAGTTGGTGTTTTTTGTCGTCAAAGTTTGAAAAACCGTTTAAAATCTAGACCTGGCCATACAAATCTCACGTATCTTGGCTTGATACTGCCGATCTGTCTCGAGAAATAATTTCTCTTCAACAAATCGACAGTTGGATTATTATACTATTCATATCATAGCTACCTACTCCAGAATAATTAGTATAGACTAGTTGCATGTATACATGAGATCCAACTGTCGATGGCCTGAGTCGGTATGTTCATTGTATGAAACGATGTCGTCAATAAATTAAATTTTTACAATAATTGTTAAGAAAAGTTTGGAATGTACTGATATAATGTATGCATTTTTTTTAGAAAATTAAATTATCTAGTTGACATGTTTCGGCGTTTTTCGATATTTTTTTAAAATTCTGAAATATAGGCATTGAAACTCGTAAATTTGTCATAAAAAAAATATTTTTCTATATAAAAAAAGTTTGAGAAACCCTGGAACTTTTTCATTAAATTCAATTTGAGATATTGTATTTTTCTATATACATACACATTTTTAGGGTTCTAGCTTTTATAGTTTTCGAGATATATGCAAAAATTAAGTAAAAATTCAAAGGTTGATTACCCCTGACTGAAAGAAAATTTAAAAATTCTGAGTATACAAGTTTTGTAGGCTTAAAGTATTAAATATTTTCTGAAATTTTAGGATCTGTGCATCAAGCAAATCAAAAGTTATAAGGGGGGGACGGACACACACACACACAGACACACACACGCACAGACACACACACAGACACACACACACACAGACACACTAAATGTTCTCCTTCGAATCCTGAGTAAATCCATATATGGAACATATATGCTGCGAAGCCTCTAAGTTGGTGTTTTTTGTCGTCAAAGTTTGAAAAACCGTTTAAAATCTAGACCTGGCCATACAAATCTCACGTATCTTGGCTTGATACTGCCGATCTGTCTCGAGAAATAATTTCTCTTCAACAAATCGACAGTTGGATAATTAACGTGCCCTTCATATCTATGTGAGCAGGTACCTAGTTGTGTCCTGTACAGGAATACCTCTTTATAGAGACTACATTAACATCAAATAAACCTTCACTTAGAACCTCCTTCATCGTACAGAGGCAGGTAGGTACCTCCCAGAATACAAAATAATAACGGGGTGAGTGTATTGAATTTAATTGAAAGTAGGAACCGACTTGGAGAGTGTACCTACCACATTGGGCTCAGAAGGGCTCCAGGTGGGGCGCGGGGGCCGCTGCGAGGTTTGGTTTGAACTCTGATGAATCGGAAGAACCTAATTACCCGACCTGCGCCATCTCTCGGAGCGGGAGGCAGCCACCGTCTCGCCCTCTCCAGCCCTTGCCTGGCCTCAAAGGGATTTGTTCATCTCGCTTTTACTGTGTTTCTCGATTGTTCAGTGATAGGTGAGTGCGCTGTGCACCCACACAGTCAACAAATACCCTAGACCTATTGTCCTATTAGATATGTTAAATAACACCGCACAGTATAGACATGTGGCCGGGAAGTTGGCGGGCGTCGCGCTACCCGGAACTACTCCACCTGCGGCCTGATGACTATCGGTACAGCCTCCGTACAGGCGCTATAGCAGCTGTACCTGTGCCTAGTCACACTCGTTTCAGCGAAGGTACAGAGGCTGCTAATGTTCTCTCCGCTTCTACTACACAGCAGGATCACAACAAACATTGTCTCACATTCATATTATGGGTAGGTAGGTATAAGTACCAGTAGTAAAATAGAAGTCCATTTTTCAATATCTAAGTACCTTCTATTACTAATTTAACTAAGTACCTACTATTACAATACTTTTTTGTAAGTTTTGTGTATTTACGTAGTGAAAGGTCATTATTATGAATTTAAACAAATACAGTTGCACTTTTACGATATTTTTTGAGGCTGCATTTTTAGTCTCTTGATAATGTCTACATGAGATAGACGAAAGCGCTCGAGCCTCAATAAAATATCGTGAAAGTGCAACTGTGTTTGTTTTAATTCATAATTCACAATAATAATTTTTATTATTATTTTTTTTTATTTAATTTTATTTCCAAAAAATAATACAAATAAATATGAATTACATGAGAATAAAATTATTGGAATTTATCACCCCACTAGGCAAGAGCCCGTGCTGAGATGATACTTGATTAATTTACTGCGAATTTTATTTTTATTTTTCTCTAGGTCTGTTGGATCAGTGGGACTTATTAAATACTAAGATAGGCAGGTAGAGGGACGTAAAGGAATACCAAACCGTTCCGATTTTATTTAATAAAACATTGGTTGTTCTCTTGTTCTCAATAATTTACAACTTTTATCTCTATATTTCATTAATTATTATTAAATATCTATTTGTTGCATACATGAGATTTTTCGACATGTTGAACATGTCGAGATTTCTCATGATTAGGAGTTTCGGAGACTCAAACATTACCACCTAATGGCGAACGTTGTTAACGTAAAGTGATCACACTAAGCCAGCCTTCGGAACAACAGTAGAAGACGGTCGTAAGCCCGTGGTGGTTTGTTCCATTAAAAAATCGAACACCAGTAATTTTTAGAGTCATTAGTTGTTAGATAATTCTTTAATAAAACATGACACAAAAGCAAATCTGAATTAATATAAACATGCGTGTCGCACTCTTACCCTAAGCCCACACCGCAGATGTCTGCGTACATTAGAAATAGCTAGATCGATGAAGTAATATGTTATGTAGGTACCCTCCCATCTGAGAAAAGCCTCGAGTTGCCGCGTCCAAGGAGTGTCCTGGGGCAGCCTCTCTCCCACTCACTCGCAAAATATTTTCGAGGAATGGCTCGTCCTTATCAATTTGATTGTCTGCGATTCCCACGGGAGAGAGTTCGAACCCAATTAGGCTGTATTTCTTATCAGGAGCTGCCGTGTATTGGACTGAGGGGGCCTCACAGACCTACCTTCGTGTCGATACAATATGCCGATGCTATCTTCACGCTCCGTACCTGAGGGCTTCTCTCCTACTAACCACACGTACCTATGTATATAACGTACGTAGGCACCCAGACTGTAATGTAATAAATGACCATGTATTGGAACCGGGCCAACTTTTTTAACGTGTAGCAATTTCAGAATTTGGCAACGTAGTTGTTTATGAAGTGTTTAATTTGCACAAATGTGATTTGCCAAATAAGCACTAGAACTAACAAACTGACCAATGGGGTGTATAATATACCACGTGGCTCAGGGCAGACGGGACTTCCAGAGTCACACAGGACACGTTCCATTTAGGAGACACTAATTAGAAGGTAAGTAGGTACTTGGTACTTAGTGAGAGTGGAAGGAGAAAGAAGTAACTTGGTTTGTGGATTTAATGAAGTAGCGCGCTGCCCTACGGCCTTTGTGCTTAGTCATCAAGTCATTGTGTCATTTATTAGTCATTTTTGTGTAGGTCATATTTGAATTAATGATGACGTATAGGTATAATCATACTTGGTATGGTCGACACATGATAAGTTTCCAATATATAATATGTCATTTTGCCATCAAATGCATAAGTTAGAATTTTTAGGGATTACTTTTGATCACTACGAGCCGTTTTTGTTTCAAAAGAAAGAGCTAAGTGAGTCTAACACGAGTAGATTACAGTATAACCTTTCTACATTTCATTTTTACTTCGTTCGAATTCGCGTAACATAAAAATCACAGACCAACTAAGTAGGTACTATCCTTATCGGATACTTATTTCCCTATACACTACACGAACTGTAAATTAAAGAAAGTGAAGCAAAGCTTAGAAAAATAAGGAGGGAACTAAGTGAGAAACCTGAAATATATCATTTGAAATTAGTCGTCATCCAATTAAGTGTCGAAAAGTCCCTGGAGGTGCCACAAGACGAGGAGCGCGCCAGCCTCATCCGCGTGCTGATTACGTTCGTAAGAGTCGTCTCCCGGGGCGCAGTGCTGGGGCCCGCAGGACCCCCGTGGTAGGTACCCCCGCGCTCCACAACTCACTAATTGCTTTAAAACCTACCCAAACTCACTTTGTTAACAAGTAAAATAATATCTAGTAATTGTACCTACCTACTTCCTGTTCACAATGACAAACCTTGTACGACCGAAATAATTGTATTATGCCACATGGGTGTACCGCACATCTACACTCGAGTCAATTCCATTCATCGATATATTTGTACCTACAGATAAGATGAAAAAAGAAATTAAATTAATGCAAAGACTCAAAAATGCTAGTCTGCGTCCCCTCCCTAGATGAGGGCTGCATCAGCAGTGGACATCGAATTTATTTGACCAAGTTGCTCACTGGCTTTTTGAGTGATCACACTGAGGTAGGTTCCCATCACTCTCCAAAACTTCATGGGAAGAGTGTAGGGAGGTGTAGGGAGGTACTCAAGTATATTCAAATCTAACAATAGGTAATAATTAATTGATAAACCTTTGCAGGGACAATACATAATAATTATTGGTAATGCTGTCCGTAGGTAACTCGATATTTTCGTTCAATCCTTCTAGCCACAGGCGAATTTTATTTTATACTTTTATTAAAGTATTTACTCAAGTTGATATTCGTTGCTATGACAATCATAGGCGGGAGATATGTAATAGGTAGGTACTTGATCAGTCATACAACTGCCGCTGCGGTAAGCAATATTAAATTATCGTCCTTATTCCCCAACTCGATCAAGCAAAACTGGGACTCCATAATAATAATAATAATTTTCATGTAAGTCTTGAAGATTCGACTGGATGGTTGAGGTTTGGTGAACTATTTAGCGAAACAGAAGGTTTTGTCTGTGCAATACAAGACCAGGTCATCGTCACTAATAATTATAAAAAATATATTATTAAAGCACCTGATATAATTGATAAATGTCGTGCATGTGGCCAAACAGGAGAAACACTCAGACATATTTTGTCTGGGTGTTCTCTCCTGTGTGGTTCTGAGTATCTGCACAGACATAACGATGTGGCTAAAATAGTTCATCAAAAACTTGCCTTGAAATATGGTTTGCTCGATCTTGAAGTACCTTATTATAGGTACACCCCAATTTCGGTAATGCAAAACAGTAATACAAAGTTGTATTGGGATATACCAATACAAACTGACCGAACGATTAACGCAAATCGTCCGGACATTGTATTGGTTGATCGTAGGAACGGGATAACGTATCTCGTGGATATCACTATTCCGTATGACGAAAATTTGAAAAAAGCCGAGCAAGATAAGATAATTAAATATCTTGATCTTGCTCACGAAATCAAGGATATGTGGCATACACCAACCACGTACATAATACCTATAGTGATATCGACGAATGGAGTTATTCCTAAGTCTCTTAAAGACAATCTAGGGAAACTTGGCATCTGTTGTGGTCTCAGATATGCCATCCAAAAGGTAGTTCTGTTGTCCTCATGTAGGATGTTAAGAAGGTTCCTTTCTCTGTAGTTCGAGGATCTCTCATGATTACATTACATCGTGATGTATCATGAGAGATAATACCGATATTTTTATATTTAGTATATAGCATTGTATTTAATTTTAATTTATTTTTATTAATTTTTTTTTACAATGATGTATACTTCATATTATGATATATTGTGATTTAATGAATAAATGATTTGAAATAATAATAACTTTCTTTATTCGTAGATAATAGCATTACAATAATTTTTACAAGTATTTGAATCCACCTAACTGAGCAAAGCCCGTACCAAGGTAGACCTGTAGCAACTATTTTTATTTATTTAAGTATTAGCGAAATAAAGGATCTAAACAAGGATAATAGACAAAATTTAAATAGAAAAAAAGTAAAATGCTTAAGTAAAAAAGCAAAATCTTTGGTCGGATGCCAGAGATCACCCTCAACGATAATCCCGCCAAAGCACAACACCTCATCATCCACTATGTACTACTTAATATACTTTATTATTTCTTTCTGTATATATGTGTATATTTATCATTCAATCATATAGGGTATTGTTTTATTTGTTGTGCTGTAAGAATTTAAACAAATAAATAAATAAAATGCATCAAAAAATAAATCAAAAAATAAATAAAGAAAATAACAAAATAAATAAACTATATTTATGTATGCCCACATTGTGTCATGTATTGATGATTATAGTGTTTATATTTATCTTTGAAATAAAAATCATTTCATTACAAATAAATAAATATATAAAAATATAATAAGATAAATAAATAAAAATAAAAGAATAAAAGATGAATGCAGGATATAACAAAAAATGCATGCAGGAAATAAAAAATAAAATAATGCAATGCATGAATGCAGGAAGCGGTATCATCCCCAACACACACTCAGTTATCTAAACCTCACACCCTCACAACACACACCCCCCTCACACTCACACACCTCTCACACACACACCCCGTCTAGCAGTGCCCAGCAACGACGCGAGGAAAGCTCAAGATGAGCTCAAGGAACAGTCTTTGGCGGAGTATAATAGTCATGTCAGGTAGGTATGTAATTTAGTATGGTCTCCGTCCTGGTTCGACAAGGTTCTATATACCTAGACAAATAAATAATCTAAAAAATACCTATAATATTAATATAATTGTAAATTAATGATTAAGTGTTATTTGAGACCTGTCCTGGACTATATGGATATGTAGGCACCTTGCAGTCAATGTATGAACAGAGGAGACTTGTGACGTAGGCATCAGAGATGATAAGAGACTTGCTACACCAAACCTCCGCCTCGCGTTAGTCCGCTCAAAAAAAATGAACTGATGACAAAAAGCCTCAAACATAGGTACATAGGTAGGTGGGTGCTATAAAAAGGTTGTAAGATATCTTCCGCAATACACTACAGGCCTGGGCCGGGCTGTGTGTTTATCAACTCGTTATTATTATTATGTACCGCGTGTGATTTATCACTACGCCCGCCCTGGTGACGAAGGGTTCCATTTGGGGTCACGCTTTTTATAATTTTTTTCATCCATTTGCCTTTCAAGCGAGATTTTGAATGTTGAAGCGTCAGCATTAATAATACTCTTCACTCTCCCGGCACAGGACCGTCACATCCCACGTGGCGTGGGTACGTTATGTACCTACATACCTAGTAGACTCCTAGTAGGATAGGGTTAGTTTAGTCACAGATTCTACACAGTTGCCCAATATAGTGTTAATGATACATTATTAAGGCAGGTAAAGACAGCTGTTAGTCAAGTGGTAAAGAGATGGTACACAATACTAGTCCTCGCCTCTCTCTTGCCGTAAGAAGCAGCAGAGAGGGGGGCACTTCCCCCCCCTTCCTTAAATGATTGAGAATAGTCAATAATTAATTTAAATAAAACAATTTATTTGTTATTCCACAAATTTAATAACCGGGCAAAATATGTAATAAATTTAATTTAATAATTTAGTTTCGCAGGCACAGGTCCTGCATGGTCACAGGTGACAGACACTAGCCGTCTTACTTATAAAAAAATCGTTAATCGTAAGACAACATAATATATAACACTGATCAGTTTTTACTTCAATTATAAAAAATATTTAATCCGCGTTTGTTATGTATGAAGATGACATTTAATACTGTTGGAAAAGCTGTTGGAAAAGCGATGAGAATTCTGGGCTTTGTATTTAGATTGTCAGCTGACTTGCAATTGATTCAGTCTTACAAGCTTTTGTTTGTTTCCCTGGTTAGGCCACTGCTTGAATACAACTCCACGGTGTGGTCTCCGAACTATACCATTCATGTAAATAGTTTGGAGAGGGTGCAGAGGAAGTTTTTGAGGCTGGTCAACTTCAGAAAGGGCATCCTATTGGATAAAATAGACTATTCTGCCCTTATGAATGAACTCGGATTGCTCAGCCTGCGAAATCGCAGAGACATATCAGATCTCTGTTTCCTTCATAAGCTGATTAATGGTGCCATAAACTCCCCGGAACTTCTCGCACTTATTCAATTCCACATCCCAGCTAGATCAACTCGACAGACGTCTCTGTTTCGGGAGCAGACTACTAGAAATAATTATATCGTCATATCCCTAGAATAACGTGGCATCTCGAAAAATAGCCAAAATGACATTTTAATGCCATTTAGTAGAGCATGAAAAGATCTTTCGATTGGTGTATAAATAGTGTAATTTTACCCATTAATTTCTGAAATATTTTATTGATAAAACGAAGTATCTAATTTTATTCCGTAGAATAACGCAGCATCAGCAAATAACGTCACTTTATCATGAACATTTGCAGCGGCACCGCTCGTGGAGGTCGCGACGCATCAAGAGACCCGTCGTTGTTCTACGGAATTCCATCGCGCGCGATCCTCGATTGTAATATTATCCTTCTCAAAGAGTACTTTTATATTGTTGTAATCAATCTTTTCATTCTTTTTATGTATATTCAACTTATTTTATTGTAATTATTATCGTTTTAAATATTTTTTTCATAAAATGCTTAAAAATTACAAAATTAATGCTGGATTTAGCCAAAAAGTATTAACAATAGACAACATCTTAAAACGGCGATGTGCAAAAACAAAGTAAAGAAACGTTTCAAAACTTCTTTGGAGATTCAACATACGGTAAGTCACTATATACTACATCCATTAATTTTTGTTTCATAAGTAAAATCTTGATTTTTACGATGTAATGTATTTTTAACCATGTTAACGATTAAAAATGTCATGTTCATACTTATGACATTATTCTTTGGACAATAAGAAAACTCTTTCACTATTTATAAAAGAAAACAAAAATATGTTATTATGATATTATTTTGGCAAATATGCTGTTAAAATTAGAGTTATAACGTGTTCCAAAAAATATGTCGGATAAATGATTACTTCAGTATTCTTGGGAGAACAAAAAATTGTCAGAGACTGTATATCTATAAGCGACGTTGTTCTTCGGAAATCGGTTAAGTTTTTTGAGTCGGTTCTATTCATATGGCATTATTTTACGGACTCAATTTTACATACGATGTTATTCAATTGAAAATTTTAATAATTATCCATAATTTTGCTGTTTATTAAACTTAAACTTGTTAAGTCCATTATTTTATTATAAAATATCGATAAATTTTTCAATTTATTTTTATAACAACATTAGATTTTCAATAAATTATATTGTATATAGCCTATACCTACATACCTTCTTGTTACCTCTTAAAATTACTAAGAAGTATTTTTTTATGGAAATTCACGTATACTTAACTACTTTTTACTATTTTAATGATTATTTATTTATAGAATGGGTTCATTCACCATTGCCACAAGAAGTTTTTAAAGTTATAGAAGAGATGATGAAAGTTTTAGGTGAAGAAGTAGTTTTCGCAGTGAGGACGAGCGAAGACAAACACATTTAAAAAAACTGGTTCTACTTCTTTACTTAAAGACCAAAAAGGTACCTATGTAATAAAATATACAAAAAATATATATTTTAATGAACATTCGAAAAATATTCATTCATCTAATGCAACAATTTAATAATGTTTAATTACAGTGTATCGCCCAAAAATTATTGCAGTGTACCAGGATGAAGGTATTGTAATCCTTCAAATACAATCGAAGATGCTCCTTTATTGCCATCGGCGGTTAAGCTAGAAGATGCGGAGTCTCTGCCTGCACCAAAAAACATTAATATTACCCCAGATCCTTTATCCAGTCATAATCACAATGAATGTCGCGATCAATTTAGTGTTTAACACGATACAGATTGCACAGTATTTTTTATTCGAAGATTTAAAAATTTAACGAAAAATTAAGTATGGTCATTGGAAGGACGTTGTTAGCAAAAGGCTAAAATGATCAAGGAAACGATATTATATTAAAAAGGAGAAATTGCTTGAAGAAAAAAAAAACAACCGCTATGTTCATACAAATTTAAATGCTCAACTATAGATATCAGAAGATAAAGATGTTTTTAATTTTAAGGAACTATTACTGAAAAAACAAACTGGACTAAAAACACGGTGAATGAGTGGCATGTGAAGAGAAAAGTGGCATGAAATAATAGAAAAGAAATTTTTGTGTTACGTCGGACGCACCGAAAAATAAAATGATCTATAAGTAAGTATGATAAAGAACGAAGATAACCAAATAGTTTTAGCAACAAAAGAAACAAGAACTATTATATCAACGAATGCTTATTCATCACAATATGTCACAGGTTACAAAAAATACAAAGATCTTGTTGATCTATGTGTAAAAAGTATTATACCTGTGAAATATCATGATTTTAAAGCCATTAACACACCAAGGTGAAATAATGTCTTCTAATGAAGAAGATTCTTCTGAAGATTCATTCGTATTATTATTTTATGCTTCTAAAATATTAAATGTATTTATAAAAATATATTTTATAATTTTTTATGTTATATTGTATATTACTTCCCTGCTTATTGATTTTAAACTACCTAATAACAAAAAGTACCTACTTACCTAGTAGGTATGCGCATGATTGAGTACAATGGAGAGCTCTTGTTGCCTCCTTATGCGCCTGAGTGGAGCTCAAAGGAAGTATTGATATATTTAGTGATATATTATGTTACTAGAAATTATTTTTTTATTAATAATTTGAAATTTATTTCAATAATTTTAAAACTTATAAAATATAGTAATTTTGTAAAAATTTATATAAGTTTGTTTTAATTTCAACCTACAACCACACAATTTTACTAATAAATCATCATACCTATGAAATAAACAGGTTGAGCATCCTTCAGAATAATAAACATAACTATAGAAAATAAAAATGTTTTAAGAAATCAGATACCACATCAGAATAGTCCAAAGAAAAATGACGCATTACTGAATGCGTCGCTTACCAAAGAAGTTTCCTCCATAGAAGAATGCAGTATGTCCATGTATTACAGTTGTAAGAAAAATAATGTCCCGAGAATAACGTAGTTTCTGAGTCTTTATCTATTTTTCCAGAAGATATAAATAATTTATTTAATTCTAAATTATCATATGGTTAAATAATTATTATTCAACATATAATCCAAATTTGAAGACAATTTGTTAATAAATAGTAAAGATATTTGAAAAAAATCACACCAAAAACTTTAAACTGCTCTCCTGTAAAGTTGCTAAAATCCAGATGCCACGTTATTCTAGGGATATGACGATATGTTCCACTCTCCTATGATACGTATTCATAGACTTGGAAATCTGGTGGATGGTTGTGCGGACATCGTTGCCGACAGTTTCCTCAAATTCAAATCTGACATTTAAATATTTTCTTCCACTCCTTGTATAATTGACAATGGGCAACTCGATAACCCGATTCAACGCTATTTATCCTTTTTGTTCCTATTGACACATGCTTGAATTAATTTAATTTTTTCTTTTTTGCGAAATCACTTAAAATGGACAAACTTTATTTAATTATATAATAATTATCTACATTTACCATATTCCCTCTGACTCATCATTATAGTTTTTACTCTGACTTCTCATTTTATTTCTCACTTGATCTGACCAAAATTTCACCACGTTGACTTAAATATTAACTTTCTATTTATTTCATTTATTTAACTGTGATAATTACGACTGGAGACTATATATTTGTTATTTGTTATATCGTTATTGTTTTTATGTGTTACAAATTTTATCTTAATCGACGATGGATATTCATTCATTCATTCATTCGTTTATTAAGTTGCAAATATCAGTTATACATTACATTGAATCAACCCACTAGGACAAGCCTGTCTCGGGTAGATAAAAATACATATACATTTAAAAACAGTAAACAAAAGAATAGAAAGTATACAACATACAAAGAATAACCCTATAAAAATAAACAAAATTTGTAGTCCAAAATAGAAGTAATTAATTATCACTATAAGCAGTCACAATAATAAGAAAACAAGTATGTAGTTCAGGCAATAGACAATCATATAAAATGACGAATAGGTAGATACAACAAATAATCAATGAACAAAATGTCCAAAATGATCTTAAAATAAAAAAATAAAAAATCACAGCAATATAAATAATGTATTGATGAAATAAATACTACACACACATACCCTCACACCCTAGAACACTCCTTCTCACACACACACACACAGACACCCTCTCTCTCTCTCACACATTTACACACACCCTCTCACACACATACCTTCTTTCGTACTCATTTACACACGGGGAATCCACTAATATGGAATTTCGCCGATTTGCTCTCTAACCCAACCGTCAACAAACCTCCTGAACACACCCTCACTTTTAGCATTCCTAATGTTTGGGCTTAAAGAGTTAAAAATTCTCGGAGCTATTGCAAAATACTGGCGCCTACCAAAAGTTGTTCGACAAAATGGGACCCAGCAACTAATTCCCACTGCCGTTCTCGTTTCACGGCTCTGCTGAGACCTCGACCTAGACACAGAAGTAAAGTATCTTCGTAGTGAAAGTCTAACAAATAATTGATCCACAGTGAGTACCTTAAACTGTTTGTAAATTTCAACAGTGGGAAATTTCATGGGTTTCTTTAGGATCACTTTTATGAGACACCTCTGTGCCACCCTCAGTCCCTGCAGAACCGTAGTTCCACAGCTGCCGAATGCAATTAAGCCGTAGATAAGCCGGGACTGTGCTAATGCGAAATAAACTGCTCTCAGGGTTAGAGGATCCAAGACGTTTCGCAAGTTTTTAAATATGTAAATAAGTTTTCTTAGTGTTTTACTAAGTTCCTCAACGTGTCCGTGCCATCCAAGTCCATCATCTATCTTGAGTCCTAAATATTTAATTTCTCTCTTCTTTTGAATAATGGGACACTGACATTTACCGTGACCAGTACAATTATGCTCGTGTAATCTCAAAGATTCATTCATGCTAGGTTGACTCACTTCCCTCAGGCTGAAGGAGAGATACAGGGTTTTATCTAAGTTTAAAGTCAATAAGTTGCAGTCCAGCCATTTCTTTACCTTCTTGAGTCCCATCTCAGCACGATGGTATGCCTCTGTCCATGTTTCAGCTGTGAACAATAGGGTTGTATCGTCTGCAAACGCTATAATTTTACCGCCAATATCAAGGTTGCATAATTCATTTATGTACAGTAAAAATAATACGGGACCCAGGACACTTCCCTGTGGAACACCATATTCGACAGTCTCAAATGTACCACAAATCTCCCCCACCTTAGTCGCCTGTCTTCTATTAGTGAGGTAGCTTGAGAACCATCGATGTGCAGGGCCCACGATTCCCACCCTAGTAAGCTTTTCCAACAAGAAACGATGTGACACAGTGTCAAAAGCCTTCTTAAGGTCCAGGAATATTCCCAAGGTTTTCTTTTTATCATCCAAACCCCCCGAGACGTGTTGAGTCAGATCCAGTATGGCATCGACTGTGCTCTGCCCCTCTCTAAACCCATACTGAGAACAAGATAATATAGAGTTAGTTTTCATATATCTAGTCAAACGGATTTTTATGATAGTTTCAATAATCTTCGAAAGAACATTCAATATGGAAATGGGTCTGTAGTTTGATGCGTCGCTTCTGTCACCATTTTTGAAAATAGGAATTATAACGGCCTCCTTGCATCGATCCGGAAATGTTGAACCAGCAATACTTAAATTTGTTAGATGTGCTACTGGACCCGCGATGAAGTCACATGATCTTTTATATGCATCGCCACACGATATAGAATCGCATTAGACCAAAATGACTGGCGATGCGATTTTATACTCCTGATTATCATCATAATGTATATTACCCCCTTTGATCTGTTCAAATTTTGTTGTTGTTTTATATGTACGAAATCAATACTTTATTAACATGTAAATGGCTTTAAGCCGTGTGTTGAAAATAAATAAATACAAAATTTTGTAAACAAACAAATAGTAGCTGGGCAACGCGAGTGGTAACTACCAATATTCGCTATGTCAGATTTGAACGAGTTATTGATGTGGAATAGGTAGGTACCTACCTTATTTTTTAATTATTTATTTTATATCAAAATATAGTTAAGTCCTTATTAAATCATAAGAAACCTTTATGTTTCAGCCAAAATGAACCAATTCATGTTTGATCACTTCAATTTTAATATTTGTACTACTTAAAAAGTATTCTTTGAGTATTTTCTTCAAAACGTCATTATATTTTTTATAAATTTAGTTGGTACATCATGGTTGACAAGACCTCGATGATAACGGGAATGCAATATTATTTGCTTTATTTAAAATTTCTATTATCAAAATGATAAACCAAAACAAAATGGACCAAAATATGAAGGGAACACCTAATTGGACGGGAAAAAACTTAAAAACAGTAGGTATATTTATTACAGAAAGCGTTGTTGTACACTCGAAACCATTGTCAGTTGACATAAAATCCAACATGGCGGGCTGAAATCTACAGAGATCGCAATCAATGGATATGGGTTAAACTACCTCGACGACGGCTTGATCGCAAATTTTCTACCGCTGAACTCTTATTTTCCACTGATCAGAGTTTTTTTTAATAAAGCAGTATAAAGATTTATATGAATTCATTTATTACAGACACCATGGAAGTTTGAGCCTAGGAAATAGCAACAACAACAACATCGAGAACGTCGAAAACTAGGTACCTACCTCAAATAAAAAAGCCCAAAACATCGAAGATTTTTAATTACCTGGGTGCATGTTTATGCAACACCTGGTGGCGGGACAGAAGACAAATTTCTCAGTTGAAATCAAAAGGCATTCAACAAAATCACACAAAAAATGACAATAGCAGGGAAAACAAAATATCTTGAACAAATCGTGGTGAAGCGGTGCCGGTGGTTCGATTTTGTGACAAATAAACCCACCTGATTATGAACGTTGCCCTAGGGATGTCAAAAGATAATCCTGAATCGTGGACTGAGCTGTCTCGAGATGTCCAAAGTAGGTATGTCCCGAGTCCATTGGTTATGGTAGCCTACTTTACACATCCGGTGGAACAAGAAGACGCGGCAGACCTTCGAACGCCGGCTTGGATCGGATGACGCCATGGATCTAGCTCACGACAGAGATGCGACCACGTGTACCACCTAAAGAGCGAACATTTTTAAGGTAGGTACATGACAACATTTTTCTACCTAATAATTTTTTCGTATATTTATCGATGCAAATCTCTTGAAAAACGTTTCTTATCATCTCAGCCGAAACTATTCAGGAAACCCCTCCCCACCCCACCCCAGCCCCTTCAGCCCCAGATGAGATGTTCCACTCCACTGAGCAGTCAATCACAGCGCGCTGCGCGAGAATAGGGTCGGACACAGCAGATGGGAAGAAAAATGACAAGCGGCACATGGGGCGCTGGAAATAATATGTAATCTCATATAGGTAGGAACATAACTAACTGGAGCTGTGATATTTGGTGGACTCTCCTCCCACAAGACATTCTTCCTCTCACATAGGCACCTACATAGGCAGGTACTTTACATCTCAATTTGCACATATAATTACATTTTATTGAATTACATAATAATTTGCCTTATAATCAACGCTAAATATCTTAAACTAGCTTTTGAAAGACGTCCGTGGCGCCCACTTGTGGTTTTTTCTTGAACCCAATCTTTTCATTTACAGACTTGGTTTTCCAATGGCTTTGAGCATATGGGTGTTTAGTTATTTGATTGATTAAACTTTCTCTAGCAAATATTCCATTCGTTTGGCTTTTCTCAGCTATCAATTCGCATGTGAGTCTTTAAATAACCCGAGTACGTAAAATTGTTTTACTTCACTGTTACTGTCACATTTTAGTAGAGCAAAATTTCCGTTTACTTGCGAGTGGCGCCATCTTCTGGCAAACGCAGCAACTAAAAGCGTTAATGACATCAGTCAGTGAGGCAGTGACAGAGTCATTTATTTATATTATAGGTACCTACCTATATTTTAAATGATTCTGCGCCAGTAAAAAACCTCTTTGTATGACGTATATCTATCCATAACGGTGCCAAAATAAATATTATGATTTAAACAATTTTTCAAAAATGACTTACTTATTTGGGAAGTTTGGTATACTACATAATATATATTATATTGATGTAGGTATAAGTAGGTATACCTACCTCCCCTATATAGGAAAGTATTAATATTTCAATGTTGGCCTCGGCTTTATGTAAAGTATCTCTCACCAGTCTGTGGTTGAGGAGGTCTGCATCAGATACTTACGTACCTACAAGAGTTGAGGTATACAAGCACATTTACCAATGTAAAATACTATAGTGGTGAAAAAATCTGCAGGACTTAGGTTGAGGCTATAATTGTAAAAAATGAGGGAAGCCAAACAGTATATTAAATCTATTTATACAAACACAGAGGAAGTCGGTAGGTGTCAGGCACTAGGTAGGCACCCACAAGGCCCCACCCCACCCTTCGGCACATTGGGTTCAAATCGAGGATCTCTTTCACCAGAGCCTAATTAAGAAGTTTGTTGTGCGCTGGATCATGCCAGGCCGCCAGGGGCGTTCCTGTTCCTGAAAACATGCGGCAGTCCTACTGATTCTCAATATGAATGTTATCGGAAATGCAAAGTCCTTAATATATTGCAATGGTAGATCTAAAACATTTGGAGCGTCGAAATAAATTCACTTTGTCTAAAACAAGACCATGAGGTAAATTTTCAAGCGAAACGACGAGGCCCATATTGAAATTTGAATAGGTACCTACTTTTTATCTCAAGTTGTATATGACTGTTTTATAGAATTGTCTCTATCAAAGACGTCCTGAATACATAAAGCTTGTGTACACCCATGCATTTACCTCGTAAGATACCCTAACCAGAGTGGAGGCTACCAGATCCATGTCTCATTCTTGAGAGAGTAGGAAAAATATAAATAATTATAAGGGTCTCAGAAGTTGAAGACAATGTCAGATGAGACGAACATACGTATACGGCTATTCCCCAATCTTATAAACTTCCAGGACGACCACCCAAAAATATAACCAGATAGTTGGGAGGATACTAAAATAGCAAGAAAGCTACCGGCTTAAGAAAAGAGAAACAAGAAGTGGCCGTATAAAACAACATATTATTCTCGGCAATCGTGCCGTACGGTGCGTGTGAGATGCCGTGCCGCCCCTGGTCTCCTACAGCTGATGTTCCTGTCTATCACCTGCCCTGCCCCTCCCACCTCCCAACCCTTGTGGTCAAATGAAGAATTCCCTCCACTTGTATCACGGAGGCCGGGGCAGCAGGTGGGCGGGGGGGGGGGCTCTTCCAATCTCTGAAATGAGCCCACACCAGCAACGTGAGACACGCTATCCTCCAGACATTTCCTAACAATTTGAGATGTGAAATTGACTCTTACTAAACCGAATCAGACCAAATTAGGGAATCCTACTGGAAATTTATTCGAGTTAGGAAGTGTAAGTTGAAAGGTTGAATGGAGTTCTGTGCTGCGGGCCAGATTTATGTGACGGGCCCGGGGAGGTTGATTGTTCTTATGGAAATACAATTGAATTTTCCATCAAATAGAAGGCTTTTGTTTTTCAAATACACAGCCAGTCAGTCCTGACTTACCCATTAGAAACTTGAAACAATAAAAACCTTGATGTATTGTAGCACAACATTATGAGGCGGAGGCATCATTTAATAATATTTCCTGCTGGAATATTCTCTGTATCTGCGACGCGAGGCAGGTCTCACTGTTATTCGCCCTTTCAAGAAACTCAATAGTCTCACAGCCAGGAGGTGCCTACGTGGTAATTAGACGCTCGAATAGCTACTTAGTAAAATTTGATAGTTACCTACGGAGCCTCTAGTTTAGTGAGCACAAGGTTCCTACCAAACTTATATCTACATGGCTTACTGCCCACAGTGATGCGCCACACTCGCGCTAGTGCTAAGCATCCTACAAGGAAATAAATTATTGCAATGATATTAGTTAGGTACCTATATATTTTTTGATGTTATCCATTATTTTTGGGTTTTTTTCACAATTTTATTGCACATGCCATGGCAGATGATTGTAACGATCAGTTTTTGGGATTGTTTTTATTGAAGTTTAAATCAAATTCGCGGGCTCTGTTTGAATAGAAATCTCGCCGTATTGTCGGTAGGTACCCTCCGCGCGGGACATTATCAACGCAGCTCGTGGGTACGTTGGATGCTAACGTTTCTATCCAATGAAACGGCGGCCGTGTTAGCGCCAAGCTATTGGGGGATTTGACGTTTGCAAACGTCAAAAATTTGCTAACTATATATTGAGTCCACGAATACGTTGAGGTGGACATTCTGTGCTGAATTTGGTTAAGGGTTAAACTACCCTTCCTGAGTGATTTGTTAATAATTAAGTCGAATATATTTATTGGAATTTGATTTTGTAAAGTCGTCTAAGTGAAGTGTCGTTTGTGAACTAAATTTAGCCCCGCAAGTAAAACAGGTGAGAATCTTACGTTTATTATGTCTGTCGTGAATTCTATTTCTTTTTGTGGGTATTTTTCTAATCCCTAATTGTGACGCATTTCTTTATCGTATTACAGAAGTGCGGGAACTACCCTTCGGGTTACAAACGTAATTCTTGATCTTGGAATGAGATTTTAATCTGGGGACATTTTATGTATTACCTACGTCGATGTACCGAAACGTCTGTATCGAGCCATCTGAAGCCAATTCTTGTTCTGAGAAGTCCATTTGTACGTGAGAACTCCAGCTAAGGATTCTTTGAAACTATTCGACATTCGTGGAGCCAAGTTATTTCTTGAAGAGATCAGCGCGAGATAGATTAGGGGATCGAATCTTAAGTTAAGTGATATATCAAATCATACGTTTTATTCTGTGAGACCTACCGCCGACACCTTTTCATTCTTCTTTCGTGGAGAGCAAATGCACCAACCTTAATTTGACCTTCGACCCTGTTTTATTCAAAACCTGAATTTAATGTTTTCACATTTCGATATGTAATCTATAAAGGGAAAAATCTCATCCATATTAATTGAAGCCTATTTGATATATTTGTATGTTTACCTAAGAAGTTTGGAATAGAGGCTCAAAATTGTTGTAAAAGATCTGACGAGAGTTTAAGAAGTAGAATATTTTTTTGATTATTAAGAACAATATAAATGGCCTTATACTTTAAATACTGATATATGTTTTAATGATTGAAAAATTAAATTTTATTTTTCCCATTTTAAGGTAAATTTTTTATGTTTAGTTATTTGGAGCTATCAAAGATCCACGATTAGTTTTATAATTTGTTCAAAGAAGGATCTATTTATGTGTATTTTAGTTCAATAAATTTTATTCGTTTTAATTCTAAATTCTTTCTTTAAAAATCTCTTGATAATTCCCCACTTGATGAGAGGACATTTTGGGCTATTGAACCACGACCTGAGTAGAGTCTGAAGTTGAGTATAGCTGGGCTGAATAACGATTTATTTTTCTTTTATTGGATGAGACCAACAACTCTGTTTAAAGCCTTCCAGGGGGTGTGACCACAGAGGTTCGTTTGCCTTGGAGTCGGTGACTCTTGGCAGACGGTCCTCAGTGTGAGGGTTCTGCTCATCTCATCTGAGATCAGTAGAATCCGTCACATGATCTTTTTTCTTTCGCGTATGTACCTACTGTATTTTAAACTGTTTGAATGTGTGTATCACTTAATTTTTAGATAATTTTCGCTGTGTCATTGTTCCTTACTTTATTTAATACCTATTTTAATTAATCATTTCACACATGCATCAAGAATTTACAATTCGTCTCGACGCCATTGCCGACGCCTTCCATATCTTGGTCTTGCCATACCGATGCGTATCGGGAGCTCGGCCCTCGACCGCCGATGGTTATCGGTAGCTGTTTAAAGGGGCAGGCATTATTATTTAACATGAGCTCTAAGCAGTGCTGCTTCGTCACCGAGTCTTGAAGCTTTACGCTGTAATTTCTCCACGGCCATAATCGTCATTTTTCGTACGCGGATTTTTTCTATCGACATTGGAGAATCGACCCTCGGATACTTAAACCTAGTTGTTGAGCGTCCAAATGACTTTGTTTCAGGAATATACTAGGTACATAATATTATGTAATAGTTATAATGTTCCTATACCCTTAATAGGCACTTAGCTACTTAGCGAGAATACCACAATCCCACTTTGTTGTTGACACTGGGTGTGTGTAAAGGGGGCTCGCTTGTCCCTACAGGGGTGGAGGGTGTCTTATTTGAATTAATTCTTAGGGACATTCGAGGAATACGCGGCCACACAATGGACTCTCCATACTAATTTTGAATATTAGAGACTTGAATGGTTCCTCTCAGACTCACAGCCACCGCCAGGCTCCCCGTCCCAAACAGACAGGACACACGGGCTATTAGAGACGAAAATTCGGTGGCTTCTTCCATTGACATTCACTCCACTTCTTCTTCTTCTTTGTCAGCCGTCCTCCAATGCTGGGTGTAGCCCTCTTCCAAAGTTTTCCACTTCTATCTGTTTTGTGCAGTTTTCTTCGCGTTAGGTACCACATCATCCACCCATCTCTTTTGAGGTCTCCCAATTGGTCTCTTATTCTCACAGGGGCGCAATTTTGCAATTCTGGATGCCAATCTTACATTATTTGCCACATGTTCTAGCCATTGCCATTTTTGTTTTGCGACACGGATTATTATTATTGATGTTGCTGTCGGAAACTTTGTGAAATCCCATTTTTGAACAGTCAATTATTTTAAATAAAACTTTGTTTATTTCATTTATATTATTTATTGGCAGAAGCCTTTCGGTCACACGACCATCTTCAGTGCCGTAAATACCTTCAAAAACCTTCTAAATATGATTATACCATTCATTCCTATAATTGACAGTTGTTGTCGATGCGCGTGTTGCTTGTCGCGCTCCGATAGATTAAATAAAAAAAACGTTTTAAGTGTTTATAAGTGGTGAAATTGTACATCAATCAAAAGCAAATATTTCGATCTAACAGAATATCTATATGTTTTACCGTTCGGAATAACACATATCTGTTTTTTTAGTGTCTAAAAGAGTTTAAAAAAAAAAGTTTCATAAAAACATTATGTCGAGTGTTACCGTGCTCGTATAAGACAATTTAAAATAAAGTGTTATACATCATTAGAAAGAGGACATCAAACACTACAAAAAACATCGCGACACATATATGCTTCGATGAGACAGAAAAAAATTATCCACTGCTATAACATATTATCAATTCATTTTCATACAAACTACCCACCGAGTACCAAGTAGACTTTGACAGAGCGCAGTGAACCGAATGTAAACAACTACCTAATGATATCTACAAGAAGTGCATTATTTGGTTTTAAGAGACAGTGCATGTTTCTGTTGTACGCAATTATCTGGTGAGCGAACTGTTTTTACTTATGAAATCATCGCAAGGTATCACAATATTGCGATTAAACATTCAGGTTAGCCGAGCAGCTTTCTCAGTTCATTCATCGATTTCACACACCACACAATATTACATAACAGAGGCCAACACAGAAATGCTCACACTTGCATAGCAGTGAACAGGACATCGGAATAATCAGTGGACCCAGAGGGAAACATCATCGCTTGCTCATCTCACTCATCACACACACATGAATATATCCATCACTCCACAGCTGATTAGTAGTTGTTCTCTTTATAAGTAGTGTTTAAATACTTGAGTAGCAGTTTCATTCTCGGACTTGCTTTTATAGTATGTATTGTGAAGAACTTTGCATTCCATGATATTCACCAATTTATATTTTATGTATCTTTGACATTTTTATATGGTATTCACCAATTTATATTTTATGTATTTTTAACATTTTTAACTCTATACCTGATTTACTCATTTTATTTTTATGACTTGAATACATTATTCATTGCATATAATGATGATCTCTAAATTGAATATAATTTACCTATTTGTATTTTAACATTTTTAACTCTACTAACGATTTTATTTTTGACTTACATATAAACCAACTTTCACCCTTAGATACTTGTGAATTGTGATGATCTTTGAGTTTCATGATATTTTAACTTAATAATTATATAAATTACCTATTTCATATTCTATTTACATTCATAACATCTCATATTCTATTTTTAAATTTTCATATTTTATATCTATGACTTGAATGGGTAAGTACCTACTTATTCATTTCTCTGACACTTGTAAGTTTATTGTGATATTTTAATTTTGATTAAGTGTAAATTGCCCGTTTAGGAACCTATATATGTAGGTACTTCAACCGCTCATCACATAAATATCATATAAATCTCTAATTATTCTATCTGTGACTTGTTGAATTGTTTCTGCGGACTTGTTGATGAATATAATAATTGTAATCTTTAACTTTGACTTAAACGGCTGTTAAATCTTCACATTCGTATTGTATCATGTTTATTTATCTGGTGCATATTTCTTTCATTTGTTGACATACGGACTTGTTACTTTCATTAACAATCATAACTATATATATTTTTTGTTTTTTTTGCTTGTTCTTTTTGTTTGTTTTTTTTTGTTCTAACATAAGCTCCGGTCATACCTTCATGCTCATACATCATAATACCTCTTCACGCATGCCAACCGATTTAACAAAGTAGCTTATTATTGAGTATACCAAACCATTATTATTATTTTAATTAATATACAACCGTCTAAACTCACAAAAACAAAATTATATATTTTTTTGTAGAGGGGGATGGTTGTTGAATCTAATAAATTGTAAAGGCAAACCGCAGGGGGGAAATCTATTTTTAGTACCTACCTATTTTCTTCGTATTCATTCACATAAAAAAAAACACATTAATAACTACTAGGCTCCTCTCTATTTCCTGGATAAGATGGCCAAAATTATAACTAGAAGTCAGAAAAGTAAAAATGTATACATTACTATGATTGACCAGTCTCTACAAGAGAGTGACATAGGAGATGATTCTTCATGCACATATGAGGAAGATATAAGAGAGAGGGAAAAAGATGAGATAAAAGACGAACTGAAAAAGTGTCAGTTGGACGTCAAGCTAAAAAATAAAGAGCTAAACTTACTCAAAAGGAAAATTAGTTGTCTGCAAAAGCAAGAGCAAAATGTTAAAGATATTATAAGGAATAATAAAGAGTTGAAAGAAAAGCTGAAGAGTAGGGATGTACGGGTGAAAGAACTACTTTCAGATCTCAAAATAGCGACGAAAGACAGAAATGATTTAATGAACAAATATAAGAAGAGTAATGAAAAGTTGATTACGAGGGTAAATGAACTACAGAGCACTAACACTGCACTAAGAAATGCATATGATGATTCCTATGAACAACTCGAAATATATAAAGAATATCTGAAGAATGGATTGTATATTGTTGGGCATGAGCCGAGGTGTGGTCTTGAGCCAAAAAATGATGGGGGAAATGGTGCAGGATTGAGAGTGGACCCGGATGGATTAAACCAACACATAAAACTAAACAGCGGTAAAAAAATATGTACCAAACCTGAGATAACAATAGTTGGGGATGACTATGCCAAGGGTTTAGGAAAGGTTTTGACTACAACTTCGAATTACAAAGTCAAATGCACATCGAAACCTGGTGGCAGGTTAAAACACCTACTAGTGGATGTCCAGGAAGCACTTGATGAAAATGAAAATGCCTACGGAAGTAAAACAATAATACTCCTCACTGGTAAAAATGAAAATCCAAAGGACTTTAAAGCATACTTGAACAATCTCGAGAAAATCATAGCAGAAGCCGAAAAGAAGAAAATCACACTTTATATAAATACTGTCAAGTATAAGACAGAGACTGGGAAGGAGGATATCAATGAAATCATTTATAAGTTGAATTGCAAGCTTTATACTATGGCAAAGTACTTAAAATACACAAATGTAATAGAAATGAATGGATGCCGAAATCGCCTGGTTGATCAGATCAGAACTTTACTAGATGGCACTGCACATAAAATCATCACTAGTGTTCACATTGCTGATGGCCCGACGGACAGTGGAAGTATAACAATAAGAGGGGCTAAACACGATGAATTGAGAAATCAAGAACCATCCACATCTGGTCAAAACTGTTTTTTTCCAAGAGACTAACGAAGGACAACGGATACGAAAAAAGTGACAAGGGAGAAATTACGTTCTCCATAGCCCACCAGAATGTTCAGGGATTACGAGGAAAGGACCACGAAGTACACTTAGCGGCAAATAAAGAGCAGATAGATGTAATATGTTTTACGGAGACCTGGATAACAGACTCTGAAATGTCTTGTTTTGTTTTGCCACAGTTTGTAATGAAAAGTAAATTCACAAGGGGGGTCTCAATTAGGGGTGGTTGCGCAATTTTCGCTAAAAAGACTCACAAATCTAAAACTAGAAACGACATTGTGAAATTATCACAGGAAGGGCACTGTGAATCTAGTTGTATCGAAATTAATAATATTGTAATTTTATGTATATACAGACCACCATCGGGAAACTTTGATTTGTTTCTCAAAATAATAGACAACATGCTTTTAAAGATAACTGACAATAATAATAAAAAAATCGCCGTGTGTGGAGATTTCAATGTAGATTTTAATTCTATCACAAATCAAAGTAAAAATCTGATTGATCTATTTAATTGTTACAGTCTGACGCGTAGCATATATGAGGCTACGAGAATAACACATTCGTCAGCAACTTGCATTGACAACATTTTCACTGATCTCACCTTGCAGAAATCGTGTCTTATAAATCTTGCAAGGTCAGATCACGAAGGCCAGAAGATTGAAATTGTTACTAAAACAAAAGTATCGCATGGGTCTCAAACAATTAAAAAACGAATTGTCAATAATGATAAGATGAGTGAATTGAAAAGTAGCTTAAAATTAGAAACTAGCCTATTAAACTTTGAAAGATGTGATAATATAGATGTCATTTTCAGAGAATTTTTCAATTGTGTGACGCGGCAGCTGAATTGCTACATGCCCGTTAAATGTATAAAACTAAAGCCCAAGTCTGCATTTAAAGATTGGGCAACCAAAGGTATAAAAATTTCACGCGTTAACTTATTCAATTATTACAGTCAAATTAAACACAATGGTGAGTCATTTAGGAGGCTTGTGGCGAAATACAGTAGAATATTTAAAAAGGTCTGTTGGGAAGCAAAAAAAAATGTTTTTTTCGGAACGGATTGCAAAATCTAAAAACCATGTCAAAACTGCTTGGACCATAATAAAAGAAGAAACAGGTCGATCACCTGACGAATCTAACCTCAATGATAACAGTACTATTGTAGAGTCATTTGAAACGGCCAATAACTTTAACAATTTTTTCATAAATGTCGCGGATACCTTATTGTTAAAAAAGGACTGTTCAGCGAATCGAGCAATGTTATATCTAGAACCATCACAAAGAATCGAACGTAGATTTTCATTTAGGCCTATAACTGCTGCTGATATTAATAAAACGGCAAATAAGTTAAAAGGTAAAAATTCACAAGATCTTTGGAACTTGTCTCCTAAATTAATGAAACAGATTATAGCAAGTATTTCTGATGAGTTGCAAAAGATATTCAATATATGTTTGATGAAGGGAACGTTCCCAGATCAACTAAAAATCGCAAAAATAATTCCAATTTATAAAAAAGGCGATCCTAAGGATCCGGGTAACTACAGACCTATATCTATTCTGCCTGTACTCAGCAAGCTCCTAGAAAAAATTGTCGCCGAGCAGCTCACAAGCTTTTTATTACAAAATAGTATACTGCACCCACAGCAGTACGGATTTCAAAAAGGTAGGGGGACACGCGATGGAATAGCTTCTCTGGTAGAATCGGTCCTTGCGTCTCTTGATGAGGGGTATGATATGTATGGCATTTTTTGCGATTTATCAAAAGCATTTGATTGCGTAAGTCACTCTGTCCTTATCAATAAGCTGGAACATTACGGTGTACGAGACATAGAGCTAAATTTCTTTATCTCATATTTGTCAAATCGTGAACAAGTAACGGTAATAAAAGATTTTAAATCGGTTCCTGGGAAACTTAAGCAAGGAGTACCTCAGGGTTCAATATTGGGGCCTCTGCTTTTCCTTGTTTATGTTAATGACTTACCTGGAATAACACATAATGATAAAATAGTAATGTTCGCTGATGATACTTCTCTCTTAATCAAGGATAGTAACATTGACAGTAAAGTTTTAGAAAACACAGAAACACTTTTAAAAAATATGGGTGCTTGGTTCAGCGACAACAACTTAATTTTAAATAAAACTAAAACAAATGCGGTTTGCTTTTCTCTCAGACAAAAATCCCAAAGTCCGATTGTTGAAATACTGTCCGAAAATTCAATTGAAATAAAAAATAATTGTAAATTCTTAGGAATTACAGTTGACAGTAAACTGCAATGGACGCCTCACATTAATTCCGTTTGTAATAGACTGAGCTCGGCAATATATGCTATAAGAAAAATAAAAAACATTTGTGGCCAGGTAGCAGCTCGATCAGTATATTTTGCCTACTTTCACAGCATTATGACGTACGGAATAATGTTTTGGGGTAGGGCGGCAGACTCTCCAAGAGTGTTTGTACTCCAGAAGCGGGCAGTCCGCGCAATTTTAGGTATGCAACCTACGGACTCCTGCAGAAATGCTTTCAGAGCACTGGGTGTAATGACCTTGGCGGGTGCATATATTTGGGAGTGCTTGCTGCTTACTAGAAAGAGTTTGCCGAACAGTCTCAGAAGCGCTGACTTCCACGGTTACAATACCAGAAACAAGAATAATATAAGAGGTATAAAACCTAGACTGACCAAATTATCAAAAGGTTTCGTCTGTATAAGTGTACGATTGTACAATAGACTCCCTGCGGAGGTGAGACTTTTGGAGGATGATGCGTTTGAGAGAAGAGTTAAGGCGTATCTTGTCGATAAGTCATATTATACAGTTGACGAAATGCTAAATGAACCACATTGGGTCATTTAGCATGAATTTTTTATATAAATCTTTTATATTTTTTTTATTTATTTTTTTTGTGTTTTTTTTGTTGTTTTTTTTTTGTTTTTAAATGCAAACAATTTCACAGCATTAACAAGGCTTAAATGGGGCAGTTTAATATAGTCACAAGCATAGAGCATACCCTTATGTACCTACTATTATTGTTGTTTTTAAGTTTTATATTATTTGGACATGAAAATGGTTGGGCCCTTTACACCCACTTTAATTTAATTTAATTTATATGTTTTGTGTAATAGGTCTTATTTTGTAAACGTTATGTGATCTTTGTAAAGTTTGACATCCCCAAGTGCCCTTAAGTGGGTCTATGGTGGACGAATAAAAGAATAAAGAATAAAGAATATACCCCCGCTTCGATCTCCACTTACTTCTCTATTCACAAAACCAAACTCTACAATATGAAAGAACCTCTCCTCCGTCCCAATTCTTCCACCAGTCCTCATCCACATTTTTATAAATAATAATAACTTTCTTGTGTCTATGACTTTCATGATAATTATTTTGCCTATGTATCCAATTTTTCTTTCATCTATGACTTTCTTAACAAATATAAATTTAATAAAATTAACCAACTCGTGAACATGCATTTCTTGGTGGATATATTTGAAAATAATGTTCAAATAAAACAATGTTTAACTTATCCACAAATTTTTATTTTCCCGACTAGTTTCGTAGGTACACGTCCTACATGGTCACGGGAGACTAAGAAACTTATGTCTATGACATTCTTGATAATAATTTTATTTTATCTATGTATCCAAATTTCTCAATAATAATCTGTGTATGCTACTTTATTTTGTCTATGATTTTCTTAAAATAATTGATTTTGTATCCAAAATTCATTTGTCTATGACATTATTAATAATACTAACTTCTTTTTGTCTATTTATACAATTTTCTTTTGTCTATCATTCTCTTAATAGGTTAATTACATGTCTATGTTTCTTTTTTCTGTGAAATTCGCTTCTTTTGTTTTAGTTTAAGTATTTGCGGCACTGAAGATGGTCGTGTGACCGAAAGGCCTCTGCCAATAAATAATATAAGTGAAATAAACAAAGTTTTATTTAAAATAATTGCCTGTTCACGGTCTATCATGTCTACGAATCTTGTTCGTCGTCTTATCTCTTCGTGACTATTATTTGTCGCTCCATGGCTATTTGTGCGCATCTTACTCTCCACTTATGTTATCTTAATCGATTAGCTCCTCATTTTTTAGGAACCCGCACGGGGAAATAACTGTCCACGCCTTCCTAACGTTGCGTCGCTTCTGTGCAGCTGCCGCTTGCTTGCATTTTGTGGCAGCAACATTTCAGAAGACTGCCACTGATGCTTAACATATTATTTCAATCATCACGTTAAATTATGATCAACAAATTCTGTTGAAGAAAGCGTCGGATACTTATTTAAGGTATAGAAGATATTAAGTAGGTAGCTAACAGGTTCTGAAATGTCTCAACTCGTAGAAATTGGAGCCTCTGAGGAAAATAAGTATGTAGCTGGGTGTGGCGGCGCGTGGTGAAAAGCGGTGTAGGATTTTGACAATAAATATAAATTATTTGCAATCGGCCCCCCGAAGACAGCCGCCCCCTCCCTGGGATATTGTTTCCAATACATTATTGTTTATTGCCCTGGATGGCCTGGGAGGCGCGGGATGTGTGCAGGGAGGCGCTAGGAAGCTCTTCGTCTACTCTGCTAGGGATGATTGACCAAATATTTACATTCACTTCATTTCACAAATATATTTACAACCAACTTGCATAGCATACCATTTCAATATAAACCAGACTCACCATGTCTCAGAAGACCCCGTGTTCTAAATTAGACGTTTTGGTTCATTCTATTTTCTAAGCTTGCGATTCTTCCTTCTTACTACGTGGGCAGGCAGCATCTTTTGTGAGGTACAGTGACATGTATGCCTAGACAAATTGCATTTGGCGATCGACTACAAACGAATTCTTCGACAATGCAGAGAAGGAAAAAATTGACTGTCAACTTTTTATATTTTTATATAAGTGTCATTTTTTGGTTTACATAATTGTTTATATGTTCCAGTGGACAGTTATTTTTTTCGCACTATGGGTACATTGGCGAAATCTACGTTTGTAGTCGAACTGCAATTTGAAATTGTCTACGGGGGCTGTAACTATGTTCCCCGTTTACCTACTGTGGAATGTCATATTTTTAGAAGTTGCCAGAAAGGCACTGGGGTTCGAACTCACATGGAAGTTACCAGAAAGGCACTGAGGTTCGAACTCACATGGAAGTTACCAGAAAAGCACTGGGGTCCGAAAGAAGAAACTATAAAAGTTCTCTTTAGTTCTCGTGATCTATTCTAAGGAGATAGCCCCTCCACGTTCACCGACAGCCAGCTGTTCTCCCACCTCTTGAGCAGCTGCCATCTCACCTATGCGGGCACCCACCATTCAACTGCCACGATCCTTCCAGAGTCCCAGTCTGCTTCTGCTCCATCTCATGACGTCGTGGCCATGGCTAAATTCCTTTGTGGTGCCGTTTCTGACTGTCTCCAAGAAGGAGATCCATCCTGATGGGTATGTTATATCGGCGATGGAGCGAAATGTTCACTTCTCGGTTATTCGGACTGGATGCTGAAGGTATCACTCTAGGTTTCAGTTGCGTATAGGTACGTCGGTATAATTCAATTTTACTTTTTTTATGTCGTGATATCGATTTTGATAGCCTAGTGGTATAGACACAAGGTCCCGGGTTTGATTTCCGATCGGGTTAGAGTTTTTCTAAGTGTTTTTTCAGTCACAATATTCCTATTCTAATCGCAGTGACACAAAGGGTACCTTGGTCCCTTAACCCTCTTTAAAAAAAAAAAGTGTTTTTTCACTTGAAATTCTACCCGGGGTTGGCCTGTCTGATAGGATGGGACCAGTTGACTGGAAAAAATTGCCTCAGGCAATAAGTTCCACCGGCTACACTGACACATTTGTATAGAAAAGTGTTTATTTATTTGTTTATAAATCTTGTTCAAACAAAAATGATAGATGTATTTCCATATTAGTAAAATTTCAAATGGCTTAGTGTGGCACCCTGTATGCGGCGTTTCGTTCTAATATATGTGAATGGAAACATTAGCGGAGTAAACAGAGAGATTTATTGGGCGTGTTGTGGGAGCCCTGGATGGGGCCTACCTACCTATTTTATTTACGTGTACCTACATTTGTACATTTCTAAGAGTTGTTTTGCTCGCTGTCCTACTGACATCCGCTTCTGCGAATATATCTACATACATTTCTGGATAATGTATTAAATGCCGGTGTTATGGCTGGGAGAGCCTTCAGCTGAGGGATGAGGCCCCGCAGCACCCTCCCTCGATGTTGCCGTACGCTTGAATTTCTAAGCGGGACCTCTCAATCTTTACATTTCCAATAAACCTACTAACTAGGTATTGAAAGCTGTTCTAATTTAAACCGTTAACGAGATTATCGACCTATCACCAATCATAATGTCTTCATTATGACAACTTCTTACATTTAAAGGGTTATCTTAGCGATCCTCAAATGCGGATCCAAACAGGAATGAGATGTATAGAAATTTCACATGCAGGTAGACGAACATAATAGGTAGGTAATATGAAATCTTAATATAGGTACCAACTTATTTTATTGTACCTATTTGAAAAAGAACTATAACTAAATACTTACCTCACTATTCCTGAACCGATCTAGATACGTGAAGATAGTCGCACGTCTGGACACCACTGGTCTGTAAGGATTTACATCTTTAACGATCCGGTACATTACCAGACTACACAACACCGCAGCTCCTATACATAATTACAGAGCTTACAGTCAATTCGTGTACTTTTTTCAAAACAATAAACCGTTTCTTTAGTTCTGTATTCTTGGTATAGTTTAGTCTCTTTCTTTTTGTCTGTTTTTTTCTATTTTTCCTCCAAGCACAGTGCACTGATATCTGATTTATGATGAGGAACAGTAGTTAGTCTGCAAAACGATTGCAAATCATATCACGTTTGCACTTCGCTAAATTAAAAATCCCACAGTTTACTTCTAAACCTTTCACGGCCGATTCCATAAAAAGCAGCAAAAGTACTCTAGTTAAAGGTAGGTACTCTAATCTAATCTCCTATATCCTTTAAGTATGGACGTCATTTTTATTTTACACTATCTTGGACACGGAGTCACACAGGCTCCTATATTCACAGGCCACTTTTCTTCGGAAAATTATTATGAATTGCATTAAAGTTGTATCCATGTCAAAATATGACTTTCTAACAATAAAAAATGTATATAATTAATAAAATATTGTCAAAAAATATAAGAAAATAAAAAGAAAATTAACAACTTTGGCACTTTTTAGGCTATTTGGTCATAGGTTATGTTTTTAACAATCTAATGTGTATAAAACTACTTGTAGAGAAAAATTAATATTTGTACCTTAATTTCTAATATAAGAGAAACAAAAATACACATAAAAGTCAAATCTAGTAACAAACAAAAAAAATTTGACAACACGTAGGTACATGTTGTTAATTTTATTGGCAGTCACGGCATAGCGGATGAGAACATTGCAGGCAGATCTTGATCATCACCTATGTCTTCTTCGTCACTGACTTGACGCTGTATAAATCCAGTCTGATATAAAAAACTCGTATACTCAATAGCCTCCTCATTGTCCGATTGATCTGCAGCTAACAGCAACTTGGTCAATTCTTCCTCAAAAGATAGATCGTATTTTTTTTGCAGGTTGCTCACGTGAACTTTGGGAGGGTGGTTTTGTATGAGAACAATAATTTTACTTAGCATATTCTGCCATTTTGCACAAAAATCAAATACAAAAATAAAAACTGACTATAAATATTTTGTATGACAGCTATGGACATGGAGTCGCACAGGCTCCGGTCAAATTTTCGATCTATATAACATACCTACTATGCAACCCTCGATTTGTCTTTTATGCTTGCCGGTCATTTCACTACTAAAACTGAAGCTACTGAGCCGCTGGGTCCCAAGGAGAGGGGGGAAGTGTACGAAAAGAAGAAACCCAAACTATTGCGGAGCCTGTGAGACTACACGTACATACTTGAAGGTTAACCCTTGGTCTGCGTGACCCTGCCTGAATTCCCCTGACGGTGCACGTCACAAAATTTGATTTCAACTCCGGAGGTAACAGATTGAACAGAATTTAAGTAGGACCTGGAGGTAAAAGAGTTTTATCCACCGGACTGAAATATAATATGATATTGTCAAATGTGCTAAAAAGATTGCTTATATTTTCTGATAATCCGCTCAACTTGCTTAATTTTTCATCCATAAAAACCTTCTCCTGGCAATAGCAAACACAACAAAAAAGGAATAAGCTATGAAAATGGTCTAGCCGTACCCGCGTGCGATGACCAAGGGAAGTAGGGCTCCTTGTTTATATTATAACAATTTTATGTCTACTAGAATACTACAAGTGTCGTGCTATGGTAGTTGCCTACACTCAGGAGCATTGGGAAGCATCAGCCTGTTAACTGGGTTTGTAGGTACTACGTAACTCGTTCCAATACGTTGAGAACTTGGAGACAAACCTTTGAGCCATAGAGAGGCAACAAGATTTTGAGCAGTGTCAATGACTCCCTCTGACACCACACCATGTCCTGTCCAGAACACTGGTAGGAATAATGAACAGAAATATTGGTTTAATGTTTTATCTTTATTCACTATTCTAGCTTCTAGCTTAATATACCACCATCCTTCAAAAGAGACGCTGCATTCTGTTTTGGTATTAAAGAGTGTAACTAAATAAAAACAATATACCTATTAGGTACTTGTATTATTTCATCCAACAAAAAAAAAAGCGTACCTATGTCACTGTATAGACGTGTGTAAAAATATGATACTTATACCTAACGCTATATATGGAGTCAAAATTAACTTGAGGTGAAAGTCTACCCCGCAGCCATCCCTTTAAGAGGAAAATGTTCCTCAGCAGATCGTGGGTGCACCTCGGGGAGACGACTTCATAATAATAATTATGTTAGAGCCTGTAACCCTATAATACTAATTACAAGTAAGCCGTCCCTCGCTTATCAATAAATTTAATGGTAATCTTCTCTGGCCTCTAATGCACCCTCCATCCCTCTCCTCCGCTCTTCTTCGGGACTTTTCAATTGTTTCATTAAGCGAATACGTCGAGGCTCGTTCTTCTTCTTAATGTTCCTTAACGACTATTTTGTTCCGACCCTCCCAGGCCCGCGATGCTAATCTTCTCACCGACCAGCCCCGGACAACCGTCTCGAAGGGGGCGCTCTGTATCCTGAGACGTTTGTTAACCGAAAGGCACCACCACCGCCACTAAGGAGCTTTGTCTTACATTCATGTCTTCGTCTCACTTCAGCAAATTGATAAAAGGTTGGTAAAAATTACTTAAAGATTAATAAATATTTGATTCACACACCAACTAATTCTTTAAGTAGCTCTCGATGTTTTAAGATTTCATGAAAAAAAAACACTGATAACTGTTCAATTTAAATTGATAGCCGAAGAAGCTGAATTGAAGTGAGTAGGCGGGGGTGGGGGTGGGCCTAATTCCTAAGCTGCGGAAACAAAAATGTGCTAGAGATTAAGCGGTAGAAGTTGTTCATGCGTGGGTAATCACCTCGAGATGGATTCATGGCTCGGATTAAAGTAAAAGTTGAGAAGGAAAGATCTTCGCGGGCACATGACGGCATTAATTATGTGATCCAGCCGGTACTAGCCTCGGCTTGCTACCAGCTTAGTACCTATAGAGAGATAACTCTACAGTATGTAGGTACTTGAATTCAAGACGCCCTCTCCATTATTTCATTGAGGGTTATGTTGAAGAAGGATCGCGCTACTGTCACCGAGTTGGGGACTTTGTTATTTAAATAATGATTTATTATGTAAGCCGGAATTCGTCAAGCGGAAACTGGAGTGGCCTCCAGTGGGCAGTGGCCGCATGTGGAGAGGAGCCTAGAGCCCCCCCTAATGAGACCAGCAACTCTCCTCTCCCTGGTCATCCCACTGTTTGGAGAACTCGCTTATACACATTTATCATAATATTATTATGTAACCTCATTTGAATACCTTGGTTATCTACCGTGTTTAAGAAGTGAAATCTGTTTTGTTTTGTGATGTTTGAGACGTAAATATTGTATTTTTACGATTTAGAATTTATTTTTATTGTTTGTTTTGAATGTGCTTGTATGTGTAGGTATATATTATAAGATGACTCGTCAAACTTCGTTCAACATCTTCGTACGATAATTCTTTCCAAAATATCTGCTTACTTTCTGAAACATCATGGGAACTAATATGACTAATCAAACAAAGAAAAAATTAAAAAATCCGATGACAAACGGCATCACCTGACAACAATTAATCAAACTTAACGCAGCTCTTTTTATTCACTTATCACGTTCCAATTTTTAATCACACTAAAATCATCTCTTTTTATTTACTTTCTGCGTTTTAATTTATAACAAAATATTCGCTCAAAATATGTTTGAATGTAAAAAAAATATTTCTCAAAGCTTGAAATAAAGTCTATCAAATACTTCGTACCGGTGACGGCCTTTTGAAACTCAATGGTTGTCGTAAATAAAAACTGTGTTGTTATGAATTTTTCAAACTATGAAGTATATGAAAGGACCTTAACAAAATGATAAACATTATCGTGATAAAACTATATACAAAGACTCTTTCAATTTTATTTTTACTCTTATAATTATTTATTGGGTTATAATTAATTACTTATGTCAGAAAAAATACGTTTCAACAAGTAGATATTTATAATAATCGATTAAATATTATATGGAGATAAAAGTCTGAAATTATTGAGAACGATAGAGCCATTGTTCAAATGATTAACGCAGGCTATTCTCGTCGATCAGTAAACATTGTTTCTTTATTGTTATTAACAAAACGCACCGTTTCCAATAAATTATTCGAGTAGCTTGCGTTAATAATTATTATTGTTCTCATGGCAAAGTCACAGTGCCCTGCCCTAAGCAACAAGAATACTTCCCGTATAGGTATAAATGCC
Source organism: Mystacides longicornis (assembly GCA_963576905.1). Lineage (NCBI taxonomy): Eukaryota > Metazoa > Arthropoda > Insecta > Trichoptera > Leptoceridae > Mystacides > Mystacides longicornis. The sequence goes on from OY756422.1 coordinate 40,649,449, forward strand.
GCATGTTGCCGCACTCAGCCCTAAGCAACACGAATACCTCCCGTATAGGTATAAATACCGCACTCAGCCCTCAGCAACACGAATACCTCCCGTATAGGTATAAATACCGCATGTTGCCGCACTCAGCCCTCAGCAACACGAATACCTCCCGTATAGGTATAAATACCGCATGTTGCCGCACTCAGCCCTCAGCAACACGAATACCTCCCGTATAGGTATAAATACCGCATGTTGCCGCACTCAGCCCTCAGCAACACGAATACCTCCCGTATAGGTATAAATACCGCATGTTGCCGCACTCAGCCCTCAGCAACACGAATACCTCCCGTATAGGTATAAATACCGCATGTTGCCGCACTCAGCCCTCAGCAACACGAATACCTCCCGTATAGGTATCAATACCGCATGTTGCCGCACTCACAGCGCCCTGCCCTAAGCAACACGAATACCTCCGAGTCACTGAGCCAGAACTAAGCCGGAAGAATTAATCCGAAGCAACGCGTCTTAGTGTGAAGTGTGGGAGTGTGTGGGGCTGCGGGCCTCTGGAGCCGGGGGTTGGTCGGGGCCCGCGCCCAGCTTGTTGCCGCGGGAGAGGAGCGCCACGCGGACATCAATAATTCATAAGAATAAAAACAACTTCATTACAAAAGGAAATTGTGTTGTTTTCTCTCTTTGTAATTCTTCCTTCTTTTTTCTCTGACGTTTTCCCTTTTATAGAATGTCGCACCGGCGCGGCGCTGCAAAAGTAAAACACAGTTTGTGCAGTGTGTTTTCGTAGCACGAAAGTGAGCTGAGCCCGTCTGAATGGGGCCGGGGCTTTGTCTGTCTTCACTAACGCCGGCCGTACACGATGTTCCTACCATGCAAGTTTTTTCAAAAATATTTTTCTGTAGGTACCACTCGGGACAATCTTTCCTTTCTGTTTTCTTTATTTATTTATTCTATACCTTACGATATAGAATATATCGTCATACGTCGCCTGTGACGCCTCACGACATGGCATCAACTGGTGCGACAACACACATAAACTTGTCGGCGAGTTGACACGTGATGTATGGATGGATGGACGTACTGATAACTGAAATCCGCGTCAAGCGCACAGCAGGCTTGATGGCTAGCTTGATCTTGTACGGTCGACATTATAAGATGACATTGGTAGGCCCGTAACTAAACGCAATTTGGAAGAAGCAGGATCACCAACAAACCTCAATAAAATTGCAAAAATTGTCCTTATGTGTCATTCCAGGACTGGCCTCAGTCAGTGGGGCAGGTTTCCCGATGCAGTGGTGCAGGTTTCCTCAAGCCATCCCTGCCACCCCTTCTCACCCCTCCCCTGCAGCGTGTGTCTTACTCCGCAAAATATTTCCTTTGTCTTATTCCATCGTATTTATTTATATTGCGTTAAGCTATCAGAACATCCGAATTGGTTCTGTCGTCTCTTTGTAGACGTTAAATTAATTCCGGTGTCTGCCAGTCGGAGGCGCTGTCGTCGTTATATACACATCATTATATTTAAATTATTTTGAAACAAATAACAACCTACCCGCCTCCCTAATGTGGGAACATTGAATAATTGGATGATTGGAATTTTTTGTTGGTGAGCGAATAATTGGAGTGTATCTTAAAATATGAATTTTGAAATGTTAACGGAACCCCCTCTTATTCAGTTATTATACCTAATGTAAAAATGGACCTCCAATTTTTTTTTCAGAATTTTAAACATGGTTTAGGGGTTACTTCTGCCTGATGAAAATTTGAAAGGCAATGTACCTTATATTGAGGCGGAATTCAAACTAGAAATTTCACTCACCGTTACTGTTAATAATAAGTTTAATACAAGGTAGATATACCTATTATAAAATAAACATTTTATATCTTAAAGTTGAGAGAAAGTAAAAATATGATTATCAACAAAAAACCATTCGAAATATTTTGTCAAGTGAGCAACAGCAACCTCTAGAAATTAATGAAAGCTTCTATAAAAATCTGAAAAATTAATTCAAGGCATACCTATAATAAAAACAGGCATGTTTTTATTATTTGTTATTTACTAGTTTCGCCTCAAATTTTCGAAAATTAAAAAAAATCGACTTTATAAGAAGCACACTTGTTTGAAGTGAGCCCAAATCTTGTAATTTCAGTTGTATTTTTAATTTGTTCTTCACGGTGCGGTGCTGACAAATTGGGTCAGCGGCGGGGCCTTAAGTGCATATTCCTTCCCGCCTGAAAATTTTTGAATGATCGACATCTTCTTTGAAGACCCAAAGCCCGACGAGAGCTGCCTTAGGGATCCTGTTCGGGACCTTTCAAACACACAGAAGCTGAAACCTCTCGCCTTCTATTGGACTTGCCAATCTAATGATTATTAATCACCATAGAGGGATCCTTGGTGGGGAGGAGTTGTTCAGTTGCAGAAACATACGCCACATTATTCAAGTGAAAGTTTTGTTTGATCCGGGTCAGAGTAGAGAGGGCCGTCACCAACATTTAAACACAAAGCCTCCGTACCAAGTGACAACAAGCAAGTGGCCCCCCGCCCACCTCACTGCCCGCCCCCGTCACACGTGTCTGTACCTTCTCGGCTTTACGAGCCCCAATCTGTTTGGAATTGTTTGTGGTTTGTTCCTACGGGAGGGGCTCTACGAGGGAAAAGGTTCCTATTGCCCCCCCCCCCCTCCCCCATCATTGATTGCACCAGAGGAGAATGAGCCGAGCACCTTACATAATATTACGAAAAATCCATCGGAATTATAAACATGCTTAACTTTTGGTAGATTAGACGTAGACTAGCTGTGCGCATCAGACACTCCAGGCACCTTAGGGCCTTCAAGACATTATCCACATAGAGATAGGTACCTACGTGAGCGTTACAGTTAGTAATTGTAATTAGTCTGTCAAACAATGAGATTTATACTAGAGATGCAATTCCATACGATTTGTAAATATGCAATTAATCATTACAGACAGATATAATAATGTTTGTCTTTGTCACCTACGCCAAACGGCTAAAGTACTTAGGTGATATCACCTTCTACCGGGACACATTAATAGAAATTTCTTTTTGTGCGTGGGATTTGAATTAATTTAACTTGAACTGTCTAAGAACCTTTTGAAAAAGATCTTTCTTTTTTATAAACGCGAGACGGAAAACAAACAGTTTAAAAACATATTTATAAAAATATTTTTTTTCGAAAATGGAAAACATGATTTATTTATGCGAATTGAAAATGTCCCTTTTGATGAAATCACATGTTCTAATATACGTGCTTTGTAATTAATTATTCGAGCTTTTTTTCAATTTTTCAGGTTAGTCCGAACACACACGGATTTTTTTCTGCAACCGCCAGACATCATTTCACGGTTAAAAACCGGCCCGAATTTCTCAATAGTAAAATGGATTTCGTGAGAGCAGGGTTGTGGGAGCTGGTAAACCTCTGTATGTAGAACAATCGTAAAATCCCTTGATTAGGGGCATTCGGTTTAATACCTACAGGTTGTATTTTTTTATAATTAAATTGATATAAAAGGCTTTGCAAAAATAATAAAAATTCCATATAATATAGGTAGGTACCTATGTATTTTTTTAATGAATCTGGCCACATTCAAATTGAACACATATTATACCTACACCTAAATCTTTCTCCCTAAGGAAGGTAGGAAGTGGAAATGGTTGGCACTGGGATTCGAACCCGCGCTGCTGAATTAAGCTGGGCTGCCACTTCAAATAAAAATGTACGAGTTTCAAATATACGCGGTTTTTTATCCGCGCTCGGTCCGCGCCCGTAGAGTGATCTGCGGTACCCTAGAGTGTAGAAATGGGGAATAGTCCAAAAAAGGTGATAAGCATGATCGAGGTCTACGGGAGGAATTAGCCACCGAAAGAGGGCCTTCCATGTCAAACGAACCTTCTTGCCAAAATTCAGGCAAAAAAAAAAACTCCGAAGGTCCGAGACTGGCCCAATTCGATGCGACCTCACGCCTCGAACAGGTACCAAAAAGGGGGCCGAAATTCGGCTATCAGATATAGTGTATATAGACAAACGGAAAAGGTTCCTGATGGTGTACAGACCACAGGGGATGAAAGCTATCTTTTGACCATGTAACTCTTGACTCTAAATACCTAAGCGTACATTCGGCAGAGACTCAAAATAGGACAGGATTTTACTACGCGAAAAATATGCCACGGCTCTAGCTACAGTCAAAACGATCCTGCCTATTAACAATGTTAATGCCTACCTTGCGTGCATTTAATTATTATCTATCTCAATATCAAAATAAACGTTCAATTACTTTATAGACGAACAAAAAAATCAACCTTCTAGTCACATTACGTACGGGCTGTCATTTAAACCGCAAGTTCTTCCTCATTGGAATTCCAAATCGCTCAACTGCTTCGGTCTTAGCGCGCGACCTTTTCGCCAGTGAACCTCATGAACTGAGCTGAAAAGCGTCCAAATCAGCAACAGCCCATTCTCTTGGAGAGTCATGTGGGGAAGGTCTTCAGCTTGCGCCAACAGCCCTCCTACACATACCGGTTTTATAACTTTACGTTTATCACGGCGGCGAAAACTAAAATACGAACTCTATCTGTGCGCGGACAGACGCGAACTTTTAGTAAACTCATTCATAGCTCGACTGAATAATATTACTCTCACGGGGAACAGACACACCAATGTACCTACTTTTACAAATGAAAATTCTACACTAAGCTTACTAGAAGGTTCTAAATATGAAATTCCTAACCGGATTCAAAAATAAACATTAAAGATAGGTCACACCACTGGTATCGGAAAATGGGGTAACCCGCGAATGACAGATAACAATTCGCGACGTGTGTTTGACAGGTGACGTGTGAAAACAATACAGGTAGGTACATGCTGCAATACAATAAATCCATTGGCACACAGAGATCACAAATATTCATAAATATGCCGTATCGCGTCGGCCATATATCTCTCATCTAAAACCACATCGAGCAATTTGCTCATAAGCATGCTTGGCGGGGGGCAACCAAGCAACAAACAAAATACAACATAAAAATATATCTCTGTGCCCTATCATCGTCCTGGGGGTAGCTGCCAGCGACGAAACAAAAACACTCTAATAAAAATATGGCCACTCACCCGAAATTCAGCATACCTTCAAAATAAAAGCACACAGCACAAAAGAAAATAAACACGTCACATTCACACATATGAGGTATGGTCTGTCACTTGTCCCTTTCCAACCACGCCACGCCACCCCGCTCAGATCGGGAATCTTCCAGAGTAATGATCACAATTAAACGGAAGGTTTAATAAACAATCGCGGGACTCTAAACAAAACTCTAGATATGTGACACACCATAGCTCAATCGTCAAGCACTCGCAAATTACTACAGAAACTATAAAACGCGACGAAAATTATAAATTGATTAACAAGGAAACAAAATTGCAATAAACTATGGAGAGATGTTTTCTGAACGAGATCTAATATTGAACTGAAGTCAAAAAAAATCAAAGCATTCACCTCAAAACGGGAGAATTTGCCTTCTATACTAATCGCTGTAAACAATGAAAATTTTAATGGTTTCCTGGACATATCTTCAGTGCGTAAAAATTCCAACCTTTCTAATCCGGCATAAACAAACAAGCAACTGTTTTTCAAACTGTTTACCATCGCGCTCCCAAACTTTCAAATAATGACTTAACAATATTTTGAATAACAATATATGAATAAATACCTCACATCAAAGGGAAGTATCTTAGCAAAATAAAAAAGAAAAGTAACTATACCTAAATATTATTATTTTATTCCTGAATCATAAGAAGACCTGAGAAAGATTACAGTGATCAATTTAGATAGATTGTGCGCAGTTTCAGATACCAGCCAAACTATATTATGATCTCCGATCCAGACCAGCTAACCTAAGCTCGTGGACGCTTGGCGCATCTTAGTGGGATGCTGGGAGTGTTTATTCGTGTCACATAAGCCCCCCCTGCAGTGACCTGGCAGACAACGTGTGGGGAGGGGAGAGGGGTTACTTACAGAACAACAGTCCAAGTGTAGGGGCGGGGGAGGTCCTGCTGAGAGCATATCCGGACCCAATGCCGGACACGAGCAAGTCGATTTCTTATATTATAGAAGTATAAAAAAATTGTATGCAGTTGTAAAAATAAAGTTCCATAAACTATGCCAATGTCATTAAGGTTTTTGAAGTTAGAAATGTGGTCTGCAGCAGCCCCTTTTCTGGGGTTGACTTACTCGGGTTGGCAGCCACAGTTGAAAAAAGTTCACTGAAATTTAACGGCTGGTCATTATCTTATACAGGATCTGGCCATCGTTAATATGTTAGGAAAATGAGATATTATGACTAACTGTGCTAGTGGACGCGACCGGCCTAATGTTCACACCGAGGACGCTGCTGCGGGAAGCTGTAAATCTCCCCCCTCTCCCCCTGTACGTACACGGGGCCTCGCCTGTGCGGAGACGCTCCTACCGCCGGCAGCGACGGGCAGGGAAGGAGAGCATTGGGAAGACACTTCGTCCCGTCTGACTGAAGCGTGCGGCACCCTCGTGGAGTTTACTTACACAATCAATCTGGTTTACCTGAAACGTATCTCTATTCACACCATTAGAGTGAACCAAACACATCAGGTACGAGTACCTATAGGTACCTGTGTTTAAAAATGTCGCAATCCGTACGGGTGCTGGTTGCCAAGAGCCACAACTTTAAATATAATGACGCCGGTCTAACTATAAGAATATTTCTACACGAGGTTTCGTACAATATACATCACTGAAAAGTACCTACCTACCTATATAATCGCCGGAATGAAAGGGCGACGTTTTTATCTGTAGAGTGGTGACGCGTCATGATATCGATAGGCTGGCGGGCGGGCCGGGGCGGGGTTATTAATGACGGAATTATCTGTCGCTGCCCAAGGAAATAAAACACAATTCATCATCTCATAAAAAATGTCCCGGCAACGCAACCTCCTAGGGCCGACAACGCTACATCGGAGAGTGTTCACTTAACACAAAGTTTCCAATCTGAAAATGATCCCTAGCCAACATCAGATTAAGGCGGTGCGCTGATTAACACCCTCCATTCTCACACACAAACATGTCACCTATTTTATATATTGCGAATAAAAATAGAATTCAGATACCTAACGTTGTGACTCAAACGGAAAAGTCGATGAAAGTTTGACATCTCTGTTTGATCTGTCAAAATTCATGACACATAGGTGATATATGATAATATGCGGCCAAAGCAACTGGACAGTGATTTGGGGTTTGCCGATCCCCATAAATAATATCAGCTTCGGGCACACGAGGGACTGCGCGGCACGTCAGCCCACTCCCTCCGCCACCCTCTTTCTGGACACTGGACCCCGTTTTTTACGCATCATGACTTAGAAGAAGAACATGGACTGGCCCGGGCCGAGTTAGTTAGTGATCTTGGATGTTCTATGGGACTTGGAGACGCAAGCAAACCTATCCTTCATGTGCTGCTTGTCGGTGTTTAAAGCTCACGTTTAAAACGACGTGGTTTGTTGGAGCAAATAGTTACATTATTTTGTCAAGATCTGATCCCTAATACTGCGCAAATCTGCATTAAGCGTCCATTTCGGTGATTCAAAATGTGATGCAAAGGCCCGATTTGAACCCGAGTCTCGCCTAAAGAAATAATTGGAATTTCAGCATGGACCTATCTGAAGGTGAGTTGTGAAAAATGTTGGCAGGGTCCTGCCCTAACAAATCTGATGGAGGTCTGACAGACCACGTCACGTGAATGCACGGATATCTTCTAAAGGTTTAAATTTCTCATTGTTGTTTTCTTGGATTGAACTCTCCCATTCCCACGTGGCGGACAGTAGCGGTGGTCAGGCAAAATAATTTTATAATTATTATGCTACTACAAAAACAGATATTACATCATCCTAAGATTAGCCCCGTAATACTTATTAACCCTTGACCTAGAGGGCAGGAGGGAGAGCGGGGGATGTAGGTACGCTGGGTTAATGATTACCCATCAGCTACGCCACATTAACTACATTTCAACTAAAGTTCGACGCATTTGCTTATGCTATAGAAGGTGTCAGGGATCAATCATGCGAGCCCTAAGCTCCACAATTCCATGAATAAAAGACCGTGTCTAGTGTAGACCTCTAATGATGTCCTTATTTTCCACGGCCACTATTAAGATGTTTGGGGATGGGGAGAACATTATCTATGATAATATCATCCCCACATTGTGTTGGCAATCGGTCAATCCCCCCAATCAATCGGTTTTCAGGTTCACTATAAAAGTTCTAAACCATTAAAATGTTCTCGTTAAACAAAGACCACTCGCCAAAAAGTAAATAAAAGTGCTGCTCAGCGCTCCTCGTGCTCAAGTTTTGTATATATCGCTTGTATTTTGATGCATGACTATTTTATTATTATAGATTGTGGTGTATAGACGTTGATGCTGTAGGCAATACAGGTAGGTAACTAATATATCATTTGGTATTTCAAAAAATAAGTCGAAAAATCGAGAAGATTTGCCAAGCTACCTAAGCAGGCCAGATTACAATGATATTAACGAGGATAAAAAGGTTATTTGGTCCAATAGGAAAAAGTGGAAGAGATTTGGTGATCAGATTATTCGCCAGAGATTTAAAATGGATTTTGGAGGGGCAGAGAGGAATATGGCGACGATTTTACTTCGTAAGAACCTAATCCGTGGTCGGTGAGACGCTGGAATATTATTTTTGGAGAATAAAAATGTGGGTAGGTACTAGGTGTGTGTGTATATGAGAATGAATTATTTTTAATACCGGTTGTGCTTGGGAGCAGATCTTATCTAAACACGCGGGCGGATACACGCGAATACAGGTACAGGAAGCATACACCCACCTGAGGATAGTCTCCGTCCTTGGTCTGATAGTCGAACACGTAGAAGAAGGTTTTAGGCGCGTGCTCGTCCCTTGAGGCTCCTGGCGGCGGCGGCCTGGCACTCAGCAGGTCCGCAGTCTGCACGAGAGGCGCCACGAACTGGGCGTCACTGAGTGCCGCTACTGTGGCGTCGCGCATTGTGATTGGGTGTTGCTGGAATGCGTCAAGAGATTAGTGAACGAGTTTATAAAATGTATGGAAGGGTTATTTGTCTGGAACTGTGACTGACCTGGATGGTTCTCTCCCAGTCCGTGTACTCATTGACCACCGTGAAGAAGATCTCACTGAGGTGGTACGTGTAGGCGTTCCTCACGTAGGTCCTGCAAAAGATAAAGCGAAATTACCATTATTAAAGTTTATTAAAGTTTCTCGAAGAAGAAGAAGTGCCTACCTGCCTTAAAATAAGATGCTTAATTTATTAGAAGCTCAAATAAACTGATCTATAGGTATACTAGTACATTATGTTTATCTCACCATAATTTGAGTACTACAACATGAGCTGTATGTACCCTTCTGATTCTATGATTAAAACCTATGGGGTACGTACCTACATAGTATATAACAAAAAATGAGTTGCTTTATGTCAATTGTTGAGTACCTACCTACTTTCTAAAATAAATCAATAAATTCTTATACAGATTGGGGACATGAAAGGGAAAAGATAATATAGGTACATCATACAGTGCTAGGCTCTGGGTCATGCTGTCTTGCAATACATGGTTTATTTCTGGACGCAGCTCCCACGCACACTCGAGGGTGTCACGGGCTGTTTTTTGACATCAAAACTCAACTGATATAAAAAAATAACCAAGGAATGTAGACAGACAGGAGCTAGGCGTGCACGGCAGATCACAAGAGACAATCCCACGAGACAGCTCCAAAAAGATAAAAAGTCCGTGTCAGAGGTATTAGCGTGATTTGGGTAGAAGGTGGCTGGGGAGGTCTATCTCACTCGCCCCAACTCGAGGCGTCAGTGGACACTAGAGGGCCTCGGGGGGAGGGGCAATGTGGGATCTTTCATATTTGAGGCGTGACATGGATCTCTGGGACCAGATAGTGTGACGAGAAGGGTATAATGTACCTAAGTACCTACATATAAGAAGAAACTAGAACTGGGGTTTATCGGAACTACATCGATAATCTGATTTATCAGCAAAAGATCCATAGAAAAGAGAGAGTGCACTAGCAATTTAATTAATAAACTATTTGGGCCTATTATACAATGAAGGACTCCATGGCAGCCAAGATACCCTGACGCGACCTACAACCCTTTATGTGAGCAAACATGACAGCATATTTTTCGGTGAATTCCAATAACATCAGTGTGACCAATCTTGAAATGTCCAACGTAGCCAGAAAGCACCAGGAGCGCTCTGTTTGAGTTTCCCGCCGACTAAAGAACACGCAAAAGCGTTTGCACCTCTCATGCTCTCTTCAAAGAATCATACATCAGTGAGTTGCGAAGAAGACAACACAGTCCCCGAGGCCCCGAGATAAGCTCATGTCTTCCTGTTCCGCTGCCCCAACCTTCCTGGAGGGCGCTAATGGCACAGCGTGGGACGACCCAACAGGCGGGAGACACAAAACATAATATGTTATCTTACCTATGTTTGGCTTACTATGGCTTGAGGTTAAGTAGAAGTCACACATAATATTATATAGGTACCTACATCTTTAAGTCACGTTGGTAAAATAAATACATAGTATTATGGTAGGTGGTTATTGCGAAACTAATTTTGATTATAAACAGGAGTAGGTAGGTATAGGTAAGCGCTTTAGTGCATTGCTCTAGAATCGTCCATCAGCTGTGCGCCTCATATTATTGACCCAAATTGAATATGACGTAACGACTAATGACTCTAGCCCAAACCTACTTTTGTGAAAATCTTTATAAAATAAGAATTCCATGACTTCTACTACTTAGTATATTTTTTGTATTTTATATCAAACATCAATACTTTTTATTCATTTTCATACCGTAATGTTATAGTTTTACACAAAATTTACACATATAATAATTTTAGTTTTAAAACATGACCGTCTCCTTAATTGAAATTTTTGTATGAAGAAATTATTTAAAATAATAATAATTTTATTATGTATATAAGTACCTACCTATTTGTATGAAGATTTTAAATTTTTAGAAATTTGTAAATAGCATTAAATATATTTGATAAAATGGTATGTCGGTGGAAGAAGCGATAGAAGTATGCACGGATAGGAAAGAGTGGAGGTCCGTTCTCTCTGCCTACCCCTTACGGGACACGGCGTGATGGGTAAAAAAAAAAAAACTGCAAGGATCCACGAGGATTAAAATCAAACCTAGAGTGTGCGGTTTATGCGTGATGTAGCAACATACGAAAATATAATAAATACATACATGACTGAATTATTATATAGATTCACTTATAATTACAAAATAAAAGTACCTACCTATAATTAATCAAAATATATTTTGGAATACATAATTATATATTGAATACTTTCGACTGAGTAGATTTGCTTTAACCGTAGGATAAAAAAGTAAATGCTGTAAATTTATGCATTTGTTATTGTATATTTTTACGAAAGAGGTTTGTTTGGATAGGAAAGAATGGAAATCCGTACTCTCTGCCTACCCCCTTCGGGAAACGGCGTGATGGGTAAAAAAAAATTGTTTAAGTTGAGGTAAAAGGAAAACTGAACGTCAAAAGCGGTATAAGTACTATGTAGGAACTCATTGATGACATCTAAATAAAAGATAGTCGGATTAGTAACACCATTGATAGCTCGAGAACGGCTGAACCGATTTTTATTTTGATTTGTTGGGGTCGTCTCCAACAGAATAACCTTCAAACATAAAGAATAAGTAAAATGTAACATTATGTTTAGTACCTACATATGGAAGGGATTTTTCTTGATACCTATTCATACGTGAAGGAAAAACTTTGTGACTATTTTTACGGAAACTGCGCGGATGGAGGAGTATGAAATTTCGCACACTTATCTTACCTATATGGTAAAAAATGGAGAGCTATTTCCCGATGTCATCGCATCACGCCTAAACGGCTGGACCGATTTCGCTGATTCTTTTTTGTCGTATAGGCTTTTATCAGGAGAGTGTCATTTTAGAAGAAAAAAAAATGCATGGAAAATTAGAAAATTAAAGAAAACTCACGTAGACAACCTTATTAGTATTTTTTACTTTATAATTTTTATTCCAATTTTGAAATTTTGACCGAAATTGTCAATTGGTGCGATTGACAGAATGCGGATGGAATATACATGGCTTAAAACAGACGCATCGTTCGGAATCACATTGGTCAAATGATATTTAATAAAATTTATAAGTTGTTGAACATACATTTTTCTTGGTGGAAGTAATTTAAATAATCAAATTTAAATAAAAAGCTTTATAACTATTCCACAATTTTATTATACCTGACATGTTTCGAAGGGGCACGCCCTTCATGGTCACAGGTTATTTGAAACCTCAAATAACCTGTGACCATGAGGGTGTGCCCCTTCGAAACATGTCAGTTATAATAGAATTGTGGTATAGTTAAATGATATTTAATTCATCACCATACAAATTCGAATTCGATATTCATATTTAGGAACCCAGGACAACGTCTGTCGGGAAAGCTAAAAGTCCACAAAAATAGTATAATCATTAAAAAACCACACAAACAGTAGGTACTGTATTTTAGTATTTGATACTCACACACACACTTCCACAGGTTACTTATAAAGAGGATCATGCAACTTCATAATGTGTAATATAATAAAATGTATGCAGTTTTTATATTCTCCATTTCATAAATCGTATGTTTTATAGAGAGAATCAAGTCGTTATTCGGGTCTCTGAGGGTATTAGTGAATCTGTGAAAATAACAATTTTTTGGTTTAATGCAGTATCGTAATGCCTCTCTTTCTTTCGATGGGGACAATTATATTTCTCGATGTCGGCTCGGAAGCATCGCGTCATTATTTGCTTCACTATTGTCCTGCGTAACAACCATGGGTGCGAGCGAGATAGCAATAAAAAAAGGTTTTATTGCCCCGAGAGACATTTGGTGCTAGGCATAGGATAGCGAGGTGCAACCACAGGTGGAGCAACCACCGCCCCTCTTGGCTGAGTGTTTGGAGAGACAAGGTGATCTCTGGGTGATTTCAAGGTACAAACAAACTTTGAAAAAAGAAAAGATTTTTTAAAATTTAAAACTGAATGTTTTTCATGACTGAATAATTGTGCCACGGAAATGTAAATAGTAGTGCCAGTTAGGTGTGTGTGTAGGCAGGGACAATAAGAGAATCATTAACATTCTTTAGAAACAGAAGCAGCCATAATGGCGGACAATAATGAAACCTTTCTGTCTGGAGGGGGGGGGGCAAGGGGGGGGGGAGGATAACACGACCGAGCGGGCACTTAGGCCAGGTAGCCTGGCGCCCCGACACAATGTGCAGAGCCTCATTCACCATAAAAAGGTTTCTCGAGGTACTTACAGCTGCCACCCGCCCACACGTGAGGCGACGTAACAGGATTTTCCTCCTCAGACGAGTGAGACGCAGATTTTTTCGTCATTTCAAGGCCTCCAACCACTCACAATTTGAATTATTATCAAAAATAATAAAATGAATTAAAACAAAAACAGTTGCACTTTCACTATATTTTATTGAGGCTCGAGCGCTTTCGTCTATCTCATGTAGACATTATCAAGAGAGAGTCATTGTTTGCATCGAATAGGCTCCAAAACTACTGAACCGATTTGAAAAATTCTTTCACTTTTGGGAAGCTACACTATCCCCGGTGAACACAGGCTATATTGAATTTCTAAAAAATGGGTAACCTACGAAAACTCCAATAATGTAACCCAAGGTGTAAAAAATTTACCTAAAATATTATTTTTATCCCGAACGCTGTGAAAACTATTGATGATAGAATAAAATAATGTACCACAATCTATTAATATAAAGGAAAGTGCCTGAGTGACTGACATACTCACTCATCAACGCACAGCCCAAACGGATCGTAGAGAAGTGAAATTTGGAAAGCAGGTAGGTTTGAATACAAAACCTTCCACTACGAGAGGATTTTTGGAAATTCTACCCCTAAGGGGGTGAAAAATAGGGTTGAATGTTTTTCAAAGTATGCGAATATCTCGGAAACTAGACATGGTACGAACATGACATTTGGCATATGAATTCTCCTATAGAAATGAGTAGTAGTTTTATTGGACAGTTTTTCCAAATTTTCACTAAAAGGGACGAAAAAGGGCACATATAAAAAGGGATGATTTTTAAGTGGCTCCTAAAAAGTTTAAAACTGGTTTTATCGAAATTTCAATAAAATGATTTCTACAAAAAGAGTCAAATTATACTAGGTATTCTGTTTTCAAAAGATATCATTAATTAGAGGGGAGGGGGTGAGGGGCACTTTTCCAACGTGTGTGTGTGTGTGTCCGTCCCCTATTTATAACTTTTGATTCGCTTGATGCACAGATCCTAAAACTTCAGAAAATATTGTATACCTACTTTAAACCTACAAAATTTGTATACTTAGAATTTTTATTTTTTTTTTCAGTCAGGGGTAATCATCCTTTGAATTTTTATTTAATTTTTTCATATATTTCGAAAACCATAAAATCTAGATCCCTAAAAATAAGTATGTATATAGAAAACTACAATACCTAAAATATAATTTAATGAAAAAGTTCCAGGATTTCTCAAACTTTTTTTATAAAGAAAAATATTTTTTTATGACAAATTTACGAGTTTCAGTGCATATATTTCAGAATTTTATAAAAATATCGATAAACGCCGAAATCCTCCAACTAGATAATTGATTTTTCTATTTCGAAAAACCATATCTCTTAGATAAATTAAGTGAGAAAGCTGTAAATTAATATATAGTTTCTTACTTTAAAATAAAAATCGACCGGATTCATTGTTTTGTAAAAGATTTATTTTAAGCAGTGTTATGGTATGATAAAGATTTTTGCAACAAACAAAATAATACTATTGAGATCCTAACCTTGAAACGCGGCACGATGAAGTTACACGTGCGGCTAGGTATATACATACTGCATGTACCTTATTGTAATGCCCATAACAGTGGTTTCCAAAATTAAAGATTATTTTTGTGAAATTAAAAATACGTTGAAAATATCCTGTAAAAAAGAAATATAAAAAATAGGGATTATAAGTATGAGTTATTTAACAGTTTCCATTCTCACCCAAATTAAAATAAATTACATTTAAAATATCTTAAAGATTTTGAGATTTTTAAAGAAACTTTGTACATACGTACATAATAACATAATATAGGAACGTAAAGGTCTCAAAATAGCTGCTGCAAGTATTTTTTTTTTATTATGCGGCATTTCCTTAGGTGTGTACAAATATTTTTTTTGATATAACTGTTTGCATCAAAAAAATATTTTTACGGTAAGTAGATACAAGGTAAGAATCTGGATTGTACTAAAAATACTACAATTCTTTATGTCTTGATCTGTCAATATATTTGAAGCCATTTAGTCAAAAAAAGAAAGACATTTCGTACAAAAACCTTTGACAAAAACTAGCTTATTATTAAAAAAAAAACTATATAGGTACTAAGGTAATCTTGGTTTGAATTTATTGCGTAATCCATGAATAGTAGTTAAGTATATGTTGAAAAAAGTAGATTATTTTGAATATGAAAATAAAATGTAACCAATTTGATAAATATGACATTTTAAAATCATCTACAAAATACTCACATGATTTTAGGATAGATCGTAAATAATTATTGTTTTGAAACCACTAGCAACCTCCGTAGATTTCGTCAATGTAGTGCGAAAGAAATTAATTTTCCTAAAGAATTTACTAAAGCTTGGCTCACACTTGGTCGAGTGGAGGTACTTCAGTAGCTAAATTAGTAAATTACACGCTGCTTGACCAAAAATCTTTCACACTCTATTCAACAGTTCATTAAAAAATTTATTGACCCGACTAAGCTACCGGCCAGTGTTGCTACCCTTGTATAATGTTTGACCCGAACACAAACTTAAAAAATGATAATCCATAAATTTGGTATCCGGAAACGTGAATGTGCGCTAAAAAAGGTCGTTCCAAAAATTTTGTGGCCTGAAAGGTACAATTAAACTAAAAAAAAGGTCATTGGGAAAAGTCATGACCCGGACATTTTAAGTTTCGCCCGCACTCCCGGACGCACGTCGCAATTTCCTATCAGGTGACAACTCTTCTGCCAGCTAATCTATTCGGCAATTTTTTATTGATCACACAACCCTTAGTAGGGGACAAATTTATTAAAAATTGAATTTTGGAAAAATATAAAGCAATTTATTTAAAAAAAAATACTAGGTTGGTGAATGTATGCTATTAGCTATGACATATACTTAAAATTATACGGTTGAGCATATTTAATGAGTTATTCAAAATATTATAAAACCCTGATTTTGTCCCATTCCTCCACAGAGTGCAATTAAATTATTTTTATGAATAGGTACGACTTTTTCCCAAACTGTAGGTAATTTACATACGGCTGTTATTGGTGTGCTATAAGTTTGCCTATATTGATGTACCTACATTGAAGAAAAAAAAAGAATAAATGCACGTGATTTTCCCAAAAGGCGCCCCTCTTCCCTGGTTATGTTTCGTGATTGTTTTCTTTTAACAAACTCCACCGTTTACGCCGTTTTAGAAATTTTCATACAAAATCAACCGAATTCTCGGGCACGTTCAAATGTTAACTCGCAGTACTGTAGTAATATTCATAGGCGAGGTATATTTTCACGCCTATTTGTTCCCACCTGGGATACGAATAAAATAAAATATGGATGTTGTTTCCGAAATATTTTAATGATGATTTTAATTTATTAGTTTAAATAAGACGAATTAATAATGTATTTTTAGCAGGGAGCACACTGCACATTATGCAGATATATCAACGAACCGCCTCTTCGTTAGTTTACTCACGATACATACAAGAGTTATCTTCTTTGACGAATTAGAAAATGCTGATACACAGTGAATGTAGGTGTGAGCGTTCCCCCAGTTTAGGAAGAGAAACCAAAAAGCACGTGAGCGAAGCCACGGGTAACTAGCTAGTTTTGTATAAGACATCATTATTTATAAAAAATATCACGACAGCATACGTCTAACTATTATAGTTATGCCACAATAAGAAGTGTCCTTTTTTTAAAAAATAATGTAATTAATAGTCACCTCAATAAAAGGCTTTTTATTGGTATCTTGGTATTACTCCTTCTTAAAATAAATTAGTTCATATTCAAGTCTGCTTCAATATGTTTGTATAACTTTTTGAATTATTCAATTCGGACATTCCATTCGAAAGATATCACGAGTTTAAAAATGTGAGTATTGGCAAAAAAAGCAGTCCTCAACTTATCCGATGTAGTAAGGATGTAGACGCCAGTACGGGAGCGGGGAGGGGAGTCATATGTCAAGTAGAAATACCGCTCGACTCGGTTCATTTGCTCGCTCAGTACCCCTATTCTCTGTTTTATCCGAAGGTAGTCACGGTGGTAAAGTAAATCCAAATGTGCCCTAAGTGGGAAATATTATGAGACAAACAACCTCGAGCCAAATCCAAGAAAGACCCGACTGACAGCGTTCCATCTTAAAAACAGAGAGGCCACAAGAAGACTCAACGTCAAATGGATGGGAGAGAGCATTGCACCAAACCAATGTATCTTTAAGATACCTTGGATATGACTCTGTCCTATAGAGAACATTGCACTAACACAAAGCAAAAAGTATGTGCCTAAATAGTATATTCGCAAGCTCATGGGTACTACATGAGAGGCTACGCCATCAGTACGGAGATCGTCGGCACAGGGTCTATGTCTGTCAGCGGTAGAATACGCATGTCTGGTGTGGCAAAAATCGATAAACCGATAAATTATAATATCTCTTGGATTTGGATTGGTATCGGAATTGTACCACCCCAAATTCGACGAAGGACAGCCGCAGATGCACTTCTTTGTATATATCTAACAAATAAACTCTAAAACTACTCGACCGATTTAATTTTTTTACCATTAGAATGGTACATTATTCCAGATTAACATAGGCTATAAAATATTTTGAAAAAGTAAGGGATTTGTATGAAAACTAACTTATTTTTAAGAACCTATCTACCCGTGCGAAGCCGGGGCGGACATCTAGTACCTAATAATAATATACCTATCTAAATTTTAAATAAATAATTAGTTAGCGGGCTGTAAATTGGTCCAAAATTAATGAACTTTACGTTAAGTTTTGTTGGGAAATTTTTCTGCTGGCTGGAGTTGGTTGGAAATCTCCAACCGTTTATTAATTTCCCTTCACAACAAATTCCAATATGTCTTTCGGGTCTGTACTGCGTTCTCGGAATGTCTCCTCCAGCTGCATCCTCTGTTCTACCCGAACTGTTTCAACTCCACTTTCTCACCTCATCTAAGCGAGACGTGAAACTTTATGATGGGTCTAACAACTGGAATAAATTAAGCATCCCTCGTGCAGAGCCAAGCAGACAGTAATAGTGGGAGACAGGGGCCCGGGGCAGGATGCACCCTTGCAGTGTATTGTGTTGTGTTTATAAAATGCAGTTGCACTAAAACAAAAACAATCCGCACGCTTCCTGGGACCAAACGAAACACGAATAAACGAGAAGAGCGGAGAGCGGATACAACAAAGGAATATTAAAAGTTGGGCGGAAGTGAGGGTGGCGGGGAGCGGAGTTATTACGGGATATTATTATTGTCCAAATATATTTTTATTTCTCGCCCCAACAATATCCTGTGGAGTGTCTGTACTGTAACTGAGTTATCCGGCCCGGCCCATCCCGTTACGTATATCTACAACTCACCAGAGAGAGTCTCAACATAGAGGGTCGGGAGCGCCTCTTGTTCCCGCGATTGTCAAGTTGTGTTCTGAGATTATTTTATGGACAGATCGAGAATAAGGTGCCTAGGTAAATCAAAATCTATGAACGCTGGCTGTCGAAATCTTCTCCAAGATAAACTAGGGCTTAACATAAACATATTACTTTTTATATTTGAAGATAAAAATGAAAAGACTCTTACGGCCGGTTTCATAAAAAATAAAGGAGACTTTAAACTCCCTTTAAAAAATAACGGGTTTCATAACAACAAAACGATATTTAAAACCGACTTTTAGCTAAAGTACCGTTATTGATTATTATTTTTAGTTAAAGTCGACTTTAGGTAGTTCAAATGTAATACCACCGGAGTTCATAGAAAAGTTCGTGGCGCTTTCTCCGTTACAAAGATAAACATTTTGTATGCGGTAACACTGTGGAAAAAATGACTAAAATAGGGCGGAAAACATAGCAATACCGGAAGAATATTATTGTTTACAGATTTCGTTTACTAATTCATAAACTATAACAATAAATTATTAACACAAAAAAACACATTGATGCTCTATTGAGAAATGAAATTGACAGATCAACAGAAATTCTGCAAAAATATTAGTAAACAACCTATGTTTTCCATAGATTTCCATGGTAACAATACCAACTGCTACCAACTTTAAAATATTTTTTTGACATTTCAAATTTTAGCTGGAATATTTTTTATGAAACGCGTCAGCTTAAAGGAGTCTTTAAATTTTAAAAGGAACTTTAACTAAAATGTTCTTTTGAAGCTTTTTATGAAACCGGCTGTTAGGTACCTATATTATTATAGTTCTATCACAAATTTTAAATTAACACATTAACCCGGTTTTGGAGACTACCGTCTGAACATTTAAATATTTCATATATTTGGCTCAAATGGAGGTGGTCTGGTCATGTGTCCCGCAGGGACGACGGAAGGTGGAGTAGAAGAGTGACGGACTGGATACCAGCATACTGGGGATTACAGATTTGATGGTGTTCTGGATATGGAAAGTAAAATAAGTAAGTACGAAAACGATTATTATTGAAATTGACACGAGAACAATCATAATTGTTATTATCAAAATTGTTGAATTCTTTAAAACAAATAAACACAGCCCGCCTGCTTTAGTAGAGTCCCCGGCCCCCTCCTCTCCCACCGCCTTCCTGTACGACCCCCGCGGGCTGCTCGGTGCTCAGCTCCTCGGGATGTGATTCTTCTCCGAATAAAATAAACAGCCAACTGATAGAGTCGCGTGTTCCTTGCTAAGATGCTGCTCTCGGGGAACATTATATTATGTATCTATCTACACTAACATACCTATATATTACACATCTAGTGGCTTTGTTACTGGTACTAGTCGCCCCGCCCTCCATCTCGCCTTCCTTACTGTTTTAATTCATTAACAATATTATCTATAGGTGACGTACAAATTAATAATGGGAAAGGTGGCTCGATTTGTGAGTGGATGTGCCCGCAACTGTTGGAAAAAATTAAAGAAAGAGATCGCTTGTTCAGAAAATGGAAGAGTAATCCTACAAATAACATATATAAAGCAGATTATAGTGTTTTTAGAAATAAAGTTAATAACTTGATTAAGAAAGCGAAAGCAAATTATCATTTTAGGATGTTCAATCAAAATTTGGGAGACATTAAGAAAACCTGGGACTCTATTAATTTTATTTTGGGTCGTAAGTGTAAAAATAATTGTGACGAAGTAATTTTAAAACACTTCTCAAAAAACAACACGAATAAAGAGATAGCTAATCAATTTGTTACTTTTTTCACGGCGAGTATTCAAAATATGTTGCATGAGTGTAGCGTTAGTGCGATTAACATCGCACAAACAGCGGCGAATCACTCGATGTATTTGCCTAGGGCGCAGGTGACCGACATTATTGATATCGTTTCAAAGTTAAAAAATTCAGCTCCGGGAGCTGATAATATACGGATTTCAGACATTAAGCAGAACGTAAACCTGCTGGCTCCTGTCATTACACAACTAATAAATTTAATTATAGAAAAGGGGATTATTCCTGATCAATTAAAACATGGTATTGTGCGTCCTATTTATAAGTCTGATAAAAAATCTGTGGCTAGTAACTACAGGCCCATATGCATACTCCCAGCACTGGAAAAAATATTAGAGAGATACTTGTCTAATAGGCTGACAGATTATCTAAGGAAACACGATTTGGTGGATCCATCGCAGCACGGTTTTCAAAAGAGTAAAAGCACTGAAACATTATTGTCTGAGTTCTCAAATCTGGTAAACTGTGAATTAAATAAAAAAAATCATGTTTTGGTAATGTTTATAGATAACTCCAAGGCATTCGACACCATTAGCCACGGAAAGCTCATTGCAGTTTTAGAGTCCATAGGTATTAGGGGAAATGTGTTAAAGATTTTTGAAAATTATTTTAAAAATAGAAGTATAAGTGTGAAAATTTCTGAATCATATAGTGATGTTAGATGCATTTTCTCGGGTGTGGCTCAGGGCTCCATACTGGGCCCAACGCTGTACATAATATTTGTGTCTGTCATGAGAGTGTTGTTTAAGCATGTGAAACATTTTGTATATGCTGATGACACTGCATTGATGGCCTCTGGTCCTGATGTGAGTGAAGCAAGTAGAAAGCTACAACTGGACTATGATAGGCTGTTGAGATGGTCTCATGACTGTGGACTATTGATAAATGCCAAAAAGACCAAGTTAATGCACATTAGAACGCCTCATGCGAGGGTCCAGTTGTGTCCCGGTGTTGTGTCTCATACGCACGAATGTATTCACTCCAACGTTGAGCTCTCCAGTGAATGCGAATGTCCGCATATTTCAACTGTACAAAAATACACATATTTGGGAGTTGTTGTGGATGATAGATTCAAATGGGATATGCATGTCGATAATGTTTGTCGTAGGTTAAGAACTATAGCTGGTAGGATTTTTAGAATAAGAGATTATGTGCCCAAATCCACACTTCTGGTGATGTACAGATCCTTGGCTGAGTCGATAATTAGATATGGGATCGCGAGTTGGGGTTGTTGCACAAATACGAATTTGAAAAGAATTATGTTAGCACAAAAGTCAATTTTAAGGTTAATTGTTAAGAGGGACACTATATTGTACGTGAATAGAATGCGAAGAAAGGATTACTCGGTATACTTTAAAAAAGTGAAGGTATTAACAGCTAAGGGTCTGTACTGGCAGAGGTTGGTCCTTGATCAGTTTCTAAAGGATGATTTTAAAAACAAACCGCAACATTTTCATAGTACGAGATTTAAACTGAATGACGGATACAGTGTTCCTCAATTTAATAATAAATACGGTAAAAGAAGGTTAGAGTATAGTGTGCCGAAGCTGCTTAATATGATTCCCGCGACTATTAAGAGGTGCTCGAGCAAAGATGGACTAAAGAAACTTATCAAGGAGTGGTTGCAGAAGTGTGGATTTATTTATAACTGATATATGTATATAATTCCTGTATATAATGTGTAAATAGTCATAATATGTTAAGTGTTTGTATATTTTGTAACGATGTAAGTGAAACATTATTGTTATTTTCGAATTTATAAGTGTGTATATATAAGTGAACACGCCGACAAGTCTTCTGTCGAGACTTGGCGTGACACAATAGTGTAATAGTATATTATATGATATTTTTCTTCAATAAAAAAAAAAAAAATCTCCTTGCATGTTTTTGAGGAAGTATTTCCACCTACAAGAAAGTGAGAAAAGGCCGCAATATTCTTAGATTTCAGAGCCATAAGTTTTCTACGTAAAACCATCGGTATCATAGGTAACATTATGAAGACAGACTTCAATTTGTCTCTTTTAAATGCTTATAATATTGTAAAATAGCTTTCCCGACAGACGTTGTCTTATGGTCCTAACCAGAGGTGGCCCGTTCATATGTACATAATGTGCACTGCGCCCCCAGAAACAAAAATACATAATTAATTCGATTGAGATAAACTAATAAAATAATAACATTAAAATATTTCCACAACATCAATACGTGCCTACTTCATTCGTATTTAAAGCTCAGGCGGGAACAACGCGAGAATGTATGCGTGCGCATCATTCTACCTCGCCTATGAAGTACCGATGCTGCGTGTGGACATTATTTTTGAGAGCGCCCGATAATTTTGATGACTTTGTATGAAAATTTCTAAAACGCTCGAAACGGTAGAGTAAGTGGGATGGACTAATATAAGAGCGGCAATTACGTTTGCGAACTACGGTGCAGTAAACAATAATTTTGTTATAATGGTGTCACAGGAAATCCGTTCTTTTCGCTGGGAGAAATCGGCCGAATACACCCGTAAACTCAGACTATCATGATCGTAGCACTAGGGCTGCGGATAGTGTGCGATCTATCAGGCAACGCCAAACAAAAGTTGCTAAAATAACAAATTACCACAGCCCTTTAAATCCATGGATGACGATACCTTTCGGAGAGAGCGAGTATCAGCGAGTATCTGGTTGAACAATGCTTTGACGCTATTGACGAGATGCTGTTTATAATATGCTCCATTTCTGTTTGTTTCTTATGACATTTACCGACAGGAGACTTAAAGCCCCTTTACACCTTTTCAGACTCGCCCAAGCGTTTATTCATCTACAAGAATTTGGAATAAATTTTATATCTAATTTTATATTGAAGAAATATTATATTTTTATTTTTTGTATTTTTTTTGTTTGTTTTATTATCTTGCATAATTTACTTTTGTTTTTTTTTTGTTTTATCATCTTGCATAATTTACTTCTTCTTTTACATACACTGACAGGAGACTAAATGGGCCATTTACACCCTTTCAGCCTCGAAAACGCTTTCATTTATTTATCTTATTTCATTTTTTTTTCACCCCGTGTCCCGTAAGGGGTAGGCAGAGAGAACGGACCTCCACTCTTTTCTAACCAAGCATACTTCTTTCGCTTCTTCCACCGACATACCATTTCTCATACAGCTTCTCCTATTTCTCTTACTTCTTACCTGGCCTTCCTTGAGGACGGAATCGATGTGTTCGATCCACGTCATTCTCGGTCGCCCACGCTTTCTTACACATTTCCTTTCAGCCTTATGAATTCTCTTTGTCATTCTGTTTGCATCCATTCTTTCCACATGCCCAAACCATCTCAACTTATTAACTTTCATCTTTGTCACAACACTTACTACCATACCACATTCTTTCCTAATATTTTCATTCCTTTCCATATCCCATAAAGTTTTTCCACATATTCTTCGTAGAGATTTCATCTCTACTGCAAATGATACGAAATTAATTGCACAACTAAAATACCAGAAAAAGATTCATTCATGGGTTTAAAAATACTAAAATATGCTTTAAATATCTAAAATAAATTCTGAAGCTTGAAAAAAAATTTATCAATATAATCTGCGTACCAATGCGCAATGTTCTGAAATTCGATGGTTGACAGGTAAATAAAAATTGTGTTGTATGGGATTATTCACAGTGATATAGGAAGCCCGTTCCATACTCACTTAAATTCAATTCCTATTATATTATTTCATACTATTTTCCATCTTTTTTTTAATTTTTATCCGGAGCAGAGAAGAATCGAATAAACTAAACACGATAAGAATATGTTCAACCAATCTCGAGTTATAAGTGTTCGCACAGTAAGCCTACTTTCTTTTATATTATAGCCAGACGTTAACAAATTATAAAAAAGCTTGAAAAAAGTACCATCAAAAAATATTTTCATTCGTATCAATACTTTTAATTTCAATGGTTGTCACATTACCGCCATCTGTAGAAACATTGGGGAAACATTGATCTATAGAATCTTTCTACCAAAATATCAATCTCCCAAACATCTCCCTATTTCCCCTACATTACTATATTTAATATTATTTTTATCCCTTTTTCGACATTTTAATAGTTTTTCTGTTATCCGGAGCGGAGGAGAATCCAATAAATAATACATCGCAAGAATCTGTTCAGCCGATCTCGAGTTCGCACTAACCCGACTTTCATTTATATTAGAGTCTGATGTTATTAATATTACTCATAGTACATGGAATATACATGTCTTGTGATCGGATTTCAAAAAAAAAAAAATTCGCTGAAATTAATTTTTTCGACGTTTTCGAGGGTGTAGATTCCAAAAATGCAAAAAAAAATTCTTTTTAATTTCTCTGTACCCGTCTGTCTCTTAAAGTATTCAAAGAAAATTTCACTTGTTTTAGAAAAAGGGCTAAAACAGAAAAAAAAATTTCTTCGATTTTCATAAAATTTGGTATACGGGTTGGTCTTACAAGCGCGTAAAATTTGAGGTCCGTAGCTTCAGTGGGTCCCCCTTAAAGTACCGATTAATATTAGATTTAGTCTAGTAGGTAGGTAAGTACTATTCCAGTATTTCTATAAAAAAAAAGTATTATCTCGCCACAGGCATCTGCCTAGTGAGATAATAAATCCCAAAATAAAAAATATATTTATATAGCTACTTTGTACTCTATTTATTGACTATTGTACTTATTTATCTACTCTATTGTACTTTGTAGTCATGTTATTGATATGGGAAATAAAATAAATAAAAAAATAAAAAATATTGAATATTGAAAAATATTGCTTTAGAACTACATACATATATTATGTAGTTCTAAAGCAGATAATAAAAAGCTCCAATAGTCGATATCATTTTAAAGTTTCTATAATAATTCCAAGGATAAATTCATTTTAATCGTAAAATGATGAATTTTTATGCAAAGATATGTTTTACACGAAAAGGCTGTTATAATATACTATGAGTTCTGGGCTACCCTAGGTTAGCAGCTTTTTTTTATGATTCGGATGGTATGAAGTTCGACGGGCCATTAGTTTGTTATAAAAACAATTCCTCTATAGTTGCATAGCTTTTAAAAAATCCAAAAGATGGCGGTGTAATAGAAAATAAGTCGCATGTGAAGCGAGTGTTACATTATTGCATTATCATGTTGGATGAATAGACTCCATTAAACCCAAAGTTTACCGAATTAATATGGAAGATTAATTAATTATTTAGTCTTAAACATTAGGTATATTATTTTGAAATCATCCCCATATTATACAGTCAGTAACAAACTAAGCTGAGTACCAACTTATTTGTATTTTTTTTTTAAATATGCCCACCTTTCTCGCCTGTTATAAAAAAAATTGGTTTTGAAACCGAATTACCTACCCTTTGTAATACAATATGATTAGGGCGTTCTAAGAAATGGCTAAATACAAAAGGTAATTTTATTTAAAGCTGCACTACAGGGCACGTACCTCAAAATTCTATCCCTCCTCTCACTCTCGAACCCATTTTGAATATCCTGAGCGGAAAACCTCCACAGCGCCTCGCTGGTCACCACGCCAAACAGAAGGTCGTATCTGTTCTGGATGTTGATGCCAAGATTCCGGTCGCTCCGCTTGCTGTGGCTGCTGTAGAGAGGCGTCCCGTCCGGGGAGGCGGCGTAACTTTGTAGGTCGTTCGGGATGAAGTACGTGAGGAACTCTTTAGCGTAGTCCACCTTGATCACCACTCCATCCACCGAGGGGCCAAAGGCTGTCAAATAATTCGGCGCCATCACGTCGGCCTCCAACAGATCTTCAATGGAAACTTCTCGAAGACAGTCTACAATTTCTTCGTGATCTTTGGCCAAATCCTCAGGTATCGTGCAGTTCACCTCCCTGGCGAGGCGAACAGAATAGTTGACAGGATCTTCCACCAGCGCCCAAGAGCTTAGAGCTGAACCAGAAAGAAGAACGGCGCGATGGAACAGGCCTGCAAACAAAGACATTAAGAAATTATTATTGTTACGTGGGTACCACCTACAGGCATTCAAGTCCGGGCAGTTCGGACGTCAGTTTTTTATATACATAAGTACCGGCTCATTAACATAAATATAACGTGTAGGTATAGATGTATGGTAGGTATATGAGTTGGCGCGCACCTGACTGTGGTGGGGGCTGGGGAGTGGGGGAGACCGAGGGGCCCGTCCGTTGAGTCTGATTGTTTATTGAATATTTAAATGGTCCCCTTTGATCTTGTCCATCTCAGTATGAATATTCAACGACTGCGCGATACAGAAATATAACACTTCTCTAACAGAGATGTCAGTGTCAGTAGGTATCTACAGCCAACCGAACTTCTTACTGCATGGAGAAATGTTTTCATTTTAACCGGCACAATCCAATCTGATACAAGCTTTCGTAAAAATATCAAGGGAAAACACTTCGAAAAATTCTGACCCGGCTGGGAATCGTACCCGGGATTTATTTGTTTGAAGTTAAAAGATAGAATAATGCAACTCATGATTAGGAGTTTCGGAGACATTACCACCTAATGGCGAACGTTGTTAACGTAAAGTGATCACACTAAGCCAGCCTTCGAAATAACAGTAGAAGACGGTCGTAAGCCCGTAGTGGTTTGCTCCATTAAAAAATCGATCATCAGTAATGAATTATTGTTAGTCATTAGTTGTTTCACATTCTTTAATGCAACATAATTTACGAGGACGAAATTTGGATGTATGGGCGATTGTCAAAAATATCTTGGAGGGAACAAGAGCTTTCTTGCGAGAGTTCAGGAGGAAAGGCAAAGAATTTACTGTCGTGGGCTTGCCGGTTAAGAATAGCACCTCTGCTCTTTTTGCTGGTTTTTCGAGCATCCTGTAAGAGGCAGGATATCGAAAAATCAGATCGGGACCGTGAGCTTGACCACCTCACGTCTTTAAACCGCAACAGGTTTGAGGCACAAGAAGCAAGCCCCCTGTATCCTATCCGGGAGCTTCAGGTAGATGGTGTCCCCTCTGTGAAGGCACATGATCAACGGAGGGCTCTCGATTCCTTCCTATGCTCCTATGTAGGGTTTAGTCCCCCGCATTGCGGGTTGGTTGAGGAAGGGGGTCCGCGGCGGGCTTGATTTGTGTGGGGCCGACTTTTTTATTGCTTCGATCAAGCTAAAAGGGAGGTGTTTTCGTGCGGGTCGGTTATGCTGCGGATTGGTCTCCTCCGGGCTGACTTGCAGTGTGCGGGGGGCCTCAAGAGAGAATGTGTGTGGCGAATGTATGCATGTATCTTGGGTGTGCGGCTTCTAGACAGGAGGTGTATAACACTACAACAGGTTTATAATGTTCAAACTTCAACTAGTGTTTATTTTGGACCCTTCTCCATGCGAAAGCTCTTTCAGGTTCTTTGTAGCTACCGTAAATTATAAAATTTACAGTTTGTTCGACAAAAACTTAATTAGGTATGAATCCAGCATTCAACCTGTTTTGAAATTATTTATCGTTTTCATCTTTCATATGAGTGAAACCATATAGGTAGGTAGCTATCTGAATCTAATTAAATTTTTTTGTCAACGGGTTTTTAAGGTTGTGACTGTGTAGTGTGTATTCTGGTGAATCTATCACTATAATCGGTAGGAGGGCATGAAGATGGGATGAGGGCTCACCTGGCATAACGGTGGGAGAGATCATGAGGAAGTTGATGCAAGCTGCTCCAGAGCCATGGCCTATCAGCGTCACACTGGCCGGATCCCCCCCGAACAATTCTATGTTTTGTTGTATCCAGTGCAGCGCTGCGATCTGATCCATCAGCCCGTAGTTGGCCACTCTGGCCTTCAGGTGCGGCGCCGGATTGGCATTCAAGAACCCTAGAGCAAGCGTAAGAAAACACAAATATTATTACTACATCAAAATCAGAACACAAGTTTTCATCTTATTTAGGTAGGTACCTACCTAGTATTTTATAAGCGTAAACTAGTTTCGGTAGCGACTGCTCCCTCACTCAGAGGGACAAAATAAATATAAGCGAGAGTCTCACCCAACAATCCAAGGCGATAGTTGATGGTGACCACCACCATGTCGGAGTAGCTGGCCAGCACTGCTCCGTCGTAGGGGTTGCCCGAGTTCCATTCGAATGACTCTCCGTGGATGTAGACCAGCACTGGCCGCTTGGGCTCCCGCTCGTCTGAAACAATCACCAAATATACTTCTTCGAGTTGCGTTGACGAGTAGGTTTACCTACATAATATTATAGCTTGGTACCATGCTACCTACTTTGGGTCACTCTGACCACTGTAGAGTCGGATTTGTGAAACATAAGTACCTACATCGTATATTATGTAGGTATATATCGTGTGAAGACTATCTCTTATACAGGTATACGTAGGTAGACAAACGTAGTTTTCTATCGAGTCATGCGGGACTTGCGGAAATTTAGGCGTCATCCGTTTCCCGATATTAGACATAATCTAGAAGAAATAAAGAGAAGACGCAAAGACGAGGCCGTAAAAAGTAATTGGCCGAAATATTGTTGGGAATAGTTGACCGAATAATCGCAGCTTATCTGCGCCGCGCTGGGAGGAGAATGAGGAAGTGCCGCAAATTAAAATCCACAAACTGCCGTTAAAACTTTCCGACGTCTTTTTTGTCCGCCTCCTCTTCCTCCGGCCATTAGCCATTAGCCGGCATTGTTGTGCGCATTATTGGACCGCAACGGCGCGTAGAGGAGAGATGTCTTATTAAACCCCCAACTTCTATTTGTCATCGCCAATTAATTACACCAACTAGGGTAACACGCGTAGTGCTGGGGCAGGGCGTCGCGGCGTCTCCCCTCTCACTGCTCCCCGGCGTCCTTCCAGTCCACACACTATCCCGCTGGTGTGTTAACACTTCATTCTCCCGACTGGTAACTCCTGAAGAACTCACTCGGACATACACTGTTGATAAATCCATTCAGATACCAACACAAAATAAGCATGGGACTGCGTGAGTGATGACGCGTCACATGAAAAATTGTACCGATCTTACGAAAAATAGTAGGTACCGATTAATTTTGAATTAAAAATTGACCCAACGCATTAATCAGTATTCATATTCGTATATATCATATTATAGATTAATTTATCTTACAGAAAAACCTTTGTTTGAATATTTGCCGCATCAATGTAAAGATATCGCTTATGTTTAGGATATACGACGCCATTTTTAAAAAGAGGTTGATTAACAATAATTTATATCTAGGATGGCTGTCAAAATATCGTTGACTGACGTTTAGAAACACCAGTAACGCCGTGAATGTGAAGCATTTTCTACTTGTTTTTCTATAAACCGAAATGATAATTATGTATATTTACATTATGAATTGTCATTTTGAAGCTTCGAACAAAACATAATAATTATGTTTTTTCAATTTCGATCGACAAAAGATACCAATTCGTTTGTTTGAAAACATAATTCTGATCGCCATTTTTTGATCGGCAGTTCTGTTGTCCTCGTGTAGGATGTTAAGAAGGTTCCTTTCTCTATATAGTTCGAAGGTCACTTATAAAAACATTATATCTACGAGACAAGACCGATATTTGATAAATAGTTTATAGCGTTGTATTTAAGTTTGTTTTCTTTTTTAATTTTTTATACAATGTTAAATATTGTATATCCTTCTCTGGTCACAATCTTACGGTTGGTTGGCAGCAATGTTCTTCACTCTGTCTCTCCACTCCACTCTGTTGCAGCTCATCATAATGAGGAACAGCACATCTCCGAATACACGTCTTGTAGGTACCTATTCCTGACGTGATCGTCCTCGGGAGTTTGTCCAGAGTTTTATGGTATATATTATATTATGAATAAATATCTGGAATAATAATAATACTTGGAAAAGCTAAGCAGCCCATACAAAATTCCAGTGAGTTTCTAGCTAATGTGGGGAGTAAAATTCGGAATAGGGCTACAGTTGACAGCGAACTTTCCGGGCGGGACACCTATTTGGTGCTAGGGCCCCCCGTGGTCTCCCCGTGTTTTGGCAACAAGTTCATGAAAATTATCCTTCAAGAAGTTTTTGACTTTCCTAAATGTCCCTTTCATAAGGTAACAATGAGATTATGAGAGTGGGCTCGGATATTGCAAGATATTCAGCCGAGTTAAAAGACGGATGGTCCAACTTCCTGTCGTTATCTCATATCCGGTCAGAAAACAGCAACTTTTCACTGACAGGATATCAAAATCCTCCCCCCCCCCCTCTTCAGCCTCGCAAGCAACCCAACCCCTCCAGATCCAACTTCTTATCAGCCTTCATCTAACTGATGCTCACAACAAAACCCATTTTGCTTTACGCGCAGATTTATTAGTTCCTTCACAATGTTTGTCCAGCCCAGGGCTGTATAATGTGCTCTTCGGGCCCATTTATCCTCCATGTATAGAGCGGCGGCTGATAGGCCTCCCTGGCTGCGATAAGAAGCTCCGATCGGTTTCTTTGGTCATTAAAAACAGTAATGGAATAGTGATTAAGATACATCCCTACCTACTTATTTACTTAAAAATCTGTTAACCAAAATCGCTCACGAATCTGCTACATATTGGTACTTTATACTTAATTAATTAATAATTAATCATAATTCAGGCGTCGTACAAAGTCAAAACTCAAGATAAGCAGGCCGAAGGCATCGATGTCAAGTCACAAACTTCCACAGGAGGAATAATTATTATACCCAACTAGTTAGCGCCTCGCATTATAAAGCTAGGGACGCGAGTTTATGAGATTTTTATCAGCATGGCAAACCTTGCTAATATAGAGAAGGATTATAATAAACCAACCTTCGAAGAAGACGAGTGTACGCCCGAAGTGGTTAACACGAATCAATTATTATCATAGCATCAGAAAGTTATGACCTGCGGGGCACATAAATCTTTAGACAGGTAGAGGCTTTATATAATTCCATAACGAGCAAATAATGTGAGTTATCAATTCTTTTCTGAAGTAAAATAAAGTGAAAGTCATGTAACAGCAATATACCTAGACTAAGTTTAAAATTAAAAGAGTTGAAAAAAATACGAAGATTCAATAGTTCCATCATAGTATTTAGTCATTTGAGCAAACGGAAGAATATAGTATACTAACTTAATTCATTTTCAACCAATAACGCTTCAAACAACAATTATTATGGCTAAAGGCAGAGTACTTCAGCGCCATTATCAAAAAATTCCAACAGATTAACATCTTAGCTACTTGTTATATGCACGTATTATGAAGGAATTAGCGTCGGGGCTGTTGGCCCAGTGGTTGCCGTCTCGGCACGGTACGACGAGGGACGCAGGTTCGAATCCTGCCCGGGGCATGGGGTTTTTCCACATTTAAACATGTTGAAATTTCTCATGAAATTCGGGAATTTGAATATTACCTACCACCTAATGGCGAACATTGTTAAGCCGGGATTCGGAATAACAGTAGAAGACGGTCGCAAGCCCGTAGTGGTTTGTTCATACCATTTAAAATCGATCAGTATTAGTAGGTCATCAGTTGTTGATATATCATCAACATTTTTGTTTAATTTATGTGAAAAATATAATTTTGTATATTGAATTTCAATTAAACATTGTTGTAACAAAGAGGTAACAGCTAATTAAAAAAATAAAAACTTTTACCACTCAGTTTGATTTCGAGATTGAAAACGATGATAAGGTAAACATCACATGCTTTTCTGTGCATTCGTAATTTGAAAAAGGCATATGATAGGGTAGACAGGGGTAAATTATGGGAAGTTCTATCAATTTATGGAGTGAACAACCGGTTGATTCGTGCCATTGCTTCCCTATATTCGGAAAGTACTGCGTGTGTGAAGGCGAACAGTCACCTTTCACCGGAGTTCTGTCT
Organism: Mystacides longicornis; assembly: GCA_963576905.1. NCBI lineage: Eukaryota > Metazoa > Arthropoda > Insecta > Trichoptera > Leptoceridae > Mystacides > Mystacides longicornis. Next base: position 40,681,899 of record OY756422.1, read on the forward strand.
TACGAAAGGTGTGAAGCAAGGGTGTGTCATGTCACCCTGGTTGTTCATTGTTCAATTCGTTTTTTTTTTTTACATCAGTGGGTTAACAGATCATTTAATTTCAAAGACTGAATGTGAAAATGATTTGCGATTTGCGTGTCAAGTGTGTTTGAAAATTGTGCAAAAAACGATCATTAAAATAAATGAATGTCAGCAAAACAAAGGTTTTGGTCATATACTAAAATTCGGTCGTGCTGCGCATCCATCGCCTTGGTAACACTTATCTGCAGAACATCGATATATTTAACTGCAGCTATGAAGCTCTTCGATCTCACGTGGTATCTCCCTTTGCCCAGCGGCGGTGAGTCTGTCGTGGACGTTTCTAGCCGATCTCTCGGATGTGTACAAACCATTATCCATTGCACTATTCTTTTTTTTCTTTCTCTGTTAGTTGATATCATTGTTGTCTCATTCACATAGGTATTTAATTGACGTAATTTGAAAACATTTTCTCCCGTCTATACTATTGGCATCAGCCATAGGAATCATCCCATCTAATGGTCCAGAGTGTGAAAGGAAAAAATCCCTGCGGCGTGTTTTGTACCTCGACTTGAGCTCGGACTTTGGCGTTTGGTTATTTGGCGAATGTATTTATTTATTTATTTATTTATTTATTTAAACATAAACGGCGTAAACGCCTTTTGAACTCTAAATACATTATAATGGACAGCAGTACAACAAATAATAAGATTCACAAATATATAAGCTCAGTGTCCTTAAACTAGGTAACAGGAAATTTGTTAATACACAATAATATAAAATACAAATTCAACACAGGATAGAAATTCTATAGTAATATCTCAAATATATTCAATTCAATTAATCAAAATAATTTCAAAACAATAAAAAATTAAAAATACCAAGAAAATTCGACAAAAAATAACTAAGTACGAAAACTTAAAGTCAAAAGAAATAAAATAAAAAGAGTAACGAAAAAGCAATAGTTAAATCATTAAATCAAATAAAAGAATATTAATAATAAATAATAAAAATACAACAGCCGCAACAATGCTCCCAAGTATTCTCAAAAAGGATGACAATCCAAAAAACAAACACAAACAAAAAAAACACGCACACACAAAATAAACAAAAGAAAAATAATAATATATGTAACAAATAAGCAATGGGAAGCGGGTTTTTGCGTATGAGAAATAAATTAATTAACATAACAATAAATTAACATCTAGTCACATCTTAGTTCCCAACAAGCTCAGATAAAGTAAAGAAAAAGTGAAGGTACATCACAGGCAGACGCAAAATATTCTTAGTTATAACGCTGTTAAATATACGAATTTTAGAAATTTAATTTCGATTGGGGTTGGATGACTGAGTTCCGGGATTCATGAGGAGTTCGAAAATCGAGGCCTTGTATTGGTGCAAGGACATGAAAAAAATATCAGTGTGAGCATCAGCATATTCATTACCCAGGCGCAGGATACGTGGGATTACGGTATTACGAAGGTAGTTAGTGCTTATATTGCCACATTTAAACAATTCCGAGGATCGCGTGCTTCGTTGTCTGATTCTAAAATTGATTTTATTTAAAAGATCAGGGGAATCAAAGCAGCTATTCACAATCTTGTACAACAAAACCAAGTCGTTAACGATTCGTCTGTCCTTCAGCCTTTGTAGTGATGTTGATGAATACAGAAAATCGTAATTTAATTGAGCCATAGGAATACCCAATTTATAGTTAATGAAACGCAGAAACTTTTTTTGCACACGTTCGATGCTCTCTATGTGAGTTGCATAATTCGGTGACCATATGGGCGAGCCATATTCGAGCACACTTCGGACGAGAGAGCTGTACAGCAAAATTATACTTCTCAAGTTGTTGAAACAGCTTACGGTTCGTAGCACGAATCCCAATGTTCGCATGGCTCTACTCGTGATCTCCGCGATGTGTGGCACGAACGATATCTGATCATCAAAAATCACACCCAGGTCACGAATGCTTGTCACATTTTCGAGGCTTTTTCCGTTTATATTGTAATCGAATTTGATTAAATTTCTCATTCTGCCGAAACGAATGAACTGGCATTTTTTTATATTTAAAAATAGGTTGTTTGTCATGCACCAGTTATACAAACCATCCAGGTTATCCTGCATCTCAAGACAGTCACTGACGGTCCTGATCCTCCTGAATATCTTAAGGTCGTCCGCAAACATCAAGACGTCCGCCCCCCGCAGCGCGTCGACGATATCGTTAATAAATATAAGGAAGCAGATTGGTCCAAGATGGCTACCCTGGGGCAACCCACTGGTTGCACGGAAACTAGATGAGATATGATGATCCACTTTGACCGATAAGGTGCGGTCCGTTAAGTAGCTCCTCAGCCAGTCAATCATAGGGCCACCAACGCCCAAATGTGCCAGCTTTTTAATCAGTATTTGGTGTGAAACTTTATCAAAAGCCTTGCTGAAGTCGGTGTATATGCTATCCACCTGGAATCCTTCAGCAAGGCTCTCCGCTATGTATGTCTCATATATGGCCAAATTACTTGTTGTGGACCTGTTGGGCATGAAACCGTGTTGCTGCGGGACGATAATGGGAATTATTGAGGGTAGTATTTGGTCCAGTACCAGGGACTCGAAAACCTTGGCAATTGACGACTGCATGCAGATGGGTCTGTAGTTGGTGACGTCCTGTTTGTCACCTTTTTTAAATATGGGGGTTATAAAGCCCGCTTTCCATTTATCTGGGAAACAACCTGTCCGTAGAGACTGGTTAAAAATGAACGTGAGTGGGACCATCAGAGCACCTCGACACCCTCGAAGGAATGATGGAGGTATTCCATCAGGACCCGCTGACTTCTTCACGTCGAGCTTGGCTAACTTAGAATTTACGTCAGAAAAGTCAAGTTCGCATCTGGTCAAGTTCAATACGTTTGAGGGACCGGTAAAGACGGCGTCGCTCGCAGGATCATGTCCATCGTAGACGCTACCGAAATATTCCGCGAACAACCCGGCTATGTTCTCCACACCGCTCCGGCGCCTCCGATCCAGAAACATCTCTCGCGGTAGGTCGCGGTCCGGTATTGTAGATTTGTTATTTTTTAATTGTTATTAATTTATGTTAGCCCATTGCACGATACTAATTATGTCTCTCTGGATAGGTATAATATATTTATAATATCACAAAGTTTTTCCTTCACGTTATTATAGATCTTGAAAAGTCGTTCAAGTGATTTTTACAACAAAACTTTTTCGTTGTTTTATAATAAGACAAAGGTAATTTTTGTGTGTATAAACTTGATTGATGGACCTGGTCTATTGGAACAACTCGTGGCCGCATAATTAACCGTACAAATGTTAATAATATTTTTTTAGTTAAGTAATCTGTGCTCATCCATAGTGAATACGTCATACACTTTTAACACCTTCCACATAAGTGAAGCCTATGTCATTGTTTTGAATGTAGATTACAGCCCACGACCTTCAGTACTGCCTGTCACTGCTTTATTCGTATTTAATACATTTCTCAAAACCCAATTCTAATACAGCTCAAGATTTTCAGTACACGCAATAACACGTCTTAGTGAAAGTAGCATTGAAAATGGCAGAGTATAGTGTTTACGTAGTCTATGAGAATGCCTGGGTTATATCATCTTTAGTTGTTACATAATATTAATTATTTATATGCTGGACAAAATGAATGTCCTTTCGACGAAAGTTTCTGCCGTACTCATGGCCCATTTATAAGCGCCATTAAATACATAAAATTTAGGTATTCGACGCCTTGATTTATAAGACGCCGCGATATGTACCTGTTAAAAATATTGAAAATACTTCAAATAAAATTGCAGGGGGGCACATATGCCTCTGGAGAACTGGGATAAACACCAACTCAGAGAAAATGGTTGAGTTTGTGCTCCCCCCCCCCCCCCATGCTTCAGAATCAAATAATTTGATTGTAACGACGGCGCCCTGTAAGCCTTCCATTGCTGTTAATTAATTAAGAAGAGAGAAAAGGGGGGGGACGGGCGAAATGAAATTATTCCACTCTCCGAGATGCCGGGCCGCGGTATTAATTATTTTAATATCTTATTACATCACTCACCGTTATGAGAAATTTCAAGAAAGAGTGTATAAGGCGGTTACTCATTCCGTATCGGTGGGGGGGGGGAGGAGGTGCAGCGCCCCTATCTCATTGCGAAGCGCCAAACTTTCATTAATTTGGGAGAAGCAGTCGAGTCTCACTCGCTAGTGACATCTGTTGAGGAGCCTCCACAACAACTTTTAGAAACAAAACGACAATGGAGCGGGGTCACGGGTCAAGTATGTCTAAAATGGCACTTGCTCTCATTTTGGCCTTCAAAGCCAATCCAGACATGTCTCAGTATGCAATACGGGACGTTGTATGACCTCCTCCCTTCTTTCTGACTGTCTAATGACGTAGGAAATCCTTAAGAAACTCCCCGCAACTGCTCCTTCAGAGAGAACTAATGTTCCCACACTTACCAGCTCTGAAGGGCGATTCCACAAACACGAAGGTTTATGGTTTGAAAAACATGTAAATATGTTCAAATTTTATAATCCTATTATTTTGTAAACATTCAAATGAAGATATTAAATAAGTACCTAGTCCATTAGACATTAGGTATTAGTCCTTACCTCTAGGTCGGTGTGCAAAACAATACCCTTAATTAATAATGAACATTATTAATCCATCCATAGAGGGTGTTTAGCTAAGATTCAAATCATGAGATTTGAATAAAATTGTTCAACAAAATTTACGTAAGTTCCTGTAATTAATATTGATGTTATTTTTTCGTAATTTATTTTATTGAACTGTGAAATTGAATAATGTCATTGTGTACATATTATTATGTGTGAAAACACAAATGAACGCCGATTCCGACCGGCGCCGATCTTCGTAAAGAAGTCTATGGTTTCAATGCATTTAAAATGACCATGTCGGAAAGCGGGTTTCTGCCTTTTCTGTGCGTATCCCCATTCAAATGCATAGAAACATTATTTGCGCCGGTCGGAATCAGCGTTCTACGTGCTTTCACCTAAGATGTTACACATACACACAGCTTTTTCCATTTGAGTGGAAGACTACATTTTTCTTCTTTCTTTTTGTATGATTATTAAAAGTGACTATCTTTTTATGAACTGTGACATTCTCATTTTGCTGTACGTATGACAGTTACATATTGCTTTTAGGATCACCACGGGAGTCAGACAGGGCTGCGTACTAGCTCCCTTTATATTCATAATAGTCATGGACTTCCTGTTGAGAAAGTCCATGCAAGGAGCAAGAGGTATACCGATATCACAGAGAGATGGTCTAATGGGCGATCTGTGAGATCTGGAGTACGCGGACGACCTAGCGTCGTTCAGTACGACAGTGGAGGAATTACAGCGCAGTGTTTCAAGACTCTGCGACGAAACAGCATGCCTCGGCCTTCGAGTCAATGCCAGTAAGACGGAGCTCATGGCGAATAATGCCTGCCCCGATAAACAGCTACCGATAACCATCGATGGTCACCAGGTCTCCCGGGTGGATAAATTTAAGTACCTGGGAGCAACCATTACCACCTCTGGTGACCTCGGGGCTGAGCTCCCGATACGTATCGGTATGGCGAGTGGCGCCTTTAACAACATGACCAAGATTTGGAAAGCGTCGGCGTTTAGTGTCGAGACGAAATGTAAACTGTTTGATGCATGTGTGTTGCCCATTCTCTTGTATGGGTGTGTGTCCTGGCACCTGACCAAGGCCCAGGCACAAAAAGTCTCAGTCTTTGAGATGAAGTGCCTAAGGAGAATTCTGGGCGTAAGATGGTACCACCGCATCACGAACGACGCTATACGCCGGCGCACCCAGCGTGAGCCCATCACCTCCACCATTGTGGGGAGGATATGGACTTGGCTGGGACATGTGTTAAGGATGCCGAATGACAGTTGGCCGAGGAGAGCGCTGTTCTTCCTCCCATCAGGGTCCCGAAGACGAGGAAGACCCTCTCACACTGTGTTCCGCTCCTTCGAAGCAGAGCTGAGGGACATGGACATGGTGTGGGAGGAGGTTTTGAGGAACATTGCGCAAGATCGAGCGCAATGGAGAGCTCTTGTTGCCTCCCTATGCCCCTAAGTGGGGTCTTAAGGGAGTTTGGATTTGGATTGGATGACAGTTTTTTTTTTTTTTTTTGTAATGAAGGTCAAAGGACCATATGCCCTTTAAGTCACCGCGACCAATAAGATCTATTGTGACATCCTTCAATGAATTCGTGGAGCGCTGCCTCTTATTGTGCCACGTCTCCAGAGGCCTCTTGCAGAGTGACAGTGCCTCTTCCCGGCTCCTGCCCTCCGCAAAAGGTCTCCTTAATCTTCTTTTTGAAAGATAGGTCCCAACAGGATTCCCATCTCTCTGTTGCAACAAATTATTTTGATCATGTGAACTTATGTCCACTTTGACCACTGATGTGGAAGTACCTATTATATCCATCACACCAGGTCGGCTCTACAAAGGTGCCATGTACATCCTCCATAGCCAGAACTAGGGAAATAAAAGTCCGCCCCTACAGATCCCTGCATGTAGGGGTAAGGCAAAAAGTCACCCTGAGGTTGCCTGGTATCAGGGAGCCTCCGTTAGTTACTAACCTACCCGTTAGTCACGCATCCCTCGGCACGGGTCGAATGACACCTTGGATTGGGGATTTTTGGGCAGAAAGGTTTACTCCTTCCGGAATGATAGGACTAGGTGAATATGGATGGGAGGGCTCATAGAAGGCAGGAGGAAAGGAATCAGGTGTAGGAAATGCCCTGCATGTTGGACAGCCATGCAAGGCACCCCGTACTCTCTTCGGCTTGTTGACCCTAGCATCCACAGGGACCGAATGTAACCGCCGTTTCAGCCTGGGCCAACGTAACAGGGTCCTCCACTTGTAGGTGAGAGTCGAGTTGAAATGCAGTGGCTGAGAGGCATTAAATGCTCTTTTATTGCGCGTAACATTTCCTTGGACCCCTGGATGACAGTTACGTAGACTTCTGCTTAATCCTTTTCATATTTGCTAAGCAATTGGAAGCCAGACTAGAACCTGTTTAATAACCTACCGATCCGGTCTAACTATCCGAATCAAGAATGCAAAGCAAGACAGCCAGTAAATTATAAAACAATCCTGGTGACAGGAGGGTGTAGGTAACAAATCTCGTATCTCCCGGACACTAATCTTATACAAGGCCCCGTACAGTGCACAGGTAGTGTACCTGACACCACGAGGTCACACAGGTGGACGCGTGCGGCTGCTAATCGTAAGTTATCGCCATCTGCTGGGCGGGGAGCGTGGACGACACCACCAAACATGGCGGGCGTGCTGGAGATATATAAACACCGAAGATCCTAGCACAACAATCTAGTATAAGTAATGCAGATTTGTTATAATAATATAGAAGTAGCGGACACTTCTTATTGGAACACTGGTGAATTTTGTATGTGTAGTGTCCTTTTGTTAAGTATTAAGATTATATTAGTGTTCTGTTGGTGTTTCGCTATATTATATCGCAGAAGCTTCTTCCCTCACTAATATGAGCGTCCGGAGTAGGCCAGAACTCTACCACTAATTGTGTTGCAGTTTGCTGCCAAATTTATTGTACCCGTAAGACGACAACGGCGACGTACCACAGTTTTAAATAATTATGTCACTTCAAGGGGAAATAAATAATATGGTGAATTGAAGTCGACTCACACAGACTCGACCCAGATGTGGAAGTCAAATGCAGAATAGAGGCAGCAAAAGCTGCATTTAATAAAAATGAGAACTCTTTTTAGCAATAACAAACTGAATATGGAACTGCGACAGAGAAAGGTAAAATGCTATGTGTTGCGTGTGGTCCGTAACTACTGCTGTACGGCTGTTAGACTTGGACTGAAGGTCAACACAATGAACAGGCTCGAGGCTTTCGAGATGTGGTTACACCGCAGAATGCTCAAGATTCCTTGGACCCACCTGGTGACAAATTCAGAAGTCCTTAATCGAGCCGGGCAGTGCGTGAACTTCTGTTGCCAGTAAAAGTTCGTATAATTTCATATCTGGTACACATCATACGTGGGGAAAAGTTTCTTACTTGATCAATCAATCAATATCAAAGCTCCTTTTAAACTCCACTCAGTAGCATAGGAAGGCAACAAGAGCCATATCAATAGATCTTGAGCAATCTTTAAGACCTTCTTCCACACCATGTAAACATTGGTTAAGAGTTTTTGCTATTGCCAAAGTTAATCCCAGAAATGGTCATTCGTGTTAAATAACTTAAAACCGAATTTAAGCTCTGTCACATAAAACCTTGAGTACCTATACTTATTTATATCGATACGAAGTTCGACGGGTCAGCTAGTCTATATAAAAGAAAGTCGGGTTAGTGCGAACACTTATAACTCGAGATCGGATGAACAGCAGCCCGATTCACGGAAAAGTTTAAGTCTAAGTTCGAACGAAGTTCGATTCAAACTTTTGTGAATAGGGCTGCTGGTAATAATAATTATTGTAGGCGGCGACTATCTACAGTCTATGTACCTATTCACGGAGGGTTTGAATCGAACTTCGTTCGAACTTCGAACTAAACTTACACTTAAACTTTTCCGTGAATCGGGCTGCAGGTAGGATTAAGGAGTATAGGACAACGTCTGTCGGGAAAGCTAATCTGAAATAAAAAAATAATATGTAGATACCTAATAATAATATCATGTTGAATACTGTAATAGTCATACAGTGCAAGTGGCGATTGAGTCCATCAATGGGCTATAAAGCCTCTACCAGGAATTAGTGGATTAGAGTAATCTTCCACGATTGCTGGAAATTTAATTGTTTAATTACTCGGAGGTCTATTCCAGCTGAGTGAATAAGGAATTACTTAGGTATAGTAGCTCTATATTGCGAGGATATAGGGGGCATCCCTCCCTGTACGGGGTGCAGGGGAAGTGGAGGGGGAGGGAGTAGCACTTCGCTAAAAATAAACAACTTTAAAGCGCTTAAAACATCCACAGTCTTTGTTGAAATGACATTTTACGATTTTGTTTACTCTTTGCTTTGAACATTGCTAACAAGATCTCGGGAATGAAAGGGTTGAGAGGGGAGGGGTGGGAGCTTCCCCTCCCCGTAGCAATATACAAGACATGTCAAGAGTGCACTAAGGGAATGGAGTGTGTTCTTGCACAGATCGCATTGTGACTTCATCTTGTCCATTCATTAGACTCACAACAGAGTTCTGAGGAAAGTGAACCGGGCGCCACACTTGCTAATGCACTGAGCTCAGCACTTCCTAGGGAGCGGTCCGTCGCGTCGTCTGACAAGACGGTAGAGAGTCTTTCTAATGATGTGTTTTGTGTTTACGGTAACAATATTGAGAATATTCTAAACTGCCATATTCACCGCTGTTTATAGTAGCGCCATATCGCCATTGTTGTTTCTCATAAAAGGTCTTAGTGCACCGCCCACCCTGCTACCAGCCATGCACTTTCCTACGTTCGATTTCTCTTTCACACTTTCCATCCCTACTAAACATGCTTGCATACACACTCATTCACTTACCTACTCAAGATATTTTACAATTCGTTCTTGTGTTATCCCTTTCAAAAACCAACATTTTATTTGCTGACATTCATTTAAGACCGTTTTTTCACAATTTTCAAACACACTTGACACAAGTTCTTGCAAATCATTTTCACACTCAGACATAAGTATGAGATCATCTGCATACACATATAATCATTATTCCATTCAACTGAACCCCAATATTTATGTCATCTTTTAACCCACTGATGCAAAAATCAAAAAACAAATTGAACAACCAGGGTGACATGACGCACCCTTGTTCTCCGGTGAAAGGTGACTGTTAACCTATACACAATCAGTACTATCCGAATAAAGCGATGCAATGGCACGTATCCACTCAATAGATTGAAAGAACATCCCATAATTTATCCCTATCATATGCCTTTTCCAAATCTACGAATGCACAGAAAAACTTCTGATATTACTCAGAAACTTTTCCGTAATCATCCGCAGAGCGAAAATCTGATCGACCATTCCCTACAATTCATAAATGCCCCTCACGCATCCCACACTTATCTTTCAGTTATTTTCTAACCCTTTCTACTAAGATTCTACTATACAATTTATCTATAAACGTTGCTCAACAAGTTGGTTGCACGACAGTTGCCACAGTCCAGTAGGGAGCCCTTTCCCTTGTACAGAGAGCAGATCATGGCTTTTCTCCAGTAGTACGGCCTTCCGTCCAGCACAAGTTGAAAAGCTCCGAGCACCACTGTAGCGTCACTCGGCCGCCATACCTGATAAGCTCCATTGATATCCTATCGCAACCTGACGCTTTCCCAAATTTTGCTTTTTTAAGCGCATTCATTAGTTCATTCATACAAATATACTGACTTTCATCATCCTGTCCATTTACACCAACTTGGCACAATCTACAGCTTCCATCCTTGATTTTAAACAAATTCTCAAAATACTCTTTCGACCTCAAACCTTTATCCTTTTCCTGTGTCAACATACATTCATTTTTATCCTTCAAAGAACTCACTTTCTCATCCTTCCCAGACCTTTTTCTTTTCACTTCGTTCCAGAAAAGCTTAAAATCCTCATTCACATTCAAACATAATTTTTGACATTCATTATCCTCTAAGCACTTGTTATAGGAAAAAAGCAATAGTGGTGAGTTGTTTTTTTTTACAAAATACCTACTCATGTAGGTACCTATACTTACCCTATTTGTTTCAGCAATGCTATTAATATAATAATAATTAGATCCGGATCACACCCTTCCACCCGCTCTTCATCCTACCGTTCAAAGCTCGCTGATTCCTATCTCCAGTTGTCGACCTACAATAGGTATAACACTGCTAGTGCAGGCTGAGTGAGCTAAGCATATTGCGCCTACAAAAGAACGATGATTGGTGGGAAGCAGGCGGGTGTAAGTCCGCGCAAACTCCAAGATATAAATCTAAAAGTTCTCTCGCAAAGCACTACACAACTTTTACGCAAGTTTGAAAGCGCTAATTAGAGGCGGGAGTGTTAGTCGTGTCTCCACTTACTTTGTTTTGGTCCCGTGTTGTGCGGCGCCCCCGCCCCCGGCATTGCTCAGTGCTGCTGCTGCTACCCTACCTGTACACTTGCTAAACAACTGGTTATAAAATGTTGGTAGGCACATTGGTCCAACTGGTACTTATGTACCTACCTACTTACTTTGCATATCCGGGGCAGTACTCTGCCACTCCAATATGCGGCGACGAAGGTCAACTTGTCGTTAGCCAAAATCAGGTCATCAGCTGATAACTGGATAACTCCCCATTTTTGGAGATTTTTTCTGCATCTCGTGACACCCAATCTCAGTGCCTATATTGAGGCTCCTTCAGAATAGTATATGTATAATGTAGCAGATGTTCGTCAACTTTAATTACCTCATGCAACTCCATGTGTTCGATCCAAGTCATTCTCACTAAACAAATTCTTTTCTTTCAGCCCAAACTTGATGTTACCAAACTTTATAACCTTTAAGTTTAAAAGGATTTTTTACCGATAGAATTTGAATTCCACTGGAATCTATGTAGGCACCGAATGAAATCCAGAGCTTGCAGTCTGTCTAGATAACATCAGAGGCGGCTCGTGCTCCAAATCACAGGGAGTGCAAGCCACGACTCTTAACTCTGACCACCATGGTTACGATACTAGACGAAATGATGAAATCAGACCCATCCAGCACCGGCTAGCAAAGTTATCACGGAGTTTTGTATGCAGAGGTGCTCGTTTTTATAACAACCTACCTCAAAATATCAAATCAAGAGATGACGAAGCCTTTCAGAGAGAGATAAAATCGTTCCTTGTTGCTAAATGTTTTTACTCTGTTGACGAGATGTTAGATTAATTACACGTATTCACCTACCGTATCGTTTGTTATATGTAACTGTGATATTCCTCTTGTTGACTTGGATCCAGATTGAATTATCATCTGAATTGTAAATGACGAAATTCTTGGTGGGTCCTTTACACCTGCCGGAAAGGCAAATGATAATGATATTGTTCTTGATAACTGTGATGTTTTTGTAATTCTGTTGTAACTTGACCAGTTACAACAGAATTACAAGTGCCCAACTGGGCCTATAGAATAAAGTATCATTTCATTCCATGTACCTACCTACCTACTACGAGATTTTCTTCATCTACTTCATAGGATGCGATTCTCACCACAGAAAATAAGGCATGGGAAATACTATAAGGAATTTAAGGATTCACAACCATACAGCCAAGATGCTTTTTTATATAAAGTTGGTATATATTATTTAACTAGCTAGTTACCCGTGGCTTCGCTCACGTGTTACTGTATTTGCTTTCTCTTCCTAAACAATGCAGAATTAATTATATTCGCATCAAAATTAATAATAATAAGAAACGTTATCAACATTTCTTTTTTTAAATATATATTCTAAAATTTCCATTAAATTACTATTTTTTTATTTATATTTGTCGTTATTAATCTGTATTTAAAAAATATGTGCTTCTTATACAAATAGAATTAGCCCGCGAACTTAAAAATTTCGCTAACTTGACTGACATTGTTCTATGAGAATCCCAAAAAATAACTCGAATAACTTTTATTCCATCAAATGACGTTATTTGAAATCAATTTTTATATTGCTGGATATGAATAAAAAAATATTCAGGTCTCGAAAAGCAATGAAATTAGTGATCTTTAAAACACTTATTTCTATCTGCTTTGGGCATTTTTCAAGCTACAGACGTTTTTTTAACATTTCAATTTATATCTTTCACGTTGATTTGTTGTTTGTCTGGTCGTAGGTTCGAAATTTATCATAAATATCTTATCCTGAGCAAACACGACATAAAAAGAATAAACGATATCGGTCCAGCCGTTCAGGTCGAAATAAATAACGTTAAACGTGAAAACTGTTAACGTTCCGAACGTTAACGTTTACCAAATTGAAAATGGTTTCCAAACAAAAAAAAATGCGTTTCGTCTTCAATATAATAGCAGCGTCGTAATACTTCCAAAGATTTTGAGGTAACGTTTAACGTTAATTTTGAATAACTGACATAATTATTTTTTTGACTCGGAATTTGGAACAGCATTGTTTAATGCACGTTGAACAACAGTTTTTACGTTATCTCTATGGAAATAACAACAAATTGTTAACGTTGGAGCTGTCGTTAATATTTCGACTTGGCCTCCAGGCGTGATGCGATGACCACGTAAAGTAGGTCTCCATTTTTATAATAACGTAATATTCTCCCTTTTAAGCCCCCCCGCTCACCGCAAGCCAGCCCGGAGGAAACTAAACCGCAGCAAACCCGATCCGCACAAAGCCAAACCCTAGCCCGATTGCCAAAAAGCCAGCCGCACACAAATCAAGCCCGTGGCGGTTCCCCCCAAACCACCCCATAATACGGGAGGCCTTGGACCCACTCAGGAGAATAGGTTAGGCATAAAGAACTCTCCATTGCGCTCGAAGTCGTCCGAGGCTCATTGTGCCTTTTCTAACCGGTTGAGGTTTAAGGAAGTGAGGTGGTCAACCTCAGTATTCTAATGGTATAAGTAATTGGCGTTCGACTATAAACGAATTTTCGACAATGTAGAGTAGGAAGAAAATTAATTGTCCACTGTTTATATTTTTTATTAGATGAAACGGATATCGGCAACTATCCGATATCCGGTCTATCCGGCGGCGTAAATAATATCCTGCCGGATACCGGATAGTAAAAAGAGACATGTTTGGATAACTCATTGATTTGTTTATTAAAGTATCACTTAAGAAATACACCTTATAATCACAAAATAAATTCTACAACTTAGAAAATTGATTATCAAGCATAAGGTAAATTATGGAGAGTAATTCTATATAATATTTCGTTATATAGACTATTAGACTATATATAGGAAAACAGCAGCTTTGCTGGTCTTCGTAAGTAAGGGAAGTTTAATAAAACAACGTTTCGTCATATATCATCCTGGCTGAAGATGCAGATAGTTTCCGCAATTTTTGGAACAATAACGTTCCGGCAACGGAGTCAGTCCAATTGGTATATACCGCCTACGTAAGCGTAATTCATGCGTTGTACCCATGGTAATTTACGCACTGGCCGGGCTCTAGTAAGGACTTCTTTAGCATTCTACGAATTTTATAAATTTTTGAAAATAAAAACACCGATATTTTAAGGGGAGCGCTTTTCTTCCTCCCGCAAGGGTTCCGAAGACAAAGAAGATCTTCTCATACCGAGAGGGTCTTCCTCGTGTTCTGCTCCTTCGAAGCAGAGCTGAGGGATCTGGAAATGGTGTGTGAGGAGGTCATAATATCCGGCTAACTGCTATCCCTTTCGTCTCTATTTTTTATACGTTCCAGTGGACAGTTAATTTTTTCGCACTATACAGTGACGAAATGATATGGTCATTGACTTGCCAGTGTTTTCAAAACAATTATTTACGATCTATCCTAAAATGATGTGAGGATTTTGTAGATAATTTTAAAATTTAATATTTTGCACTTTTACTACATTTGATATAAAATAATTTACCTATTGACTTCATAATACTATTTACCTTTTTTCAACATAATATTATATCAACTTGCTATTCATGGTTTACGCAATAAATTCAAAGCAAGATTACTCACATAGTTTTTTTTTTGCTAGTGTTTTTATGAAATGGCTTCAAATATTTTGACAGATCAAGACATAAAGAATTGCAATACAATCCAGATTCTTTTCGTGAACTTACCGTAAATTATTTTAGTAGAGATAATAAATTACTAAAATAGGTAGGTACCTACATAATGATTTTAATGTCGATCGTAAAAAAAACAATTCAGAATCGCTGTACAGGATGCATGGTACGAAAAATATATTGAAGTAGGTAGGTACGTAAAGTGTTCTGAATTCACGGAAAGTGTATTATCTCTTATATAAAAATGGAACGCTAATTTGCGCGGTCATCGTATGGGTAAGAACACGTTGAAAGCCGATTACGATCCGCGCCGACCAGCTCAAAGATTGTTGTCTATGGTTTCCATGCATTTAAATGGGCATTGTGGAAAGCGGGTTCCTGCTTTTTCTATGGGTTTCCCCATTCAAATGCATAGTAACATTCTTTGCGCCAGTTGGCGCTAGTCAGAATCGGCATTCTACGTGTTTCTTACCCTATGAGAACAGCTGAACTTATATCGCCCATTTTTTTGTCGTGTTTGCTTTTGTCTGAAGGGTCTTATGAAAGAAAAAAGTTGCACGGAATAAAAATAAAACTTCCATATTATTATTACATTTTTTCTAATTTTGAAATTATATAATGCTGATAGTAAATAATATAATGATATGTTTTATAACAGATTCAGCGGTTACAGTAGTTAAAAAGGTAATAATGAATGTATCATTATACTAATTCAAATTCAATAATATAAGGACCACGTCGTCGTCTGTGTTAAATAACTTTAAACTGAAATCAACTTAAAGTTATACATAAAATCTCGAACATATTATTTATATTCCAAGGCGGGACGAAGTTTGACGGGTCGGCTAGTTCAAAACTATATTATTAATATTATAGATTACGCAATAGTTTCGACACGTGTATTGGAGAAAGTAGGTTGGATTGGGTAGGTACCTACCTACGTATATATTCATACACGCTGCACCGGACCATCTCGCGGTGTATGTATGTTTATTGTATGAAACGATGTCGTCAATAAATTAAATTTTTACAAAAGTTGTTAAGAAAAGTTTGAGATGTACTGCTATGATGTATGTATTTTTTATAGAAAAATAAATTATCTAGTTGTAGCGTTTCGGCGTTTTTCGATATTTTTATAAAATTCTGAAATATAGGCACTGAAACTCGTAAATTTGTCATAAAAAAAATATTTTTCTATATAAAAAAAGTTTGAGAAATCCTGGAACTTCTTCATTAAATTATATTTTAGATATTGTATTTTTCTATATACATACACATTTTTAGGGTTCTAGATTTTATGGTTTTCGAGATATATGAAAAAATTAAATAAAAATTCAAAGGTTGATTACCCCTGACTGAAAAAAAAATTCAACATTCTGAGTATACAAATTTTGTATGCTTAAAGCATTCAATATTTTCTGAAATTTTAGGATCTGTGTATCAAGCGAACCAAAAGTTATAAAGAGGGGACGGATACACACACATACACGTTGGAAAAGTGCCCCTCACCCCCTCCCCTCTAATTACTGATATCTTTTGAAAACGAAATAGTATAATTTGACTTTTTCTGAAGAAATCATTTTTTTGAAATTTCGATAAAACCAGTTTTAAACTTTTTAGGAGGCACTTAAAAATCATCCCTTTTTATATGTGCCCTTTTTCGTCCCTTTTAGTTAAATTTTGGAAAAATTGCCGAATATGCTAACACTCATTTCTATAGAAGAATTCATATGCCAAATCTCAAGTTCGTACCATGTCTAGTTTCCGAGATATTCGCATACTTTGAAAAACATTCAACCCTATTTTTCACCCCCTTAGGGGTGGAATTTCCAAAAATCCTTTCTTAGTGGAAGGTTTTGTATTGAGACCTACCTGATTTCCAAATTTCACTTCTCTACGATTAGCCGTTTGGGCTGTGCGTTGATGAGTCAGTCAGTCAATCAGTCAGTCAATCAGTCAGCCAGTCAGGCACTTTCCTTTATTATTATAGATTAAGTAGTACTGTCCCAAAACAGACGTTGTCTAGTGGGGCAGTAAATTCCAATAATAATAGGTATAATATACTTATTGTTGTGCTTACTTGTAAATAAAATGTGTACTGGAATATTTTGTCCCTCCGGAGTACTGGGTGGCCTCACTCAGCGCCACAAGGCCTCCACTCACCTCAGACGGATTAGAGTTCATTCTAGAGATTTACAATTTTTTCCTACAGCTGGAATATCCTCTAAGTGGGGTTTAAGCTTGGGATTTCCCAAAGAGAACGAAGGTAAAGTGCGGAGCTTAGGCAGCTGTTCCGATGGAAAAAACTTTTAATTTTTGACGAATTACCAATACGGCTTTAAATCAGTAGACTTTAGCACCAAACAGTTGCTCACGATCCAAAATACCTAATAATGATTATTAAAATTATTTGACAATAATTAATTTGAATAGTGTAAGCGTAGATTCTTGCTCAATGTTTCAATACAAGGGAAACACTCGCCCGATCCAAGTGTAGATGGTCTCAAGGAAGGTGATGTCCTCAGATGTAATTGCACGTGCGGTCCCAGCCGGTAGAAATACTCTATCTTCAGGAAATGGAATTTATTGAAGTGAACCAAATTAAAGCCCAATTACACTTTAACACTATTTATTCTTCAATTATAGCACGGTTATTATGTATAATTAATTAAGCTTAATTTTAACTTGGAAGTTTTTTCTTAACCCCTTCAGACCTGAATTATTGTTTGCGATATAAAAAATTATTTGATTATTGAATATTGTTAAAAGAGTCATCATTAAAACAAATTTATGATTTTTTTCAAAATTTTCATAAATTTTCCCCATTTTCCGGCATGTGCAGAATTGTGCACATTGAGTCTCAAATGTCATAACTGAAAGCCATACAAGTCATTTGATAACATTCATAACAAAGCATTTTTAATAGAGTAAAACTGTTCTACACTTTATATTTTTCTTTGATATGCTACAAAACAGTTGTTACTTTTTCACGCGAATCTAGATTAGATTTATAACAATAGAAATCAATTTTTTGGTGACATAAATTATTTTTTGCATCTTTTTCCCTCTTAACTGTTATCATCTAAAAAGGTCCTATTAAGTTCCATTTATAAAATTGGCTTCACATCATCGTTGGGTCTTCTTTCTCTGAGTATCTTGGGTTCTTCAGAGAAACTGGTATCTCCGGGACGTTCAGCTTTTCTTTTTGAGGCATTTTTTGGCGTCAATCAACGCCTCAGCAAGTCTCATGAAAAAGTGAAACAAATCCAGTTCGTTTTCTTTGCGATGGTAAATTATCAACAGTCTTTTCTGTAGGTATTCAAACCAACCATTAACTATACCTGCTAAATCTACAGCGTGAAAATACATACGGAGTGTCCACGTTTTTATCTTTTATATATTCCATAACGAGACAACATCTGATCTTGGAAGTCAAAACCACTCACAATTTCATTGTACTAATTCTTTTATCAATGGAACCTCTGCCTTTTTTCATCTCCATATCGGAAAGAAACGGTGGGTTTGTAAATTCATTGAGTGTTCCTGCTGCAAAAAACATTTTTTCGTTTCAGTACTTGTAGATGATAAGCTGAAATCGTTCACAGGGAAATTATAAAGTGCCAATTTTGTGTAGTTCAAACACCCGTTTTTATTTCACATACAAGAGTTTATTCGAAATTCCCATGTTTATGAAATCCATATATGATTGTGTCTGTATTTCTTCAAAACCATAATCAGGCATAATATGCTTTTGGAAGTCTCCCAATGGTTTTTTCAACAGAACGACAAAATTACATCATAATTATGGTCCCAAAGTCTTTTCGTCGCCATTTGGGTATTTCCTTTCTCTGTAAGAAGCATATTATATGTTTTATACAAAATAAAATCTTCTTTTGTAAGTGTGATAAGGCCACTGAATCAGATCCAGTTATTTCATAACATCTTGGAGGGGCTGAAGAATTTTCATTATCCTCATCTTTCTCATCATCGCTCAAATCCCAATCAGAATCCTGTTCTAACATTTCAGACATTATGTTTACATTAACTTCATTTCAAGGGTTATATATTTGGCTGAAATACATAACAATTTTATGAAATATTACGTATAAATAAGCAACAAAAATTTGGGCAAGATGTTACTAAGTTGTCTTTTCTTTGGTACTCTTAGGACGGTTTGGGCATAATTATGCACATCTATTTTTAAATTAATTTTATAAAGTATTTTGTAGACTTTGTTCCACAGTCTTATAATTTACACATAATTTAATCGTTTTTATCAACATTGGAAATATTGTTTTTGATAGAAATCACAATTAAATAATTTAAAAATATTTAGAACATACCCCTACCTCGACGTTGACCAAAATGACTGTTGGACTAATCATAAACTACGTTGTTTGAAAGCGTTGCTAATAGATGGCACTAGTTGGATGATTTTAAAATAACTGAAAAGATTCGGTTCATGCGCAGAGAGATGGCGGTAGGATAAATATTTTCAAATAACAATTTTATAAGGATTCAAATGTTATGTGCATAATTCTGCACGCAGGGTCTGAAGGGGTTAAATTAGTTTACAGTTCGTGTCACAATATTAATATAATTAATTGTTTTATCCTTATACACTATTTCGACGATTATGTTATAATTATTTGTCTCTCTTATTTTTAGGAGTCACTTCACAAAACACAATTCTTTTAAATACGAAACGTCTGTTAAAATGTCTCAATACCCTACTTTTACAGATATTATAACAAAGATAACACTGGAGGTACGTTTATTTCTTTAATTACTCTTGCGAGTCACTATGGACAAATTTAACCGACTAATTTTATTATTTATTAATCTAACTCTTCACTATGAATAAGGAGTTTAATAGACGTACTTGCTAGTTCTAAGGCTGCCGGTCGGAGAGAAAGAAAAGTCGGAGGATTTCTCCGAAAAATGATCCGATTAGTTCCCCACCCTGGCCTGGGCACTACCCAAACTGCCCGAGAACACTCCCCTACGAGCACGCTACTGGTCTATCGAGAGGGCTCGTCTCGTCAGAGTGCCACTATTAGCTCAATACAGGGGTGTGTCTCTCTAGTCCGTAATTGGTGGATTCTGGACCAGTAAAAATTATACTTTATTTTTTGCCATAGCCGGAAGTGAAGTTAAACCCTTTTCATTTATTTTATTTATTTATTTATTTATTTTCTGTCAAAAATTAAGCATTGTTCACCATTACAGAGTAATCCTTTGCGGTGAACAATGCACATACAATACAAAACAACAACAATATTTTCTTAAACTAAAATAAAATCAAAATCCATACAAAGAGAGAAAAAAATGGACAATCCATAGACAATAATATTATAATAACATAACATGGACAGTTTACTTCGCCGACAGTCACATACACACACACACGCACAGACGTCAACAATACTGTCGAGTCGCGCGCCGGTATAGTGAGTGTACCATCGCACCAAAAACAAAAATTCATCGACACATCGACAAAATATGCTTATGTACTACAATAACAAAAAATAAGACAAGAAAATCAGTCTCCTTATCGACAAACAGCCTTCAGATTATACATATATAGGTATTTATAATATTTACAACAAAATATATTCGATACTTTTAATAAACTCGTTATAACTAATATTAAACAAATCGACATTGATAGACAAAATATTAAGCAACATTATAGCCTTTCCTACCGGTGAGCTCGAGACAAGATTGGTTCGGCCCCTAGGAGGATAAAATAAATCATGTGAACGTGATCTATTGTAGGCATCCGGGACGTACAAGTTCATCTCCCGCAAAATAACGGGATTATAAATTATGCCATTGATCAATTTAAAGAAATGTCTACAGAGATATTCGTTGATATTTCGTAACAGTCACCATAATAATAGTATACCTACCTATATCTACAGATTGGTAAGTACGTATATATGGGACATTTAATTGCGTCGCAGATTTCCATACAAATTAATAAGTCAATATTTTACGTAACAGATTCAAATGATTCCAATACTTATTATCTTTTTGTTTAATTATTATCCCTTCAGATTCTATATATATTACAATACCCCTTTACTAATTTATAAAAAAAAACAAATAAAAAAAAATAACTCCAAAGTACTAGTAGAAATGACTAAGTGACTCCGTAATGACAAGTGATATTATAAAAGCAATACAAAAATTATTCATAATAAAATTAAACGTTAAACAATTAAAACATAACGGCCACCCGTGAGGAAGTGGTATATATATACAAGTGGTGAGGAAGATAATGGTTTCCCTGGTGTTTCAAGCTTACTAATTCTTAATTCCACATGCACCGCTTCATTCATCCTCAGTCGCTCCTTACATTCACACTATTAATTGGCCAAAACATTCGCGACAACACCAAGAAATATGAAGTATTTAATACCTCCTCAGACCTGACCACCAACTCACAGAGAGCATAAATTACATACATGAATTATTTAAGTATTTTAGTACACATATACATATAACAAACAAATACAACATAGTTCATGTAACAATAATTCTTATAGATTTAGTTCCTGAACTGTGCAGGTTGATGAGTTTTGAGGTTTATTGAAGCTATAAGAGGCCATAACGGTAACACAAGGTGGATACCGTTTAAATTTTTCACTGTTCACTATTGTTTTAAATTTCACTGTTAGTTAAGCACAGACTACTGGTGAGACTAGGCTCCAAGGTTTAGAGATATCTAATTTAAAATTGTCCATTAAGGTTATCAAAAAAAATTAAGGATTCATTATCATACAAGAATTTAAAAAAATATTACTATTATAGGTATAACACAAAAATAACTCTACAGTGCCCAAGTATCGTGAGAGTATACATACATATAAGTTAAACAGATGTCATGTTTGCTAGCTTAATCTGAGTGCTTACAGATTATCAAGAATTAGGCGCCACTAAGTTTTAATTAAAACTTAGAAAATTTTCTAATAATAGACTTAAAATCTTACTAATTATATTCAAGACAATTCAATAACTTAGTCTTAAATCAAACCTTAATTATTTCTTTCATTTTGGAAATTAAAAAGGCAAAAATGTTATTTCAAAGGCGTCCCAAAGAAAACATTATACCCTATTCCTAACAACAGATAAACCTACACACTAACAACAACAAAAAATATTAATATACATACTACTACAATGATGTCTAGGTTCCATACGGAGAACAACCGGAAGGAAAACTCTAAAACACCTATACGGAAAGACGTTCCGAACAATTTTCCCTGTTATAAGCCGGAAAAATCTAGTGTCAATAATTCTCGCCCGAAAATTTTCGACGGCAACAAGTCTTTTAACACACACAATTACACACTAATCCTGTTTTAAGCCGGAATCTGCTATCGTGTCAATAATTCTCGCCCGGAAATTGTCGACGGCAACGAGTCTTTCAACACACACAATTTAACACCAATCCTGTTTTAAGCCGGATTTTGCTATCGTGTCAATAATTCTCGCCCGGAAATTGTCGACGGCAACGAGTCTTTCAACACACACAATTACACATCATTAAAAAAAAATACTAACTCCGACTTCTTCTATCAGCTAAGTCAAGCTATAGCGTCTATAAACTATTCGCCCGGAACTTATTCAACGGCAACGAACATACAAACGCACCATATAATCAAACGCTGGCCGCGTGTGACCATTCTCGTTACTCCACTATCTTCGAGCTGTTTTAACGAAGAAAACACTCTTAATTTAAATCTCCTACTCAACCTTCCACATGAGATACCAAAACTACGTTGGTACTCGAAGAAATAATTAAAGAATTTATTATATACATACCTATGAACTATTAACAATGTATCCTAGTACATTCGTATCCAAAAAAAATATTCTAGACATATAAACCTCGCACGAGCGAGTAAAAAAAAAGTGTGACTGAACACAATACGCTTGTTGGACAGTCAACCGCGCCCGAGAGGGTACCCTATTATAAAAGTGACCTACCACAACTCGACCACAACCAACCACCAACAAGGACCTAACCTAATGAGGTTACACTTAGTGCAACAAAAACAAAAAAAATATAAGGGTGCGTATAATGCTTCATTCCGGTTTATTACTGTTACAAAACGTGGGGTTGCTCCAACACAATAACCTGAAGCAAGAGGTAAGTTATTGCGAAGGCCCACAAGGACAGCCTATGCTATACAGAATCGTCTGCATAGCACATCCACCCTATTTGCTTCCACTGGATATCTGACAGAAGGTCAGGTCCCGAAGCATCTTTCGGATGATCGGTGTATAAAACAACCAAAGAATCTTTACATACATTTTAAAACTAAATGACTTAAATGGGTTACAAGCCCATACCACGCAGCGAATGAATTAAGTTATCATCGGCAATTCGCATAACGATAGAAAGAACCAGACACGCAACTGGATCCGCCTAAACGCGCGTAGCACTAGCAAAGTCATTCAAAATTTTATGATATCCTTTATGTGGTATTTACCCATAGTGTTACTATCAAAATCGCGTAACTCGTATACTGTAGGCGACAATTTTTTTAAAACCTGACATTTAATAAACCTGGGGGCTAACTTTTTGGAAAAATAGAGGGCCGCGTTTGATTGTACAAAGGACCGCCTCCAGACAATCTGTCCTTCGGACAATACTGTATCTTTACGTCGGAGATTATACCTAGCTGCGTTCTTGTTAAAAGCTTGAACAAGAGATTGAGTAACTGAATCATATAAACGTTCCAAGTGTGAAACATCATTTATTCTTTGATCAATAGGGTTCACATCATTGGGCTGGGAATCCTGGTTTGCCTGTATGGTTCGATAAAAGGAGGCATGGGGTACATGCTCCTTACCGAACATCAAAAAATGAGGGGTATGTCCGGTGGCGATGTTCATGGTGGCATTTATACATGAACAAACCTTGGGAAGATTTACGCACCAGTCGCGTTGGTTACTACCTACTTGCATCGCTAACAAGGTAACTATAGTCTGGTTAAAACGTTCTGACGGATTATGTTGTGGATGAAAAAATGCGTTGTATCTTAAATCTTGTATGCCGTAATAATGTAAAAATGATGTGAACTCCTTAGAGATAAATTGTTTTCCATTGTCCATAATTACGACACGGGGTACACCAAATGGCAGAAAAATTTGTTCCTCTAGGATTTTAATTATACTTCTTGAATTCGCTGCTCTAAGAGGTATTGCCCAAGTATATTTAGAAAAGTTATCTATGACTGTATAGATATACTGATGTCTTTTGTGACTTAATGGAAGTGGACCAATGAAATCCATAGACAACGATTCCAAGGGACGCGTAAGATGCTTGGGAAATGTCATAAGACCGTTGGGGGGTTGTGTGCTGTGCTTATAAGATTTACAGGGTTCACAATGGTTCACAACTTGTTTGACTATAGACTGTAATCCTCTACAATAGTATGTACGAGAAATATATTCATACGTTTTCTCAATTCCAGGGTGACAATTTCCCACATGATAATCCTGAACAAGTTTCCCCAGGTGGCAAGATGGAACTACCAACTTCCAGAAATGAGGCTGAATTCTCGTTTCCGAATCACCTTTAAATTTAGAGTAACGATACAGGTGACCAGCGGATATCATAAAGTTAGAAAAAGCCTGTGGATTACTTGTACAAGATCTGAAAATTCTATTATACCAAGAGTCCGAAACATCCTCAAAGGGCTCCGGAACGGACAAACTCGAAATAGGAATGCGACTTAGTCCGTCTGCCAAATTATTTTCACAGCCACGCTTATATACAAATGTAAAATCATATTGAGACAATCTACACGCCCACCTTGCTAATCGACCGCTAGGAGAAGATATCGAATTTAAAAATTTTAAACAACCATGGTCACTTACGACCGTAAAATGAACTCCGTCCAGATAACTTTTAAAATGGTGAATCGAATCTACAATTGCAAGAAGCTCTCTCTCAGTAGTGCTATAATTTTTTTCAGGGGCCGACAATTTCCTCGAGTGATATGCGATCACATGCTCGGTTCCACTTGAGTCCTTCTGAGACAAAAAACTTCCTATGCTTATAGCACTAGCATCACAAGTTAAAATATATGGCAATTTGTAATCGGGTGGCCTGAGTAATGGTGCTGATGTCATGGCAGTCTTCAGGGACTGAAAGAAACCTTCTGCCTCATCTGACCATGTGAACTTTTTGCCATTGTATTTACTACTAGTGAGTTTGGTTAAAGGGGAAGCTATTTTTGAGAAGTTTTGAATGAAACGTCGGTAATAGGAGCACATACCAATGAAGCCACGCACTTCACGACTATTAGCTGGTCGGGGATAGTCTTTCATAACCTTTATCTTATCCGGATCTGTGCGGATTCCTTCTCTATCAATAATATGGCCCAAGTACTTGAGGGAAGATTTACAAAACTCAGATTTACTCAATTTGATCGTTAAATTAGCCTCCTTAAGACGTTGTAAAACCAAACGCAACATAGACATATGCGATTCGAAATCAGGACTACAAATCAAAATATCGTCCATAAAACAAAATACATGTGAACCTAAATCGTTGAAGAGTTTGTCCATGACTCGTTGCATTTCTGCAGGTATGTTTCTTAATCCAAAAGGGGTTACTTTGAACTGAAAGGATCCCCTACCCTCAACCCAAAATGCAGTCTTTTCCTTGCTTGCAGGGTCTAAAGGAAGCTGCCAGAAACCGTGACTTAAGTCAAGCGCTGTGAGAAATTTAGTATCGCGAAGATTATCTAACATGTGATTTATATTGGGGAGTCGGTAAGTGTCGGCACGTGTTATCTCGTTCAATTTACGGGGATCCAACACAAATCGGGCCGAGCCATCCGACTTCGGAACACAGAAGCACGAATTTAACCAAGCAGAACGAGCTGGTTCAATAACGTCTAATTCCAGCATTTTGTCGACTTCTTTGCATAACTGTATTCTTCTCACGTGGGAGGCAGGGTAAATACGTTGCTTGACAGGAAGATGTTCTCCAGTATCAATTATGTGCGAAACCAAATTAGTTCTGCCCAATCCCCTCTTCTCAAAAGATATGTTCTCAAAATCTGACTTGATGGAATTTAGAATTTCCACCTGCTGACTGGACAAATCATTTAAGGAATTTAAACATTTAGGGGCTGATTCTTCAAGTATAGCTGGTGGAACTGAAATAGTAGACAATTGACAAGGTGAATTTGAAGGGAACAATCGAGGAATTATACCAGATTTCTCTAAAAACGTGGCTCCTAATATAAATTGATCAGGTATGGACGGGGCAATAACAAACTTAGTATGCTGTACCTTACGATCATAACAAATAGGAAGAATAATAGTGCCAATTATAGGGATAGAATTATCGTCGACACCGCGTATTAAATGATGATGGTAATCTGGATAAATTCCGATTTCTGCAAATGATTTATATAATCGACCTCCTAACACATTACAAGCCGCTCCTGAGTCCAACAATGCACGAAATTGTATCTGAGCTATAGAAAAATGAAGATACGGACGTCGATCCTTTTCATTCGTGATTGATATTCTATTAACTTGTAATGTTGCATAAAATAAACTAACACTGGAAACCCACGACCTTTGTTCCTCCATGGAGGTCTGATTGCTGGGGAAAGAACCTGGATTTCCTATTCGTTTTTTGTCTGAAATAGCGTAGGGGGAGGTTTAGACAAATCCGGAATTACTTTACGGAAGGGAGTTTGCATACGAGAAACCTTCGGCGACGGATTGATATTTTTATTCTGAAAATTCTTCCTTGCATAACAATGTCGAGCCATATGTCCCGTTTTACCACAGTTAAAACATTTAAAGGAAGAACTACTAGAGGAAGGCGCGGTTACGGTCTTTACTGGAGGTTTCCTATTGGACTGATAGAAGTGCGGAGAACGGATGGGTGGACTGACGGTGACACTCTCCAATTCTGTGCAGACCTCATCAAGATCCTGAATGGTCTCTGGTCTCCTGGCAACTAGTACATTCGCATAACGCTCATGAAGACCACGCTTCAAAGCCTTTAAAACATCGCCCAAACGCAGAGGAGATTCCAATGACTGATTCAATAACGTTACGCGACAAATGAAATCCCCCGCACTTTCCAAGGGCTGTTGGGAGGCTGTCAGTATTTCCAGTCTTCTTGCACTGTCAGCCTCTGGTGTATCAAATCTTTTTAGGAAAGCTTGTTTTAGCTGAGACCAGGAATTTTTTGTATCAAAAGTGACGCGGTAAAACATCAATGCACGTCCCTCTAAGAATTCAGGTAGAGCGGTGCCTAGTTCATTTACCGGGTAACAGCGTGCGCGCGACGTCTCCTCCAACCTGACAAAGAATTCTCGTATATCTTTGGATCCTGAATATTTAGGGACCCGCCAAGAGTCAAAGTTTACAGAATATGGAACACGACTTTTATTCGCAGTGGCAATCTGGCTATGCTGTTCAGTAAACCCTGTTGGGCTTTCTGTAAGTTTAGCAGGTGCTTCCTTAGAAACCCTTTCTGCCATGGAACTTATTTGCACAGAAGACATACTCGCAGTGTCAACTTCAGGAATGACAGGAAGCATCTCGGCATGAACATCACTACTCGCCTCGGATGTCATTAAAACCGTAGACAATTTTGAATTAAACGCCCTACACTGAACTCTCAGTTCTTCTAGTCCTTCTTCCGGTACTATGCCTCTAACGGTTAAGGCTTTAGATAAGGTTTTGCGCGTAGCCTTCTCCACCCTAGGAATTAGCTGCTTCCTAACGTCCGACATTTTGACACGGCTCGCAAAAAAAAATCAAATTTATAATTTACTAACTCTGTACTCGCGGGTAACTCAGCTAGTAATTAAATTACGAGGTACAGAGAGATAAAGGATTAAAAAAAAATTATATTGTCAATTGACACTATGTACCTAATAAGCGGCTGTTCTGAGAATTTGAAACTTGCTGTCAAAGCTCATAACGAAACTATAACCACTTGAATGTCATTGGTGTTCCATTTAACACGAGAATAAATTCCACACTGGTCGAGAAAATTATTTGAATTTATAATCCG
Organism: Mystacides longicornis; assembly: GCA_963576905.1. NCBI lineage: Eukaryota > Metazoa > Arthropoda > Insecta > Trichoptera > Leptoceridae > Mystacides > Mystacides longicornis. The sequence goes on from OY756422.1 coordinate 40,709,698, forward strand.
ACAAGATGATAATCGGGTAGCACTACTAGTATCCACTCAATATTGATTCAACAGAAGCTATACAGAACATAAAAAAAAATATGTTGTAGAGAAAAAAAAATTCAAAAGACGCCACCGGACACTAATACTAGTATCGCTTCAATCTCCTGGGAACAGTCAAGAATTAAAAAAAAAAACTATAAAACAAAAAATTGATTTCAATAAGACTATCTTACATGAAAGGAGATCATCCGGACTGTACTTCTAGTACTTTAATTAGGTTATGATTCGGATCCTCAATATTCCACTAGACAGCGATTGATCATAATAAACAAAAAAATGGACTAAAAGAACACCACTAAATTTTGGTTCATGAAGAATAAGAAAACTATTTTTCTGAACAACTGTTCAATGGTACCAGAGCAACACCATATGATTCTAGAACACAGCAAAGTACCTACTCAATTAGGATCTTCACACTTTCTCAAAACCCTCTGTGCTCAAAAAAAAATAATGTCTCTTGCGAACTGACGACCTATACGATAAGTGCAAGACACGGAAGCAACACTTGTATCCTCAATTAACCGGGGCAATTTTCACTAGTCGGCTACACCTCCGAAAAGAAGAGAAAAAAAATTGTGAACAATAAATAAAAAAAAATTATGTAACTTTAACAAACTTGTGCAAAGTCACTACGTACGGGTGTACTTTAGTACATCTGAAAATTCTATCAACGATTGGTCACCCTACTTTAATTTTAGCACACAAAAAAAATTCTGGTATCATACCAGCATGTACAAGAATTTTCCAACCAATAGAAAAGGAAGAAGACGCTTCTATATTACTATTGTACATGGAATACCGCAAATTTTTTTGACAATCTGAAGAAAAAATATTAAATACGAATTTACACCTTGACACAAGACTTTTATATATACACATTGACTGTTTAATTCGGTAGCAAGGTATATTATTTGAATTAACATTGAGAATGGTAACTAAACCAGTTCCATAAAAATTGAATATTTACCTACTCATCATAATGTCAGACTTTCTTAAAGAAGAAAAAGAAGATTCGTCATTAACATTCGGCTATACCCTCACTATTGAATCTTTTAAATTAAAAAAAAGAAAACGTATGCAAGGTCTCATGCGCATTAAATATGACTCAACATGTTTAGGTATAATCAGTTGCCGACGGAAGCTACACTATACCAAATCTCCCTCCATTTGTTTGACAATAGCAAATATCAATAATCTATTGGACTAACTAAAATGAACTGTCTAATGTCCTTCAAAGCAACAATAAAAAAAATTATTCGTTAGTAAACTTATTAATTTACAAAGTTTTTAATGCATCATAATCATAAGGCAATGTATTCTTCCGTCGGGTGTTGAAAAATTACGGCTTATGTCAGTAGGTATATTCACTTCCCGACGGATGTTACAATATTAAATTCACTCAAGTCTATTACTCTGCAACAAAACTTACATTACGCAACAATCAATAAAGGAATTTAATTATAAGACAATTTGATGTTCACATATTTGTCAAGGTACAACCAACATATATAGGTAGGTATGTAATGTTTTATATTCTGTGAAACCCTATACAACAATTTATTTATTTTTTGTGACAACCTGGGACTTTCTGAAATTAATTTATTTAATATATACTGTAAGCTTATTTAAGTTCACTTCAGCCCTCACGTTGGATTCGCCACTGTAAGCGTAGATTCTTGCTCAATGTTTCAATACAAGGGAAACACTCGCCCGATCCAAGTGTAGATGGTCTCAAGGAAGGTGATGTCCTCAGATGTAATTGCACGTGCGGTCCCAGCCGGTAGAAATACTCTATCTTCAGGAAATGGAATTTATTGAAGTGAACCAAATTAAAGCCCAATTACACTTTAACACTATTTATTCTTCAATTATAGCACGGTTATTATGTATAATTAATTAAGCTTAATTTTAACTTGGAAGTTTTTCCTTAAATTAGTTTACAGTTCGTGTCACAATATTAATATAATTAATTGTTTTATCCTTATACACTATTTCGACGATTATGTTATAATTATTTGTCTCTCTTATTTTTAGGAGTCACTTCACAAAACACAATTCTTTTAAATACGAAACGTCTGTTAAAATGTCTCAATACCCTACTTTTACAGATATTATAACAAAGATAACACTGGAGGTACGTTTATTTCTTTAATTACTCTTGCGAGTCACTATGGACAAATTTAACCGACTAATTTTATTATTTATTAATCTAACTCTTCACTATGAATAAGGAGTTTAATAGACGTACTTGCTAGTTCTAAGGCTGCCGGTCGGAGAGAAAGAAAAGTCGGAGGATTTCTCCGAAAAATGATCCGATTAGTTCCCCACCCTGGCCTGGGCACTACCCAAACTGCCCGAGAACACTCCCCTACGAGCACGCTACTGGTCTATCGAGAGGGCTCGTCTCGTCAGAGTGCCACTATTAGCTCAATACAGGGGTGTGTCTCTCTAGTCCGTAATTGGTGGATTCTGGACCAGTAAAAATTATACTTTATTTTTTGCCATAGCCGGAAGTGAAGTTAAACCCTTTTCATGTTCTTTGATATTTCGTAACAGTCACCATAATAATAGTATACCTACCTATATCTACAGATTGGTAAGTACGTATATATGGGACATTTAATTGCGTCGCAGATTTCCATACAAATTAATAAGTCAATATTTTACGTAACAGATTCAAATGATTCCAATACTTATTATCTTTTTGTTTAATTATTATCCCTTCAGATTCTATATATATTACAATAGAGCCGTTTAGTGGGAGCAAGCACACTTAAAATGCGCTGTACGTACAATATCACCTAGTAGGCTTGTCATCAAATCTAAAGATATAAAACAAAGTTGGGTTAGTTCAACTTGTAACTCGAGATCGGCTGAACAGATTTTTATAATATATATTTTTATAATAAAAGTCGAAAAAGGATAACAAACAGTATAAAATACCTACATAATTTAAAGAACACAAACAACAATGCCAACTGTGAAAAATTCTATAACAACTCATTTAAAAAAAATATATATTAACCTGAAAAAAAAATTGTACGCAGAATATTGATGGAATTTTTTTCAAGATTTCAGAAATTAATGATTTTTAACATTCAAACTTATTTCAAGCGTACTTTTGTATAAATAAAAACGCAAAAAGTGAATAAAAAGATGATTAGGAGTTTCGGAGACAAAAATTACCACCTAATGGCGAACGTTGTTAACGTAATGTGATCACACTAAGCCAGCCTTAGAAATAATAGTAGAAGACGGTCGTAAGCCCATAGTGGTTTGTTCCATTTAAAAATCGAACATTAGTAATGAATTGTTAGAGTCATTAGTTGTTACATATTCTTGAATAAAAAGAGGTGAATTAAGTTTGATTAATATATACCTAGTGAGGCTATGCCGTTTGCCATGTGTTCGACGAGTCAGCTAGTATTGTATCATTGATTGAGGTAAAAACCAAAAGAAACAATAAAATATATAAAAACTGTTATGTCCAGACCCGTAGCATTAAGCAAACAGATGAGTCTTTAGGATACAAAGGCCTCAAACTTTCAGAGGTACCCACAGCATTCCAAAGGCAAGGTCCCACCACACAAAAGGCACCATCACCATAGCGTGTCAAGGGACCTATCGGGGCTTCTCCAATTCATGGGGAGGCTCCCTGCAGACCTCAGTGGCAATCGTTTGATGTGACTCAGCGATTATTCATTTCCATAATGTACACACTTAGGGGCATTGCGTGATGCGACAGTTCTTACCTTGACACATCATTAAGCGGACCAACTGCGCGCCCGAGATAATATTTCATTATAGGTAATATTTTTTTTTTTATTAATAAATGAATCTATGCTCACTCAAAGTGAACACAAATACACTCATTGACTCATGATGGTCAGCACCTGGGATCGAACCAACGACCTCCGCACGAAACAGTGCGGAAGCCGACGTCGTAACCGCTAGACCACCAACCACTATAATAATAATAAGTATATTTCTTAGGTAAAAAATGTTACAAATGGTAGGTATACAGCATATTATCATTTTTAACACAGTAAAAAAAACAATAATGAGTAGGTATATAAAAAAATTGACATGAGTATAAACTATTTTTGAGAAATCCCACGAGGCAAAGCCTGTCTGTGGGTATAGCAAGGGTTTTGACAGGATAGGTCAACAATATAACATTTATTCCATATAAAAAGTCAGCTTCTGCTATTAAATAAAAAAAAATCCTTTATTGCGCACAAAATATTAACAAATATAATATATTATTGTGGAAAGGGCGGGCTTATTGCCGAACGGCAATTTCTTCCAACCAACCCTAGGTGAAGAAAAACAGTTGTTATCTTATTTTAAACATATCGTATCGAAGGCTTACAAACTACTGGACTTTATCCATTAAAAACAATACAATATAAAAAAATACATAATACATAAATATGCAAGAGTATAGTAATATTAATAATAATATATAAACTAGATATAAGATTAAAGGGAGTTCGGGAGGAGGGGAGGGGCTATCGGGGATTGTTAAGGTTGTGTTGCTTCAATCTACATTTGAATGTGGAAATTGAAGGTGAGAGTCTGATAGTTAATGGGAGGCCATTCCACAAACGAGCTGCCTGTGCGGAAAACAAAGCCGTAAAAAAAGTTGTACGGTTCGCTGGGATCGTTAGGGTGCGTTGGGCTCCCGAGCGTAGAGGCAGGCCGTGAGATGCCAGAGGAACGAAATTCGACCACAAATAATTTGGTGTGGATGGACTGTTCAAGACATTGTAGAGAAGAGAAAGGACGTGGAGGTTGCGACGCTGTGAGATTGTTAGCCACTTGAGTTCTTTCCTAAATTGTGAGATACGGTCGAACTTACGTAGACCGTATACGACACGGATACAAATGTTTTGGAGACGTTCAAGTTTCATGATTTGCTCCTTTGTAACGTCAATGTACGACACATCCGCATAGTCCAAAAGTGGAAGTAATAGAGTTTGAGAAAGTAAAATTTTGGTTGCTTTGGGCAGAAAGTTCTGGTGGCGTTTAAGAGAATGCAGGCTATAAAAGAATTAAACATGAAAAATAAATATAAAATGATTGAGCAGTAAACTTGTGTATATGATTAAAGACAGCAAACGACAGATAGGCATACATAAAAATAACAAAAGCTGTGATCTCTCACGACACTCCATACAACTACATCACAGGAATACATATTATTATGCAAACAAACAAACATCAGAAAAGTAAAACCTAAATAAATCTATTCATTCCAGAATAAGTCATTCAATGTCAGCAAAAAGCTAATAATAAGCGAGAAAACTAACAAAACGTCGGCCAATCAACTCTTGCAAATAATAACAATAATAAACCTCAAAATAATAACAACATGCAGGATACAGCATAGGAGAACAAGCATCCAGGCTAGGTTATGATATAAACATTAATTTCACATTTATTTTCATTTTTAATCACACAGACGACGTAATTTTGTAAAACATGGTTATAGCAGCTCTCCATTCCATCACATTGAAAGAGAAAAACAATAAAAAAATATCAATATAACACCCAAAAAAACGTGACAATATGAAAACCCCAACACTTGAAATAAGTGAATTTGACCATACGAGAACCAGAAGAATCAACAACCACTGAAACAACAAAATAAATTTACAAACGCTTAATTGCTAATACCAGTAAGGCGCATCTCATGTTGTAAGACATAGGAAGTTGTGTACCAATCAAGCCAATAGGCAATACAGATGCACCATCCCTCACCAGACACCAGACAGCCGTGCAATAAATCTATGTGCAAACTTCGACAGCCCATCTCACTTTCTACTTCATACCGTAAATAAGTTTGAGGACGCCAGCATATAATTACTGTACGCACTACGCAGTAGGGCACGTGACATTTTATTTTTGAAAGGGACCCCCTATAAAAATCGTTTCGATGTATCTTGTCCCCTTCCTCACTGAATAAAGAACTTTTTTAGTTAACAGAATGAGGGTATTCCCCAACCATCGCGTCCCGCAAAAAAAATGTTTATATCAGCTATTGGATGCGTTCTAAAATGTATCGACATCTTTGCTTCGAACAGTTGAATCATATTTTCTGAGGCACGATCCCTAAAGGTTTTCTATCTCTGGACTTCCGCTTAGTCGTACTTTCTGGGACATCCTGTATTATATTATCTCATTATTATGGCTTATCCGGTTAACAACATGTTTATTTCAAAATGTTTGAAACGGCAAAACGAGAGTTTCCTTCCCCTCTCCACTCCTCTCCTCCCCCTCCACTCGATAATGTATATTGATGGCCCCAACCTGGTGGCGGACATGCATGGTTCTGTGGGGGCTCTGGGGCGTCGTGGAGCAACTCAGGGGTCTATCGTAGAACATGGTCAATAACGACACCCTCGTCATTGCTTGTACAGAGCGAACACGTCGCAACTCACAGGAAGGGGGAAATCAGAAACAACATGCGAACTCGTGACATCGGACACTTTGTAAAACTGACATTGATAATTAATTTTAATACGCTGTGTTGGGATGAGCTAAAGTCTTCACACTGTCTCTACACAAAGCGCATAACAGCACGATGACATCTGCAAGTTAATTCCCGGCCGTAGAAATATTCCATCTGTGTGCCTCCGCGGTCATTGTGATGGAGGGTCCACTTGATGGATGGAGAGAAGGGAGGCTTTCATATCTCGTCCTTGAGTGGGTGGAGAGAAGGGAGGCTTTCATATCTCGTCCTTGAGTGGGTGGGCGGGGGCCCTTAGTGAGGGGGGAGGGTTTGACCCATCACCCCACATGGGCTGTTCTTCAGACTGAAATAAGTAGCTGGCTCACCATTTTCTGGCCTGAGATAAATAATTATTTCACCTTGCAAAGACCACACACATTTTAAGACTCAAGAATCGATTAGACGAGAGGAACTCGAGTTGTGAATACACATAAGAATGCTTCAAATACTGTTGATGGATATGATTATTGATTAGTAACGCAGAAGAAGCTTTAGAGAGAGCCAACTTTAGGAGAAAAAAGAAAAAAGCCAACTTTTTAACCTCCTTTTTTAGGAGAGAGTTTCATATCAAATTGGAGGTTTCTTATTTGGGCCATGTACTGCGAGGGGAGAAATAGCGCCTTCTTTGATTCATACTGGAGAGCATAATTGAGGGAAGATGGGGAGTGAGCAGGACACAGATGTCGTGTCTACGAAATATCCCAGAGTGGACCAGAATGGCTAGGGTCGATGAACTCTTTAGAACTATGCAGGGTCGACTCCGTCGACTGCTTTGCACAGGTGCTCTCCAACGTCCAGGAGAACCGACAGGCGCCCAAAAAGAAGGAATACCGCATTGTAGATTGCACCGGCGTGAAAAGAGCAGTGACTACTGGCTACAGCCGCCCACAGGGAGTAACCCCCCCCCCCTTTCCATGCTGCCACTCGTCATCCATCAATCTATTAGAGACATCGAGGTGGTCCTCCTCCCACCCCCCAAATACACATACACACTCCTTGAATGTTTTGTTCGTGTAGGTGTTAAAGTTTACGAAGAACTAATTCTTCTATCTAAGGTATTTCTTGTGTTAAGGTTAGGACTTCCACGCAGATAGGTAGTCACTGGAAGTTTTCCGGCTATAGGTGAAAACACTAAGAACACTGATTCTTATCGGCGCAAAGAATGTTTATGCATTTTTTAATGGGAAAGCCGGAAAGCGGGTTCCTGTTTTTGCTGTGCGTATGCCCATTAAAATGCATAGAAACATTCTTTGCGCTATATATATATATATATAGATAGATAGATAGGGTAGATAGATACTTAAAAATAATTTAGTTTTCATACAGATCCATAACTTTTTCAAAATATTTTATAGGATATGTTAATCTGGAATAATTGCATTGCAATGTATCGTGTCACGTCACTTTACCACCGTGACTACTTTGCGCGGTATTTCTACTAAACTTGACATGACTCCCCTCAGTCCCCTCCCCTCTCCCGTACGCACTCTGCATCGGATAAGTTGAGATGATAAGAGACTATGCTTTTTTTTCCAATACTCACATTTTTAAACTCGTGATAATTTTCGAATGGAATGTTCGAATTGAATAATTCAAAAAGTTATACAAACATATTGAAGCAGACTTGAATATGAACTAATTTATTTTAATAAGGAGTAATACCAAGATACCAATAAAGAGCCTTTTCTAGAGGTGACATTTTATTGATTTTTTTTAAATAAAAAAACACTTATTGTGGCATAACTATAATAGTTAGACATATGCTGGCGCGATACTTTTTGTAAATAATGATGTCTTCTACAAAATTGTGGTACATTATTTTATTCTATCATCATTAGTTTTCACAGCGTTCGCGATAAAAAGAATATTTTAGGTAAATTTTTTACACCATGGGTTACATTATTGAAGTTTTCGTAGGTTACCCAAGGTTTATTTGAGCTTTAAACTATCCTATCTCTCAAGTTGGATCGAACTGCACATGGTGTGCGAATTTTACTATAATCGGTTAAGTGGTTTAGGAGTCCATTGAGGACAAACATCGTGACACGAGATTTATATATATTAAGATATAATAATATTTGCCTTGAAAACTGACTGCCTGACTGACTGACTGACTGATGTCGTTAACGCCACTAGATGGCGCGCCACTCGCAACTAAAGACAACATTTTGTTCGGTTTACTATACGGCTGACAGCTGACAGTAACATAATATTATTAGGTCTTGATGTAGAGAAAAACAATTTTTCGGGTTATTTAAAAACTCACATGCGATGTTAGGCATAAGAAAGCAAAGTGTACCAAAATAGGAAACTTTTACGCACAGCGGGACTTCATTGTGAAGAAAAGCCTTAGGTACTAATGCAATGAGTGCAATAAAAAGTTTACGGTCTCAAGTAATTTAAAGAATGACATGCGCGGAGAAAAGCCATACGAATGCAATAAAAAGTTTAATCAATCAAATAATAACTCATGATAAAAGCCATTTGAATGCAAAGTTTGTTATAAAGAGTTAAATTTTTTTTTAATTTTCATAGAGTTCTATTATCAAGTGCTTTAAAGTCTGACATATTATGAATTCGGCCATAAGAAAGTAATGTTTGCATAAAAAAGTTTAATCAATCAAATAGTTAAATACCCACATGCTAATAGCTATTTGAATGCAAAGTTTGTAATTAAAAGTTTAAGTTGTTTTTGAGTTAATAAAGAATTGAATCAACTAAGTGTTTTGAAGTCTCACATGTGAATGCTCACAGCTATGAGAAAGTAAGATTTGCATAAAAAATGCCATAGGTGGGCGCCACGGGCGTTTTTAAAAAACTAGTATATAATATTTGCCTTGAACACTGACTGATGTCATTAACGCCGCTAGATGGCGCGCCACTCGCAAGAAAAATTTTGTTCTACTAACATACGGCTAACAGCTGACAGTAACATAATAATATTATTATTCCTGGTGGGTGAGCACTTTTTAAAGGTCTTGACGTAGAGAAAAACAATTTTTCGGGTTATTTAAAAACTCACATGCGAAGTCAGTCATTAGAAAGAAAGTGTACCAAATTAGGAAACTTACGCACAGCCGGACTTCAAAGCGAAGAAAAGCCTCACTATTACAATGTGTGCAATAAAAAGTTTGCAGACTCAAGAGTCACACGCGAACTCATAGCGGAGAAAAGACATACGAATTCAATGTCGCCGTGTTGGAAGAAGACTGTCATAAATGCTGAATCCCCAACTTTACAGGACGAGCAAATGAAGTTTTGTAAAAAAATGAATTGCGTATAACTATTTTGTTCTTTGTGATACAAATGAATATTTGCTACCCATATGTCATGATTCTGTCACCCATATGTCATGTTCACTAATTTATTATACTTATTAGGATTAATTTGTAACAAAATTACCTGGGAAATTTTAGAAAATTATTTTTCTTTCACAAAGTTAAACTTCGTAAATATGAGTAAAAATTTTATTAAAAAAGACACATTTGCATTTATTACTTTTTGACCAAATATTGTAGTTATTGGACTAGGGAATACTTTTGGTTAAAAAAGACACATTTTGAATTTTAGGATGTTTATTTTTCTGTTAGTCATAAAAAATAGTCTAAATATAATTAATTAAATAATATAAGACAATTTTAAAAAGCACAATACTTAAATAAACAACTTATAAAATGAAATGTTAGAATTTTGTCTATAAAAAAAAACAATAATCTTCTATTATCAAGATTTTCCTTGACGAATTTTAGAATGCTTGTTTTTCCTGTTAGTCATAAAAAATAGTCTAAATATAATTAATTAAATAATATAAAATAATTTTAAAAGGCTCAATACTTAAATAAACAACTTATAAAATGAAATGTTAGAATTTTTTCTATAAAAAATAAAACAATAATCTTCTATTATCAAGATTTTGCTTGATGAATTTTAGAATGCTTGTTTTTCCTGTTAGTCATAAAAAATAGTCTAAATATAATTAATTAAATAATATAATATAATTTGAAAAAGCTCAATACCTACTTAAATAAACAACTTATAAAATAAAATGTTAGAATATTTTCTATAAAAAATAAAACAATAATCTTCTATTATCAAGATTTTGCTTGATGAATTTTAGAATGCTTGTTTTTCCTGTTAGTTATAAAAAATAGTCGAAATATAATTAATTAAATGATGCACTCAATAATAATATTAAACGCAAATTTGACTAGATTTTTTTTGTTAAAAGACACAAATGAATTTGTGTCTTTAAAAAAGATAATATATATTATAATGTTATGAAGAATAATATATAATATAACTAGCTAGTTACCCGTGGCTTCGCTCACGTGTTACTGTATTTGCTTTCTCTTCCTAAACAATGCAGAATTAATTATATTCGCATCAAAATTAATAATAATAAGAAACATCATCAACATTTCTTTTTTTAAATATATATTCTAAAATTTCCATTAAATTACTATATTCTTATTTATATTTGTCGTTATTAATCTGTATTTAAAAAATATGTGCTTCTTATACAAATAGAATCAGCCCGCGAACTTAAAAATTTCCCTAACTTGACTGACATTGTTCTATGAGAATCCCAAAAAAATAACTCGAATAACTTTTATTCCATCAAATGACGTTATTTGAAATCAATTTTTATATTGCTGGATATGAATAGAAAAATATTCAGGTCTCGAAAAGCAATGAAATTAGTGATCTTTAAAACACTTATTTCTATCTGCTTTGGGCATTTTTCAAGCTACAGACGTTTTTTTAACATTTCAATTTATATCTTTCACGTTGATTTGTTGTTGTTTGTCTGGTCGTAGGTTCGAAATTTAGTTCATAAATATCTTATCCTGAGCAAACACGACATAAAAAGAATAAACGATATCGGTCCAGCCGTTCAGGTCGAAATAAATAACGTTAAACGTGAAAACTGTTAACGTTCCGAACGTTAACGTTTACCAAATTGAAAATGGTTTCCAAACAAAAAAAAATGCGTTTCGTCTTCAATATAATAGCAGCGTCGTAATACTTCCAAAGATTTTGAGGTAACGTTTAACGGTAATTTTGAATAACTGACAGAATTATTTCTTTGACTCGGAATTTGGAACAACATTGTTTAACGCACGTTTAACAACAGTTTTTACGTTATCTCTATGGAAATAACAACAAATTGTTAACGTTGGAGCTGTCGTTAATATTTCGACTTGGCCTCCAGGCGTGATGCGATAACCACGTAAAGTTGGTCTCCATTTTTATAATAACGTAATATTCTCCCTTTTAAGCCCCCCCCTCCCCGCTCACCGCAAACCAGCCCGGAGGAAACTAAACTGCAACAAACCCGATCCGCACAAAGCCAAACCCTAGCCCGATTGCCAAAAGCCAGCCGCACACAGATCAAGCCCGTGGCGGTTCCCCCCAAACCACCCCATAATACGGGAGGCCTTGGACCCACTCAGGAGAATAGGTTAGGCATAAAGAACTCTCCATTGCGCTCGAAGTCGTCCGAGGCTCATTGTGCCTTTTCTAACCGGTTGAGGTTTGAGGAAGTGAGGTGGTCAACCTCAGTATTCTAATGGTATAAGTAATTGGCATTCGACTATAAACGAATTTTCGACAATGTAGAGTAGGAAGAAAATTAACTGTCCACTGTTTATATTTTTTATTAGATGAAACGGATATCGGCAACTATCCGATATCCGGTCTATCCGGTGGCGTAAATAATATCCTGCCGGATACCGGATAGTAAAAAGAGGCATGTTTGGATAACTCATTGATTTGTTTATTAAAGTATCACTTAAGAAATACACCTTATAATCACAAAATAAATTCTACAACTTAGAAAATTGATTATCAAGCATAAGGTAAAATATGGAGAGTAATTCTATATAATATTTCGTTATATAGACTATTAGACTATATAGAGGAAAACAGCAGCTTTGCTGGTCTTCGTAAGTAAGGGAAGTTTAATAAAACAACGTTTCGTCATATATCATCCTGGCTGAAGATGTAGATAGTTTCCGCGATTTTTGGAACAATAACGTTCCGGCAACGGAGTCAGTCGAATTGGTATATACCGCCTACGTAAGCGTAATTCATGCGTTGTACCCATGGTAATTTACGCACTGGCCGGGCTCTAGTAAGGACTTCTTTAGCATTCTGCGAATTTTAAAAATTTTTGAAAATAAAAACACCGATATTTTAAGGGGAGCGCTTTTCTTCCTACCGCAAGGGTTTCGAAGACAAAGAAGATCTTCTCATACCGAGAGGGTCTTCCTCGTGTTCTGCTCCTTCGAAGCAGAGCTGAGGGATCTGGAAATGGTGTGTGAGGAGGTCATAATATCCAGCTAACTGCTATCCCTTTCGTCTCTATTTTTTATACGTTCAAGTGGACAGTTAATTTTTTCGCACTATACAGTGACGAAATGATGTGGTCATTGACTTGCCAGTGTTTTCAAAACAATTATTTACGATCTGTCCTAAAATGATGTGAGGTTTTGTAGATAATTTTAAAATTTAATATTTTGCACATTGACTACATTTGATATAAAATAATTTACCTATTGACTTCATAATACTATTTACCTTTTTTCAACATAATATTATATCAACTTGCTATTCATGGTTTACGCAATAAATTCAAAGCAAGATTACTCACATAGTTTTTTTTTTGTTGCTAGTGTTTTTATGAAATGGCTTCAAATATTTTGACAGATCAAGACATAAAGAATTGCAATACAATCCAGATTCTTTTCGTGAACTTACCGTAAATTATTTTAGTAGAGATAATAAATTACTAAAATAGGTAGGTACTTACATAATGATTTTAATGTCGATCGTAAAAAAAAACAATTCAGAATCGCTGTACAGGATGCATGGTACGAAAAATATATTGAAGTAGGTAGGTACGTAAAGTGTTTCTCTGAATTCACGGAAAGTGTATTATCTCTTATATAAAAATGGAACGCTAATTTGCGCGGTCATCGTATGGGTAAGAACACGTTGAAAGCCGATTACGATCCGCGCCGACCAGCTCAAAGATTGTTGTGTATGGTTTCCATGCATTTAAATGGGCGTGTCGGAAAGCGAGTTCCTGCTTTTTCTGTGGGTTTCCCCATTCAAATGCATAGTAACATTCTTTGCGCCGGTTGGCGCTAGTCAGAATCGGCATTCTACGTGTTTCTTACCCTATGAGAACAGCTGAACTTATATCGCCCATTTTTTTGTCGTGTTTGCTTTTGTCTGAAGGGTCTTATGAAAGAAAAAAGTTGCACGGAATAAAAATAAAACTTCCATTATACATTTTTTCTAATTTTGAAATTAAATCAGGCGTTTAACAGGAATCAGTTGTTTGATAAATGATACGATTCACGGAATGCTGATAGAAAATAATATAATGATATGTTTTATAACAGATGCATCGGTTACAGTACCTAGTTAAAAAGGTATTAATGAATGTATCATTATACTAATTCATATTCAATAATATAAGGACCACGTCGTCGTCTGTGTTAAATAACTTTAAACTGAAATCAACTTAAATTTATACATAAAATCTCGAACATATTATTTATATTCCAAGACGGGACGAAGTTTGACGGGTCGGCTAGTTCAAAACTATATTAATATTAAAGATTACGCAATAGTTTCGACACGTGTATTGGAGAAAGTAGGTTGGGCTGGGTAGGTACCTACCTACGTATATATTCATTGGGTAGGAACACGTAGAAAGCGGATTCCGATACGCGCCGACCGGCTCATAGATTGTTGCCTATGGTTTCAATGCATTTAAATGAGCATGCCGGAAAGCGGGTTCCTGCTTTTCTGTGGGTATCCCCATTCAACTGCATAGTAACATTCTTTGCGCTGGTCGGCGCGGGTCGGTATCGGCTTTCTACGTGTTCTTAGCCATACACCGCGGCACCGGCCCGGCTCGCCGAATGAGATCCAACTGTCGATGGCCTGAGTCGGTATGTTTATTGTATGAAACGATGTATATTGTATATTTCAAATATATCCATCAAGAAATGCATGTTCACGAGTTGGTTAATTTTATGAAACGATGTCGTCAATAAATTAAATTTTTACAAAAATTGTTAAGAAAAGTTTGAGATGTACTGCTATGATGTATGTATTTTTTATAGAAAAATAAATTATCTAGTTGTAGCGTTTCGGCGTTTTTCGATATTTTTATAAAATTCTGAAATATAGGCACTGAAACTCGTAAATTTGTCATAAAAAAAATATTTTTCTTTATAAAAAAAGTTTGAGAAATCCTGGAACTTCTTCATTAAATTATATTTTAGATATTGTATTTTTCTATATACATACACAATTTTAGGGTTCTAGATTTTATGGTTTTTGAGACATATGGAAAAATTAAATAAAAATTCAAAGGTTGATAACCCCTGACTGAAAAAAAAATTCAAAATTTTGAGTATACAAATTTTGTATGCTTAAAGTATTCAATATTTTCTGAAATTTTAGGATCTGTGCATCAAGCGAATCAAAAGTTATAAAGAGGGGACGGATACACACACATACACGTTGGAAAAGTGCCCCTCACCCCCTCCCCTCTAATTAATGATATCTTTTGAAAACGAAATAGTATAATTTGACTCTTTCTGAAGAAATCATTTTTTTGAAATTTCGATAAAACCAGTTTTAAACTTTTTAGGAGGCACTTAAAAAGCATCCCTTTTTATATGTGCCCTTTTTCGTCCCTTTTAGTTAAATTTTGGAAAAATTGCCGAATATGCTAACACTCATTTCTATAGAAAAATTCATATGCCAAATCTCAAGTTCGTACCATGTCTAGTTTCCGAGATATTCTCATACTTTGAAAAACATTCAACCCTATTTTTCACCCCCTTAGGGGTGGAATTTCCAAAAATCCTTTCTTAGTGGAAGGTTTTGTATTGTGACCTACCTGATTTCCAAATTTCACTTCTCTACGATTAGCCGTTTGGGCTGTGCGTTGATGAGTCAGTCAGTCAGGCACTTTCCTTTATTATTATAGATATTATGTTATTAAGAAAAAAGACTCAAGAACTATTAGTACAATAAGATATTATCAATTCATCTTACCTTTATGAATTAAAAAGACTCAACGACAATCTGACGGTCTTACTCAGACATGCCTTGTAGTTTATAATACGTAGCAAAATGACGCAAGTGCCATCTAGCGGAATACAATCGAATTACCACATAGGACTATTTTTTCCCATAAAAATATACGGAATTTTAAGTTATTTGGTGTAATAATCCAGAAAATGAAAATTTTGCACTTGTGACAGTCTTCTTCCAACACGGCGATGTGTGCAATTAAAAGTTTGCAGACTCAAGAATCACACGCGATCTCATAGCGGAGAAAAGCCATACGAATGCAACAATTGCGATAAAAAGTTTAATCAATCAAATAATAACTCATGATTAAAGCCATTTGAATGCAAAGTTTGTTATAAAAAGTTCAATTTTTTTTTAATTTTCATAGAGTCCTATTATCAAGTGCTTTAAAGTCTGACATACGAGGGGGGGGGGGGGGTCCAAAAGTTCGTGGAATGAAAGGGTTTTAAATAAAATCAAACAACATATCTATTTTTCCTTTTCAATATAATCTCCCTTAAGCCGAATACACTTATTAGATCTATGAATTATTTTTTCTATGCCATCATAAAAGTATTTTTTGTAATTTGCTTCAAAATGGGCCAAAATTGCCTCCTTTACCTCATTGTCATCGGAAAATTTCCAAAATGCCATTGGATGGACTCTTGTTTGGACTCAGGTTCAAAGTGATGAACCCATGTTTCATCTCCGGTAACAATCCGCCCCAAAATCTGTGCAGGTTCGTCTCCACATAAAATTGTTTTGCCGCATCGACGCGCTGCGGTTTATGAAGGGGCGTGAGCATTCTCAGTACCCACCTTGCACTGACTTTTGTCATACTCAGGTGATCATGTAGGATTCTCAGAATGGTGTTATCTGATACTCCAACTAATGCAGATAACTGTTTTTTCTTCAAACGGGTTTACTCCAGTACAATGTTTTTCACTTTTTAAACGATGTCTGATGTGGTGGCCTCAACTGGCCTTCTTGAGCGGAGGTCATCTTCAATCGACTCCCGACCACGTTTAAAAATACCATGCCACTTGTAAATCATTGATTTACCAGGGCACTGTTTCCCATAAACGGTTTCCATTTCATTCAAAATGGTCTGAGCGTTCTTTCCTTGCTTGGTAAGGAATTTTATCACAGCATGGTGTTCAACTTTATCAATAGTTACAGTTTTCTTCCGGTTTAGAAGGCGATTGTTCGTTAACGAATGATGCTTCAGAGCTGAAACTCAATTTCTATACTAATGATGAGTCACTAATTAGTATGACACATAGCAATCGCTCCCATCCCCACCCCATCCCCTCCATTCCACGAACTTTTGGACCTCCCCTCGTATGAATTCGGCCATAAGAAAGCAAAGTTTGCATGAAAAAGTTTACCAAATCCGAAAACTAACGTACACACGCGACTTAATAGCGAAAAAAGCCTTACGCATGCAATGTTTAAAAAAAAAGTTTAATCGATCATATACTAAAACACTCACATCCTAAAGCCATTTGAATGCAAAGTTTGTTGTAAAAAGATAACGTTCTTTTATGAGTTTTCATGAAGAGTTCAATTAATCAAGTGCTTTAATGTCGCACATATGAATTCTGCTATAAGAAAGCAAATTTTGCATGAAAAAGTTTACCAAATCATAACTTACGCACAACGGAACTTCATAGCGAAGAAAAGCCTAACTACTTAAAGCAATGTGTGCAATAAAAAGTTTGCAGACTCAAGAGTCAGACGCGAACTCATAGCGGAGAAAAGCCATATGAATGCAACAATTGCGATAAAAAGTTTAATCAATCAAACTCATGATAAAAGCCATTTGAATGCAAACTGTGTTATAAATGTTCAAGTTTTTTTTTAATTTTCATAGAGTTCTATTATCAAGTGCTAATAGCGGAGAAAAGCCATACGAATGCAATGTTTGCAATAAAAAGTTTTACTGTTTCTGTGTAAAATATTGTGTAAATAAGTTTCTTTTTGTATCTTTCTGTTTGCTTGTGTATATTTATTTATTTAATAAAAGTTTAAAAAGTTTTACACACTAAAGTATTTTTTTAAAGATTCTCATGTAAAATAATTGCGTAGAGAAGCCATAAAAATGCAAAGTTTGCATGAAAAAGTTTACCAAATCAGAAAACTAACACACACACATGCGATCAAATAGTTAAATACCCACATGCTAAAAGCTATTTGAATGGAAAGTTTGTAATTAAAAGTTTAAATTGTTTTTGAGTTTTCATAAAGAGTTAAAAGAACCAAGTATTTTGAAGTCTCACATGTGAATTCAGCTATAAGAAAGCAATGTTTGCAGGAAAAGGCCATAGGTGGGGTGGGCGCCACGGGCGCCTTTAAAAAACTAGTTTTTACAATAATCATGTAACATGATTACTGCCTAGTTTTGTTTTATTATACTACAGATAATTCAAGTATAAGGGAAAATATGATGATAACCCATCACACTGTGTCCCGAAAGGGGTAGGCAGAGAGAATGGTCCTCCACTCCTTTCTATCCAAGCACAACTTTTTCGATTCTTTCACTGACATACCATAACCTCTGGCCTAGGCCTCCCGCATTGTGGTTTGATTTGGGGGGGGGGGATCCGCGACGGGATTGATTTGTGTGTGGCACGCTTTTTGGCAATCGGGCTAGGGGTCGGCTTTGTGCGGATCGGGTTCGCTGCGGATTGGTCTCCTCCGGGCTGGCTTGCGGTGTGCGGAGGGCTTAAAAGAGAGAATGTTATTATAAAAATGGAGACCTACTTTGCCTGGTCATCGCATCACGCCTGAATGGCTGGACCGATATCGCTTACCTATTCTTTTTTGTCGTGTTTGCTCAGGAGAAGGTATTTATGACATAAATTAGACGTTCAAACCTACGACCAGACCAACAACAGCAAATCAATGGTAAAGATATAAATTGAAATGATTAAAAAACAATTGTAGCTTGAAAAATGCCCAAAGCAGATAGAAATATGTATATTAAAGATCACATATTTCATTGCTTTTCGAGGCTTGAACAATTTTTATTCATATCCAGCAATATAAAAAAAGATTTCACATGACGTTATTTGGTGCAAAAAAAGCTATTCGAGTTATTTTTTGGGATTTTAATAGGACAATGTCAGTCAAGTTAACAAAATATGGTGATTTTTAAGTTCGCCGGCTGATTCTATTTGTATTACAAGCACATATTTTTTAAATACAGATTGATAATAATAACATAAATATAGTAATTAGGTTATTTAAATGGAAATTTTCTATCTAAATTTAAAAAAATAAAAAGAATTACCTATTCAGACAGTCTTGGAAATGGGACAAACTTATTATAATAATTAACTTTGATGCGAATACAATTCTGCAATGTTTAGGAAGAGAAAGCAAATACAGTAACATGTGAGTGAAGCCACGGGTAACAGCTAGTTTTATATATATTTATCTTTATCGTTAATGTTTGTGCGCCGATTTGGTTCGCAATAAAGTTTTATCCTACATGCAAAGATCCCGGTCACCTATGGAAGCTTCATTTCTTATCAGGATATTATTTATCAGATGAAAACAAATCACTAATAGAAACAGTAATTATTAAAAGAAATAGTTATTTCGCTCAAACTACATATTATAGGTACTGGTGGGAGAATCAGCCGCTCGCCGGCTTGTGAAAGCTCGCATCACCCGTAAACACGCAACCAATCCATAATCATTGATGAACCGCAGATGATTTTTTTTCAAATTTGTTATAGGTAGGTATATGTACTTAGTGGTATGACCTTATAGACTGGCAGTAAAATCTAACAGATCCACCAATCGACAAGAAGTATCCGACGACATTCATTATGTACGATGGAGAAGATGAATAAATACAGTTTTCTGAATTTGTCCTGACATACGCAAACAGTTGAACAATTTGTGAAAACTGTATCAGAAGCCTCGCAAACTTTATGCAGAAATTTATCAAGAGAAGATTAAAACAAACTGAGAAAGCATCGAATAAAAAATATGTCAGTCCAAATTCATCAGGAACAATCATTCCGCAATAACATAATTTCATATTGGTACCTACCGACTTACATAAAAATTATAAACTTACTTACTTCCGATGGCCGTATAACTCCGACAGAGTTTTGGCCTCCTGAACAATGTTTCTCCAAGCCGTCCTGTCCCGCATAATGGAC
The DNA here is from genome assembly GCA_963576905.1 of Mystacides longicornis. Classification (NCBI taxonomy): domain Eukaryota; kingdom Metazoa; phylum Arthropoda; class Insecta; order Trichoptera; family Leptoceridae; genus Mystacides; species Mystacides longicornis. The sequence goes on from OY756422.1 coordinate 40,729,528, forward strand.
TCCCACTGATCTCCCACACCCAGCACGTCCAGGTCCCGGGCAACGTTGTCCATAAGCCGCTGCCTTGGTCTTCCAGGTGGTCTTCTACCCGTGGGCCTGCCATCCAGAAGACTCTTTGTGGACCTCTCCACACCGGACCTGGCAACATGTCCGATCCATGCCAATCTTCTGGATCTGATGTCACTGGTGATAAGTGGTTGTCCTGTCAGTGCACGTATTTCTGCATTGCTTCTCAGCCTCCAGGTGCCAGCCGCAATCCCCGGCCTAGGTCCCAAGATTCGTCTCAGAATCCTGTTCTCAAAGGTCAGCAGACGTTGCTGATCTCTGAGTGTCATAGTCCAGGACTCTGAACCATACATGACCACCGGTTTAACGAGGGTATTGTATACCCGGAGCTTCAGTCGTCGGGATAGGGACTTGGAACAAATAAGCGTTCGGAGCGCTGCTGCCGTTTTAATTCCGCTCTGGATTCGCGACACTATTTCTGCTGACATATCGTTGGTGTTTGTGAGTACGCTCCCCAGATAGGTGAAACTTTCCACCTCTTCTATCACATCTCCACTGATAGTGACATTGCTATATGGAGGTGACCTAAAATAATTTAATTTTGAGAGGTGGAGAAGTTTGGTTTTCTGTGTATTGATATGCAAGCCCACTTCAGCTGCCCGTGCCTTAATTATCGAATACATCTCTTCAAGGCCACTGTGGTTATCTGACACCAAGGCAAGATCATCCGCATATCCGAAGACTTTGTGTAGGCGTCCTAGCTGAATGCCAGCTGGTATTCCATCTATACTGCGGACCACTCTCTCCAAAGCAAGATTGAAAAGAATGGGCGACAGCAGATCACCCTGTCTCAGTCCCGTTTTCACCGCGAATGGTGCAGTCAAATCTCCTTCCGCTCTGACCGCGGCCCTGGAACCTATAATGCATGCTTTTGTCAGATTAACAAGCTTCCTGGGTATACCAAAATGCATCATTGTGTCCCACAAACTATGACGGTCAACGCAGTCAATAAGTACCTAGTTAGTTAAGTAGGTACTTGAATAATCTGTAGTTTAATAAAAAAAAGGCTTTAATCATGTTACATGATTATACAATATATGTAGGTGGCGTTTTGCAGGTAGCGTGAGGTAATAAATCCGCACTATGTACCTATGTGTGTTATTCAGAGGCACTGGGCTCCCTGATACAAAAAAATGCATAGTAAATTCGGTTGAGTTAAAACTAATAATACGAGTCATGGGCTGTTTTCCTGCGAACACGGCGCTACTATAAACAGCGGTGAGTATGTCAGTTTAGAACATTGTCAATATTGGTACCATAGTAACAAAAAACATTGTCATCATATATTTTGAAATAGGTATGTCTTGTCAGGCGATGGACCGCTCCCTAGGAACCCAGAGCATCCGAGGGCAGTTCAATGTAAGTATTCTCGGATGACAACGTTTTTGTAAGTAATGATTATACTTTTGTCTATGATTCTCTACCACATTCATATCCCATAAAGTTTTTCCACACATTCTTCGTAGACATTTCTTCTTTACTTCATTTATATCTACTACATTCTTCTTGTTTCGTCGATGTCCACGTGTGACACCCATCCATACATCATCGATGGTAACAGGATTGCGCTATGCACTATTTATAATATAGGATTCTTTACGTAGCTGTAGGCTGCTCATGTCCAATAAGGAGAATAATTCCAGAGAAAGTTATCTGTACAGTTTTATACGGCGCAATACAATTATAAGTGCCTTATGGGATTCCACCCGACGTCAGTACCACAGCGTTGGTGCTGATTGAGTCCCTCTTTGTGAGGGGATGGGGTGGGGCTCTTCCTGTGCATACACATCCACGAGGAACTGAATGCCTATTGTGTAACTACACAATACTTCGCTATCTGGATTGAATTGTTGGTAATCCTAATTCTCTTATCACAGCGACTACACACTACACAGCCTTCCAAGCGAGCTGCGGGTGTGGAGCGGGATACAAGTTCCTGACTACAGACAGAGGCGTAGGATTCCCCGCCAGTAGCAGCAAGATGCCTGCACAAGGAGGGGCCCGCGCTTGTCAGGAGACTATAAGTAATAGGTGGGGGGGGCTATTGAACGATGCTCACTTGCTTCCGTGGTCGCCATAGTTCAAAAAAAGGTAGAATATAATATTGAAATCAATCTCGCATTGAACCCAAATCAGCCCAACCCCCTCTCTATATATAGTAGGCCACTTTGAAAACTCGTGTGGGTATATAAATAATAGTGAAGATTTTTTGGTTTTATTTTGTACTAGCTTATACCCGTTTTGCTTTACGTTTTTGATTCCGATTGTCAGGCTTGATCGGTAGGTAACTAAACAGGTTCTAGTATAGCTTCCCATTGCTTAACAGACCTCTATAACTGACGTAAGCACAGAACAATAATACCAAAAATTCAAATCACCACCGCCATCTGTGGAACCAACGCCAAAACACTCAATATCAATAATTCATAACACATTTAGGTATTTATCTTTTCAACAGATGGCGATGCTAATATGTGTTTATTCAATTTGTACCTGTCAAACTTCAAAATCAAACTGCAAATTTTTTCATTAAATCTTTATTTATTGAGAATAATAAGATTTGAATAACATTTATATGTATAACAAATCAATCTACGATTATTTTATTACATTTTCATACCGTAATACCAAGATTCCATTCAACGTTTACATGAGTAATTTTGTTTCCAAAAGTCTTTTTGAGAAATTTGTATGAAGATCCTAAAAAAATAGATTTTTTTTAAATAGCTCTAAATATATTAAAGTTAATGCAGCAAATAGTATTTAAGAACCTTCTCCAGCATTTTGTACGGCTCTGGGCATATTAATATCTGACGTAGCATTTGTATTTTGAGCGTGATGCTCGGACATAACGGTAAAGTATTGTCAAAGGCAAATAAAAAAACAAACATTTCTAAAATATTATGTAGATTTAAGTAAACAATGACACCTTGAGCACCATTGTTATTTTTTTTGTTACCTGATTGCATGTTTATTGTAAAGAAATTAATGAACCCAAGTGTCTCGCAAGAGACCTAAGGGGGATGAAGTAAATAAAATAAATAAAATAAAAATTCTAGTAGCAATTGGAGAAGGCTACCTTCAACATAATGTAAGTTATTCCCCAGTTTCTCGATTATTAATTATCGCGAAGTCAGAAAGTTGTCTGTTACCAAGTAGGTAGATATTTTAGAAAATTTCAAAAAAAGTTATCTCTTTTTTAAGATTATGAATGAATTTTTGTATTACTGAGGTTTTTGAAATTTTCTCGATTTTTTTCTTCAATCATTCCTTTATTCTTCAACTATTAGAGAAAAAGTATTTTTAGATTCCAAAATGGAGTGAATTGTTCACAATTTTCATTTTAAGGTCTAAATGTTGAAAATTTGATAAAAAAACTCTAAAAAGTTAAATAACTCGGAAGCCACTGGCATTTGACTCCTGGTTAATGGGAACAAATAAATTTGGACGGATTTGGGTAAATTTCAATTTTCTGTAACAGAAGACAACTCAGTCATTATGACAACAATTATGATTTGAGGAGGATGGCTGCACCTTCTTCGAATAAAAGTGCTGCCAATGATCGCGGATGGTCATCAGATGGGACACACTATTTGTGGTAGAACAGGTCATGTGCACTGACTATGGAAAATATAATATACATACATACCTACTACCAGATATGCACATTACTAAACCAGCTTAAGTATTTCTTATCTTAGTCAATGTTTTTATAGCAATAATACATATTTAATAGTATTATACTATATAGATATAGATATTTTATTTAATGGCAGAATTTTGGTAGGTATTATTTATGTATGACAAGTTGTTGTGTATATTTTTCTATATCCTAAATTGAAAATTAAATGCTGATTTATTGGATTTTTGTCCGCTCCGGATAACAGAAAAACTACTAAAAGTTGAAAATAGTGGATAAGAAATAGTATAAAATAAAATAGTAATGTTAGTACGGAACGGATTTCTCGCGACGCTAACACCATCTATGAAAATCCCATAACAACACAATTTTTATTTACCTGACAACCATAGAGAACACTGACACGCAGATTACTGATATAATTTTTTGAAGCTTTCAGATATATATTTTTTTAACATTCAAACATAATATTCTAAAAGTATTTATGCATCAAATTACAAATTCGAAATCAGAACCTATTCCTATTAAGGACCACAGGACAACGCCTGTCGGGAAAGCTAGTAATAATATATAAAAAATTATGGAAATATGCAAGTGTTGTCAGGTACACAGGGGGACGGAAAACGGATTACTGAGGATGGGGAGGGGCGCTGCGAATAAACAACCTTAGCTTGATACGACAAGACCCCACTCCACCCCATCCCACCCCACCAGAGCCCTCGCAGCTCATATTATTAATCATAATGTTAAATCAACTGACAATTCTAATTAATAAAGTGATTGTGTGAACACTACTTGTAGGTTAGAGGGGGTGGCACGGGAGCCCACTGTGTTCACAACAAGGGGGGGGGGGGGGGGGAGATCAATAAATCAATATACCTATGTACCTAATTAGCTCTTCATATCGGGCCGCAGGAGTTAGTGAGAGAAGTGGTGGTGCGGCTCTCTTGTACCTGCTCTCAACTCTGTCTCACAGTTCGTAACCAGTTAATCGTTTCTTTGACTTGAAATGTAAATAGGTACCTATACATATACACTTAGGTACTTGATTCCATGACCGTGGGTTAAAACAGTAACAACTCATCATTTTGGGTAAATTGAGTTATCTGTAACAAAATGTGGTGAAAAAAATAATCTCTGTGGGCGTATAACGTAAATCCAAAAAATGACATCTGAATAAACTTGTGAAAAGGCATACGAAATATCAATGATGTTTTAATTTAGCGTAAAAAGGTATATTTTTTTAATTAATATGGCTCACCCAAAGTGAACACAAATACACTATAGACATTTTTCACATAAAGCAAAGCTTATGTCGTGAAAGTGGAAATGGTCGGCACCGGGATTCGAAACCACGACCTCCAATAGGTACGCTGTACGTAAGAAAGCCGTCGACTGATGCCACTGGTCTACCAACCACTTCAAATATCCTTTAGTTAGGTATACCTTCCGAGAGAAGATGGACAAATTTCACGAAGACTTTATATTAATTGTTCTACACCAAATTCTTGTATGGATAAAAGTGCCGACATATATATTTGCACAAGAAGTGGCGAAATAGCACATTTTTGCAGACTGATTTATGATGTTAACATCGTCAGTGGCAATTGGAACTTCACCCCGCTAAAATTATTCGAGTGACATCTAAAATAATAATATTGCAAAAATCGCCAAGTTCGAAAAAAATGATAAACTTTGAAAGGCTTAATCTCGGAAACTATTGGGTTTACAGAGACAATTCTAGTATCATATTGTAGCAAATTTAGTCAACTTTAAAAATGACTGGAAAAAGTTTTTTCAAAAAATTATTGTCCTTCAGGGTTTTAATCGCCAAAATTTGAAAAAATAACGATTTTTTCGATTTTTGACAAAGTTGCGTTCGGTGCTCGAGGTCACAAACTTGGATTATTCATCAGGCCAACATCATAAATCAGTCTGCAAAAAATCAAAACTACCTGATTTAACACATACGACCCCATACATTCAGGCGACGAAGTTACTGTATTATTATAAAAATAGAGAAATTAATGTAGTTCTGTTCCTACACTATAGTGTCTGTTTGTCTGTTCCTACACCATAGTGTCTGTTTGTCTGTTCCTACACCATAGTGTCTGTTTGTCTGTTCCTACACCATAGTGTCTGTTTGTCTGTTCCTACACCATAGTGACCGATGCAAAAATAGAGAAACTCTAAACACGAAATCGTGATGTGGAGTAGGGCCCCTGGAATAGTGCATGGGCCCATGAATGCTGAATAACAGACCAGAGGGACCGTGTCGGTGTGTGCCTCAAGTGGAACTACCAAGAAATATTAATTCAAGCGCGCAGATAATGTCCTGACGACCTTTGCTTTTCCACAACTACTCGCGGGGAGATAGAGGGAAGTCAGCAAGAGCGCTATTTCTATAAAGGATGATAATGGGAAATTTTCAAAAGACTGCTTGATTCACCGCGTGGCTGCCTTGTGGGGGGAGGAGACGACAAGCGTGAAAATTGTTTTTGCTTCAGACAATCTTAAGGGTGAAATGAATGAAAAGTGAGTGATGCTCTCTGATGATGGTGGGACAGAGGGTGGGTTGGAGCCCGTCGTGAGAGCCACCGGTACGTTACTCGCCACAACGCCACTGAGCGCCACTCGACAGCCCTGTCTCTTGCAGAATAATATTTTTATGTAGATGGCAGGGAACTATGTAGGTACATCACTGAACACGAAACACCTCTTAGTAACTATTATTTAGGTGTCGTAAGTACCTTATCTACTTCCATTTTTTTCTTTTATTTGTGTAAATGATGTCTCGATATAAATCTGTGTTGAAAATACCCAATAAGTTTGTTTTTACGAATTCCTAATAGGTAGGTAGGTACATGTAGGTTGAAGAGATACAGATGCAAATGAAATTTGAAATGTCTAATGATTAGTCTTTACTTTAATAGGTAGGTAGGTACATGTAGGTTGAAGAGATACAGATGCAAATGAAATTTGAAATGTCTAATGATTAGTCTTTACTTTAATAGGTAGGTAGGTACATGTAGGTTGAAGAGATACAGATGCAAATGAAATTTGAAATGTCTAATGATTAGTCTTTACTTTAATAGGTAGGTAGGTACATGTAGGTTGAAGAGATACAGATGCAAATGAAATTTGAAATGTCTAATGATTAGTCTTTACTTTAATAGGTAGGTAGGTACATGTAGGTTGAAGAGATACAGATGCAAATGAAATTTGAAATGTCTAATGATTAGTCTTTACTTTAATAGGTAGGTAGGTACATGTAGGTTGAAGAGATACAGATGCAAATGAAATTTGAAATGTCTAATGATTAGTCTTTACTTTAATAGGTAGGTAGGTACATGTAGGTTGAAGAGATACAGATGCAAATGAAATTTGAAATGTCTAATGATTAGTCTTTACTTTAATAGGTAGGTAGGTACATGTAGGTTGAAGAGATACAGATGCAAATGAAATTTGAAATGTCTAATGATTAGTCTTTACTTTAATAGGTAGGTAGGTACATGTAGGTTGAAGAGATACAGATGCAAATGAAATTTGAAATGTCTAATGATTAGTCTTTACTTTAATAGGTAGGTAGGTACATGTAGGTTGAAGAGATACAGATGCAAATGAAATTTGAAATGTCTAATGATTAGTCTTTACTTTAATAGGTAGGTAGGTACATGTAGGTTGAAGAGATACAGATGCAAATGAAACTTGAAATGTCTAATGATTAGTCTTTACTTTAATAGGTAGGTAGGTACATGTAGGTTGAAGAGATACAGATGCAAATGAAATTTGAAATGTCTAATGATTAGTCTTTACTTTAATAGGTAGGTAGGTACATGTAGGTTGAAGAGATACAGATGCAAATGAAATTTGAAATGTCTAATGATTAGTCTTTACTTTAATAGGTAGGTAGGTACATGTAGGTTGAAGAGATACAGATGCAAATGAAATTTGAAATGTCTAATGATTAGTCTTTACTTTAATAGGTAGGTAGGTACATGTAGGTTGAAGAGCTACAGATGCAAATGAAATTTGAAATGTCTAATGATTAGTCTTTACTTTAATAGGTAGGTAGGTACATGTAGGTTGAAGAGCTACAGATGCAAATGAAATTTGAAATGTCTAATGATTAGTCTTTACTTTAATAGGTAGGTAGGTACATGTAGGTTGAAGAGCTACAGATGCAAATGAAATTTGAAATGTCTAATGATTAGTCTTTACTTTAATAGGTAGGTAGGTACATGTAGGTTGAAGAGCTACAGATGCAAATGAAATTTGAAATGTCTAATGATTAGTCTTTACTTTAATAGGTAGGTAGGTACATGTAGGTTGAAGAGCTACAGATGCAAATGAAATTTGAAATGTCTAATGATTAGTCTTTACTTTAATAGGTAGGTAGGTACATGTAGGTTGAAGAGCTACAGATGCAAATGAAATTTGAAATGTCTAATGATTAGTCTTTACTTTAATAGGTAGGTAGGTACATGTAGGTTGAAGAGCTACAGATGCAAATGAAATTTGAAATGTCTAATGATTAGTCTTTACTTTAATAGGTAGGTAGGTACATGTAGGTTGAAGAGATACAGATGCAAATGAAATTTGAAATGTCTAATGATTAGTCTTTACTTTAATAGGTAGGTAGGTACATGTAGGTTGAAGAGCTACAGATGCAAATGAAATTTGAAATGTCTAATGATTAGTCTTTACTTTAATAGGTAGGTAGGTACATGTAGGTTGAAGAGCTACAGATGCAAATGAAATTTGAAATGTCTAATGATTAGTCTTTACTTTAATAGGTAGGTAGGTACATGTAGGTTGAAGAGATACAGATGCAAATGAAATTTGAAATGTCTAATGATTAGTCTTTACTTTAATAGGTAGGTAGGTACATGTAGGTTGAAGAGCTACAGATGCAAATGAAATTTGAAATGTCTAATGATTAGTCTTTACTTTAATAGGTAGGTAGGTACATGTAGGTTGAAGAGCTACAGATGCAAATGAAATTTGAAATGTCTAATGATTAGTCTTTACTTTAATAGGTAGGTAGGTACATGTAGGTTGAAGAGCTACAGATGCAAATGAAATTTGAAATGTCTAATGATTAGTCTTTACTTTAATAGGTAGGTAGGTACATGTAGGTTGAAGAGCTACAGATGCAAATGAAATTTGAAATGTCTAATGATTAGTCTTTACTTTAATAGGTAGGTAGGTACATGTAGGTTGAAGAGCTACAGATGCAAATGAAATTTGAAATGTCTAATGATTAGTCTTTACTTTAATAGGTAGGTAGGTACATGTAGGTTGAAGAGATACAGATGCAAATGAAATTTGAAATGTCTAATGATTAGTCTTTACTTTAATAGGTAGGTAGGTACATGTAGGTTGAAGAGCTACAGATGCAAATGAAATTTGAAATGTCTAATGATTAGTCTTTACTTTAATAGGTAGGTAGGTACATGTAGGTTGAAGAGCTACAGATGCAAATGAAATTTGAAATGTCTAATGATTAGTCTTTACTTTAATAGGTAGGTAGGTACATGTAGGTTGAAGAGCTACAGATGCAAATGAAATTTGAAATGTCTAATGATTAGTCTTTACTTTAATAGGTAGGTAGGTACATGTAGGTTGAAGAGCTACAGATGCAAATGAAATTTGAAATGTCTAATGATTAGTCTTTACTTTAATAGGTAGGTAGGTACATGTAGGTTGAAGAGCTACAGATGCAAATGAAATTTGAAATGTCTAATGATTAGTCTTTACTTTAATAGGTAGGTAGGTACATGTAGGTTGAAGAGATACAGATGCAAATGAAATTTGAAATGTCTAATGATTAGTCTTTACTTTAATAGGTAGGTAGGTACATGTAGGTTGAAGAGATACAGATGCAAATGAAATTTGAAATGTCTAATGATTAGTCTTTACTTTAATAGGTAGGTAGGTACATGTAGGTTGAAGAGATACAGATGCAAATGAAATTTGAAATGTCTAATGATTAGTCTTTACTTTAATAGGTAGGTAGGTACATGTAGGTTGAAGAGATACAGATGCAAATGAAATTTGAAATGTCTAATGATTAGTCTTTACTTTAATAGGTAGGTAGGTACATGTAGGTTGAAGAGCTACAGATGCAAATGAAATTTGAAATGTCTAATGATTAGTCTTTACTTTAATAGGTAGGTAGGTACATGTAGGTTGAAGAGCTACAGATGCAAATGAAATTTGAAATGTCTAATGATTAGTCTTTACTTTAATAGGTAGGTAGGTACATGTAGGTTGAAGAGCTACAGATGCAAATGAAATTTGAAATGTCTAATGATTAGTCTTTACTTTAATAGGTAGGTAGGTACATGTAGGTTGAAGAGCTACAGATGCAAATGAAATTTGAAATGTCTAATGATTAGTCTTTACTTTAATAGGTAGGTAGGTACATGTAGGTTGAAGAGATACAGATGCAAATGAAATTTGAAATGTCTAATGATTAGTCTTTACTTTAATAGGTAGGTAGGTACATGTAGGTTGAAGAGCAACAGATGCAAATGAAATTTGAAATGTCTAATGATTAGTCTTTACTTTAATAGGTAGGTAGGTACATGTAGGTTGAAGAGATACAGATGCAAATGAAATTTGAAATGTCTAATGATTAGTCTTTACTTTAATAGGTAGGTAGGTACATGTAGGTTGAAGAGCTACAGATGCAAATGAAATTTGAAATGTCTAATGATTAGTCTTTACTTTAATAGGTAGGTAGGTACATGTAGGTTGAAGAGCTACAGATGCAAATGAAATTTGAAATGTCTAATGATTAGTCTTTACTTTAATAGGTAGGTAGGTACATGTAGGTTGAAGAGCTACAGATGCAAATGAAATTTGAAATGTCTAATGATTAGTCTTTACTTTAATAGGTAGGTAGGTACATGTAGGTTGAAGAGCTACAGATGCAAATGAAATTTGAAATGTCTAATGATTAGTCTTTACTTTAATAGGTAGGTAGGTACATGTAGGTTGAAGAGATACAGATGCGAATGAAATTTGAAATGTCTAATGATTAGTCTTTACTTTAATAGGTAGGTAGGTACATGTAGGTTGAAGAGCAACAGATGCAAATGAAATTTGAAATGTCTAATGATTAGTCTTTACTTTAATAGGTAGGTAGGTACATGTAGGTTGAAGAGATACAGATGCAAATGAAATTTGAAATGTCTAATGATTAGTCTTTACTTTAATAGGTAGGTAGGTACATGTAGGTTGAAGAGATACAGATGCAAATGAAATTTGAAATGTCTAATGATTAGTCTTTACTACATGGAATTAGGATGCCCACACACACGTAATATATTAGATATATCAAATGGTAGGTGAAAGAGTATGAATAAATAAGCACACCGAGCAAATAAATAGTTTCCTCTCGGAAGCAATATAGAGGTCTCTGATTGCAAAGGCTCATGGTTAGCGTAGGTAGGCTTCGTCCAGTAGGTAGCTACCTGGCCTCCATTAGCTAATAGAATTAAACTTTATTAAACGCTCCTCGTTATGAAGGATTATAAGTTTCCAGAACAAGGATTATCTGCTCGGACCCCGCCACTGCCCTCCTCCCCACCCTATTACATATTATAGTTTTCTCATAACTGAGTTTGAAGTAGAACACATATGTACATAATATTATATAGTTTGTCCCTAAAAGTAGGACAGAGCGAAAGTCCAGAGATAGAATCCAATAAATACCTCTATATACCTACTCGTATGTTAAGCGATTTATCATAGTTTTTGAGTTGATGTTATTTTAGTATTTTTTTGTCAAACCCTGACTTACAGGATATAAATGGTTACAGTACATAGGTACATTTTTCTAAATGCATAATTAATTTTTTCTTGAATAGCTGAATAGTAGTTATACCTAGCAGACGCAAAAACAATTACATAGGTATGTAGGTATAGCTCTATCTTTTTTTATTACCAAAAGAAAAGTACATATTACAATCTATAATAATAAAGGAAAGTGCCTGACTGACTGACTGACTGATTGACTGACTGACTCATCAACGCACAGCCCAAACGGCTAATCGTAGAGAAGTGAAATTTGGAAATCAGGTAGGTCTCAATACAAAACCTTCCACTAAGAAAGAATTTTTGGAAATTCCACCCCTAAGGGGGTGAAAAATAGGGTTGAATGTTTTTCAAAGTATGCGAATATCTCGGAAACTAGACATGCTACGAACTTGAGATTTGGCATATGAATTCTTCTATAGAAATGAGTGTTAGCATATTCGGCAATTTTTCCAAAATTTAACTAAAAGGGACGAAAAAGGGCACATATAAAAAGGAATGATTTTTAAGTGCCTCCTAAAAAGTTTAAAACTGGTTTTATCGAAATTTCAAAAAAATGATTTCTTTAGAAAGAGTCAAATTATACTATTTCGTTTTCAAAAGATATCATTAATTAGAGGGGAGGGGGTGAGGGGCACTTTTCCAACGTGTATGTGTGTGTATCCGTCCTCTCTTTATAACTTTTGATTAGCTTGATGGACAGATCCTAAAATTTCAGAAAATATTGAATACTTTAAGCATACAAAATTTGTATACTCAGAATTTTGAATTTTTTTTTCAGTCAGGGGTTATCAACCTTTGAATTTTTATTTAATTTTTCCATATATCTCGAAAACCATAAAATCTAGAACCCTAAAATTGTGTATGTATATAGAAAAATACAATATCTAAAATATAATTTAATGAAGAAGTTCCAGGATTTCTCAAACTTTTTTTATAAAGAAAAATATTTTTTTATGACAAATTTACGAGTTTCAGTGCCTATATTTCAGAATTTTATAAAAATATCAAAAAACGCCGAAACGCTACAACTAGATAATTTATTTTTCTATAAAAAATACATACATCATAGCAGTACATCTCAAACTTTTCTTAACAATTTTTGTAAAAATTTAATTTATTGACGACATCGTTTCATACAATAAGTATACCGACTCAGGCCATCGACAGTTGGATCTCATTCGGCGAGCCGGGCCGGTGTGGTGCCGCGGTGTATGGCTAAGAACACGTAGAAAGCCGATACCGACCCGCGCCGACCAGCGCAAAGAATGTTACTATGCATTTGAATGGGGATACCCACAGAAAAGCAGGAACCCGCTTTCCGGCATGCTCATTTAAATGCATTGAAACCATAGGCAACAATCTATGAGCCGGTCGGCGCGTATCGGAATCCGCTTTCTACGTGTTCCTACCCAATGAATATATACGTAGGTAGGTACCTACCCAGCCCAACCTACTTTCTCCAATACACGTGTCGAAACTATTGCGTAATCTATAATATTAATATAGTTTTGAACTAGCCGACCCGTCAAACTTCGTCCCGTCTTGGAATATAAATAATATGTTCGAGATTTTATGTATAAATTTAAGTTGATTTCAGTTTAAAGTTATTTAACACAGACGACGACGTGGTCCTTATATTATTGAATATGAATTAGTATAATGATACATTCATTAATACCTTTTTAACTAGGTACTGTAACCGATGCATCTGTTATAAAACATATCATTATATTATTTTCTATCAGCATTCCGTGAATCGTATCATTTATCAAACAACTGATTCCTGTTAAACGCCTGATTTAATTTCAAAATTAGAAAAAATGTATAGTGGAAGTTTTATTTTTATTCCGTGCAACTTTTTTCTTTCATAAGACCCTTCAGACAAAAGCAAACACGACAAAAAAATGGGCGATATAAGTTCAGCTGTTCTCATAGGGTAAGAAACACGTAGAATGCCGATTCTGACTGGCGCCAACCGGCGCAAAGAATGTTACTATGCATTTGAACGGGGAAACCCACAGAAAAAGCAGAAACCCGCTTTCCGACACGCCCATTTAAATGCATGGAAACCATAGACAACAATCTTTGAGCTGGTCGGCGTGGATCGTAATCGGCTTTCAACGTGTTCTTACCCATACGATGACAGCGCAAATAAGCGTTCCATTTTTATATAAGAGATAATACACTTTCCGTGAATTCAGAGAAACACTTTACGTACCTACCTACTTCAATATATTTTTCGTACCATGCATCCTGTACAGCGATTCTGAATTGTTTTTTTTTACGATCGACATTAAAATCATTATGTAGGTACCTACCTATTTTAGTAATTTATTATCTCTACTAAAATAATTTACGGTAAGTTCACGAAAAGAATCTGGATTGTATTGCAATTCTTTATGTCTTGATCTGTCAAAATATTTGAAGCCATTTCATAAAAACACTAGCAACAACAAAAAAAACTATGTGAGTAATCTTGCTTTGAATTTATTGCGTAAACCATGAATAGCAAGTTAATATAATATGTTGAAAAAAGGTAAATAGTATTATGAAGTCAATAGGTAAATTATTTTATATCAAATGTAGTCAATGTGCAAAATATTAAATTTTAAAATTATCTACAAAACCTCGCATCATTTTAGGACAGATCGTAAATAATTGTTTTGAAAACACTGGCAAGTCAATGACCACATAATTTCGTCACTGTATAGTGCGAAAAAATTAACTGTCCACTGGAACGTATAAAAAATAGAGACGAAAGGGATAGCAGTTAGCCGGATATTATGACCTCCTCACACACCATTTCCAGATCCCTCAGCTCTGCTACGAAGGAGCAGAACACGAGGAAGACCCTCTCGGTATGAGAAGATCTTCTTTGTCTTCGGAACCCTTGCGGTAGAAAGAAAAGCGCTCCCCTTAAAATATCGGTGTTTTTATTTTCAAAAATTTATAAAATTCGCAGAATGCTAAAGAAGTCCTTACTAGAGCCCGGCCAGTGCGTAAATTACCATGGGTACAACGCATGAATTACGCTTACGTAGGCGGTATATACCAATTGGACTGACTCCGTTGCCGGAACGTTATTGTTCCAAAAATCGCGGAAACTATCTGCATCTTCAGCCAGGATGATATAAGACGAAACGTTGTTTTATTAAACTTCCCTTACTTACGAAGACCAGCAAAGCTGCTTTTTTCCTCTATATAGTCCAATAGTCTATATAACGAAATATTATATAGAATTACTCTCCATAATTTACCTTATGCTTGATAATCAATTTTCTAAGTTGTAGAATTTATTTTGTGATTATAAGGTGTATTTATTAAGTGATACTTTAATAAACAAATCAATGAGTTATCCAAACATGCCTCTTTTTACTATCCGGTATCCGGCAGGATATTATTTACGCCGCCGGATAGACCGGATATCGGATAGTTGCCGATATCCGTTTCATCTAATAAAAAATATAAACAGTGGACAGTTAATTTTCTTCCTACTCTACATTGTCGAAAATTCGTTTATAGTCGAACGCCAATTACTTATACCATTAGAATACTGAGGTTGACCACCTCACTTCCTTAAACCTCAACCGGTTAGAAAAAGCACAATGAGCCTCGGACGACTTCGAGCGCAATGGAGAGTTCTTTATGCCTAACCTATTCTCCTGAGTGGGTCCAAGGCCTCCCGTATTATGGGGTGGTTTGGGGGGAACCGCCACGGGCTTGATCTGTGTGCGGATGGCTTTTTGGCAATCGGGCTAGGTTTTGGCTTTGTGCGGATCGGGTTTGCTGCAGTTTAGTTTCCTCCGGGCTGGTTTGCGGTGAGAGGGGGGGCTTAAAAGGGAGAATATTACGTTATTATAAAAATGGAGACCTACTTTACGTGGTCATCGCATCACGCCTGGAGGCCAAGTCGAAATATTAACGACAGCTCCAACGTTAACAATTTGTTGTTATTTCCATAGAGATAACGTAAAAACTGTTGTTCAACGTGCGTTAAACAATGTTGTTCCAAATTCCGAGTCAAAAAAAATAATTCTGTCAGTTATTCAAAATTAACGACAAACGTTACCTCAAAATCTTTGGAAGTATTACGACGCTGCTATTATATTGAAGACGAAACGCATTTTTTTTTGTTTGGAAACCATTTTCAATTTGGTAAACGTTAACAGTTTTCACGTTTAACGTTATTTATTTCGACCTGAACGGCTGGACCGATATCGTTTATTCTTTTTATGTCGTGTTTGCTCAGGATAAGATATTTATGAACTAAATTTCGACCTACGACCAGACAAACAACAACAAATCAACGTGAAAGATATAAATTGAAATGTTAAAAAAACGTCTGTAGCTTGAAAAATGCCCAAAGCAGATAGAAATAAGTGTTTTAAAGATCACTAATTTCATTGCTTTTCGAGACCTGAATATTTTTCTATTCATATCCAGCAATATAAAAATTGATTTCAAATAACGTCATTTGATGGAATAAAAGTTATTCGAGTTATTTTTTGGGATTCTCATAGAACAATGTCAGTCAAGTTAGCGAAATTTTTAAGTTCGCGGGCTGATTCTATTTGTATAAGGAGCACATCTTTTTTAAATACAGATTAATAACGACAAATATAAATAAAAATATAGTAATTTAATGGAAATTTTAGAATATATATTTAAAAAAAGAAATGTTGATGATGTTTCTTATTATTATTAATTTTGATGCGAATATAATTAATTCTGCATTGTTTAGGAAGAGAAAGCAAATACAGTAACACGTGAGCGAAGCCACGGGTAACTAGCTAGTATAATATAAACATATCTGCCCCCGTAGACAAATTCAAATTGGCGTTCGACTACAAACGAAGATTTCGCCAAAGTATAGTGCGAAAAAATTAACTGTCCACTGGAACATATAAACAATTATTGAAACCAAACAAAGACACTTGTATAAAAATATAAAAAGTGGACAGTTAATTTTCTTCCTACTCTACATTGTCGAAGAATTCGTTTGTAGTCGATCGCCAAATGCAATTTGTCTAGGCCCCCTGTTCCGAGACAATACTAAGAAAGATAGTAAAATAATGTTAAAAAATGTCGCGAAGAGTGCTACACATCTCCAGCAAGAAAAAACAAAATATAAAGTTAAAAAAAAAGAATAAGGTATAAGGATCAAAAAAGCAGAAAATAAAACAAAAAAGCAAAAGAGAGAAAACGCAAAATAATAGAACGTTGTCAGTTTCGTCAAGTCAAGTCGTGCTATGCATGTAGGTATTTGGCTAGCCTGTGTCTGTGATCAGTATTACGATTCTATGTCACTTGAGAATGTGGGTCAAGTCTCTCTCAGATTCCAACCTGCCCCTTTCTAAGAGCCACTTTGTGACTATTTTGTTTAAGTTGGACCCGTTTGGCGATATAACATCTATAATGTCTGGCATAATTTTGTTGTATATTCGTGGCCCAAGAAAGGTGAGGAATCTTTGAGCAAATGTCGTGTGAGTGGCAGTTGGTTGTAGAAGTTTATTGTTTCTTGTGTTCTTTGTCAGAACGTATTGAGGAATAAAAGGGGTTGGATTTGCGTGAATGTATTTGATAATCGTCCTTATGTATAGTAGTCGCACATCCAATACTGGAAATTCAGCAAATAACTCATTATATGAGAATCTATAGGGTTTACGGCATATAACTCTAATCGGGGATTTTTGAGTGACGATTGCAGGATAGAGATTTGTTATAGCCACACCACCCCATCCCGTTATTCCATGTGAGAGTATGGATTGAGCCAGTGCAAAATAAATAGGTAGTTTTTAAATTATTTTTTTTTTCAAATTCAAATATTTTTATCGAGAAATAAAAAACATTAAAAAAAACTAATTCACAATAATAAATTTATACATTTTTTTAATACATATTTTACCCCCAAAATTGAGCAGAGCTCGTGCTTTACATCAAATATTATATCACTAATTTGGCGAAATATGTATGTAAGCTGTCTAGTTTTTTTAGTAATATTATCAATGTGTTCTGTCCACCTTAGATTGTTGTCGATAATAACCCCCATGTATTTGTATTTTTGTGTTCTTATGAGTTGCGGGCATGAGCAATGATATGAAGATGTGTGTGTTTCGTAATCGTGAACAATTATAGTAGGTATTGTTATTTTAATCTGATGTCATCATCTCAAACAAAAATATTAATTCTAAAATAAATTTACAATTTAAAATTTTACATAAACTAAGAAGACTTTTCAAAAAAAAATTATTTATTTACTTAGGTATAATTTTTTCTTCCAAATATTTTCAAAAATATTTCAATTTATTAAACTATTTAAATACCTATTCTGTAAATTTCATTACATAAGCTATCATTACTTTATCATACCTACCTAAAACTCTTTCAAGGCAAAACTTGCGGTAGCTACAGAATAAAAAATTTCATGCAAAATGTATGCGGAGAAAATGGTGAAGTTAAGGTTGTCTGCTAGAAATATTCTCCCCGTACAATCTGTATGCAGAATCATCAAAATTTTCACTTCCATTTCTGCTAGAAAACAAATTTTAGGTATGGCGCCGTAAAGTTAGCTTAGTGAAAGTGACAGGCTCCGCTACATATGTAGGTTGATAAATTGATAACCTATTTATTCTTTCTTCAAAGATTTTCTAAAATTTTCAAATGTACCTCTGCACAAGAACAAGAAAGGAGAACAGGTTCTTAAGAACATTAGGAGATATTTCACCGCAAAGGATTACTCTGTAATGGTGAACAATGCTTAATTTTTGACAGAAAATAAATAAATAAATAAATATTTCGACAGCATCGTCCCGTGCCGATGGAGTGGCTGCGGAGAACAAAAGGCTGGCCTCAAACGTGTTCAGTGGACTCGCATTTGGGGTTATTATTTATTTATTTCACAAAGACACCAACAGAACACTGAACAACACAAACAAAAAACATAAACACATGGAATATCCGGTGCACCAATAACAGGTATCTCCCGCATAACTATTGTGCATAGTTAGGTGGGTACAATCAACGCCTGAATATTGAAATAAAACCCATAAAAAACCTTTCACTGTGTAGTATTTGGTGAAAAGAAAATTAAAGAATGAAAATATGTAATATGCATACCTAAACATGTAGGTATATTGCTTTACATTGGTTTATAATAAAGATAAGATGGGGTCACCATAATAATTATAAACCTACCACTATTGTAATCTACAACAAATTAATACCCAATGCTACGTACCTTGCAGTGGCGTGTAGACGTTCATGTAGAGGCAGTCCTCACTCTGGTTCTTTAGGAACGGGAGGAGTCTCTTGAGGTATTCCAGCCTGCCTTTAGGCATCCGCTCCAGGGCGGCCGTCTCGTTCTTGACATCTGGAAGCCTCTGAGGACACGCGGGCCCCGGGCTGTCTGATATCCTGACGCCGTCCCACGGCGACGGGGTCCGCGTTGGACTGAACCTGCAGACACACAGATACAGGAATAATAATAAACTTATGAGGAGCTGCTTCACTTCTCTTACACAGCTTCTGATTCCACTTCTCATCGACAATTTCAACAGAAACTATAAATAGGAACCATATTATGTCAACGGGTATAAAGTTAATAAGAGACCTCTAGAGTTGCGGTCCACGAAGTTATTTGATATTTCAAATCCCATACAAATTTACCAGTGGTTGAAATTTGACTTTTTTTACTTGAAACAATGTGTTTTGCCCTTGGTTGCTTTCATTACTTTTATAACTTACTGATTGGCATAAACTATATTTTTTTCGTCTCTATAAGAATTTTTTTTTTGTGAAACTGTTTGGAAATTGGATCACATTGTATCAAAAAATGACGTTACACTTCACACCCGTATAAGAAACATGGATTCTTTTCGACATACCTGGGTACGATCTGTTCATACTCTCGTGTACATATTTAATAAAGATCTTATTGTTAATAATAATTAATGGACATACCTATACCTATGTACCTCATCGGACGTTGTGCCGGGCTCCTGCACGCAGGCAGACCTACCGACTAAAAACCCCTCCTCTTCACGTCTTCACCTATGTACCTGCACGCAGGCAGACCTACCGACTAAAAACCCCTCCTCTTCACGTCTTCACCTATGTACCTACGTTATTTTAGTTTTCCATAATGCAATGAACCAAGTCTAGCCAGGGCGTTTAGTGTCGAAACGAAATGTAAACTGTTTGATGCGTGTGTGTTGCCCATTCTCCTGTATGGGTGTGAGTCCTGGCACCTGACCAAAGCCCAAGCACAAAAAGTCTCAGCTTTTGAAATTAAGTGCCTCAGCTGGGATTCTGGGCGCAAGAGGCCATCACTTTAACCATTATGGGGAGGAGATGGACTTGGCTGGGACATGTGTTAAGGATGCCGAATGACAATTGGCCGAGGAGAGCGCTGTTCTTCCTCCCATCAGGGACCCGAAGATGAGGAAGACCCTCTCACACTATGTTCCGCTCCTTCGAAGCAGAGCTGAGGGATTTGGACATGGTGTGGGAGGAGGTCATAAACATTGCGCAAGATCGAGCGCAATGGAGAGCTCTTGTTGCCTCCCTATGCCCCTAAGTGGGACCTTAAGGGAGTTTGGATTTATTTGCACCTCTAACTAAGTAGGTAAGAATTTCAACAATATCCCCACACGAACGAAATGAAATTGCGGGACTATGAATATAGTAGGTAGCTAATATTATTTTTTAAGATATTTGGTAGAAACAAAGTTATGTACCTACCTTATTACAATTTTTTTTTTTTTTTTTTTTTTTTTTTTACCCATCACGCCGTGTCCCGTAAGGGGTAGGCAGAGAGAACGGACCTCCACTCTTGTCTATCCAAGCATACTTCTTTCGCTTCTTCCACCGACATACCATTTCTCATACAGCTTCTCCTATTTCTCTTACTTCTTACCTGGCCTTCCTTGAGGACGGAATCGATGTGTTCGATCCACGTCATTCTCGGTCGCCCACGCTTTCTTACACCATTCCTTTCAGCCTTATGAATTTTCTTTGTCATTCTGTTTGCATCCATTCTTTCCACATGCCCAAACCATCTCAACTTATTAACTTTCATCTTTGTCACAACACTTACTTCCATACCACATTCTTTCCTAATATTTTCATTCCTTTCCATATCCCATAAAGTTTTTCCACATATTCTTCGTAGAGATTTCATCTCTACTGCATTTATACTACATTCTTCTTTTTTCGTCCATGTCCACGTTTCACAACCATACATCATCGATGGTAGCAGGATTGCGTTATGCACTAGTTTTGTTTGAGCCAGTAGCATGGACATTAGCAATAATTGAATTGAAAAACTGATTTATGGGATTGCGTTGAAGTGGGATTTAATAAATAGAATCTATCTCTGTCACCCATCCATATTTCCTATAGTCCAAAATTATTGCCATCTCTCTCTCCTTAACCTTGAACCTGCAATAAATGCAACGCAACGCTATCTTCAGTAATTAATTACGATTATTCCGGAACACACGCAGTGCGCGTCTCCTTCGCTTATTGTCGCATATTTTTATCGCTTTCGCTAATTTAATCATACGCATAAAATTACTTTTTCTTAACCATCTAAACCCGCTTACTTTTGTATGCACATAATAAATATTGCATTTTGTGTTGTGTAATAAACCAGTGGAATCAACGAAGACATCGGGGGATCTATCTATGCACCAGTTCCATCACCAAAGGTAGGAATTTGTTTATTAATTCTCACCATATGTGCAAGCCTTTGATGAGTTTTTTGATTCCATTAAAACCGCATCCCGCATATACAGTCCGCTAATCCGCTCAAACATTGAATGGTCCATTACGAACCGGATTAAATTAGCTTTCGCAAAATAAATTTATTGCAAATTTATTTAATTTCGAAAAAATATTGCATTTTTTCGGAACACAAAACCGCAGTTTGAACAAGCATTGTCGATAAATTACAGATTAATTTGTTCATTCATAGTATTAAAATATTATTAATTAATATTTTCGCCGCATTTAAAATATATTTAATCCATATTAAATTTAGAATAATTGTTGTAACGCATTCACAAGTATTGTTAAAATTGATTGTTGTTCGCTAAACATAGCAGCGCTGAGTACTATAGAAAAAATTAGATTTCTCAAAATAAATATAGTGCATATTTATTTAATTTTCGAAAGATATTGCATTTTTCGAAATACGAAATCGTTTGAACAGGCTTTAATAATAATAAGGTTAATTAATTGTTCTTTCATATTCTTCAAGTATATTATTTAAATATATTTCCGCTTATAATAATAATATACTACAGTTCAGATATCAAATTTGGTATTATTGTCATAGAATTATTCACATCGCCTATCATAAGTACATTCGTTGACTGATACGAGTTTGAAAAAATAATATTATTATCTCGCAAATAAATATATTTAATATTTATTTAAGTATAGAAAAAATATTACATTTTTTCTGAATACCTAAAACGCATTTTGAACATTCTTCATATTATCTAGCAAATAAATATATTAAATATTTATTTTAGTATCGAAAAAATATTGCAATTTTTCCGAATACTTAGAAC
The DNA here is from genome assembly GCA_963576905.1 of Mystacides longicornis. Lineage (NCBI taxonomy): Eukaryota > Metazoa > Arthropoda > Insecta > Trichoptera > Leptoceridae > Mystacides > Mystacides longicornis. The sequence continues at coordinate 40,751,635 of OY756422.1, forward strand.
GCATTTGAACAGACATAGTGTAGTGTTATATTGTTCATTTATAAAGTAAAATATTAATTTACCGCAACGATTGAAATATTGTATTTTTATTAGAAACTCTGTGAAGAATAATTATTATTATTTGGTAAAAATTCGCTCTTCACGGCGTTTCATCGCATCGCTTAGGTTCATACTTACATATCTATTAGCTGTGGTACCTTTCTGTTGAATACAAAACGAGTAAAAATACGTTCATTGGGAACTTAAATCGCTACAAATTATAATTAATAGTATTGATTTATTGAGACGTCGTTTTATATTGTTATTAATTGCATAATAATAATTAGTGATAACTACTCGCTGTAAATTTATATAGAATTTCGTTCGTTTGTTTATAGAGAAATATTTTTCGCTATATAGTAAATAGTAGATACATTGTTATTTATAGTTAACTTACAATAACATAATGGTGGACCGACTTAGTATGTTGGAGGCCTTAAAGGACAGCATAGAGGAGAGAATCAAGTCTCTTTACGCAAAGATCGCAACACTGGTTTCGAATACCAGATCGGCCTCGCAATTTTTGGTTGATTCCTCGACATTAGAGGAAGATTACAAACAATTTAATGATACAATGGAAACTATTGTCTTGTTAAAAATTAAACATGTCGAAGATTATATACCGTCTTTTGAAGGTCTAAATGTTTTCAAAGATATGGTTTGTTCAATTAAATGTAAACGGGATGAATTGCTAACAGAAAAACAAAAACTTGTTTCACCATCTGTGTCTGTTACTGAGAGTACGAACTCAAAAAATCGCATAAAACTACCAGTTTTGGACATACCTAGTTTTGATGGAAATATTCAAAATTGGTCTATATTTTACGAGTCATTTAAAACAAACATTCATTTAAATACTTCGCTTGACAATTCCCAAAGAATGCAGTATCTCATTGGGAAGTTGACTCAATCTGCTCTAAATGTCGTTGTCGGAATAATACCTACAGGTGAAAATTATAATAATATTTGGAATAGTCTGGTTAAAAAATATCAAGATGATCGCACTTTAGGATCGTTTTATATAAATAATATTCTAGACATATCTCACTCACGTCATGATTCAAAAAGTTTAAATCTCTTCATTGATAAATTGTCTGCAGGTGTAGCTGCATTCAAGCAATTAGCCATTAAAGATAATTTGGATTTTGTTTTGTTATGCTTCGCTCTAAGAAAATTAGATTCTCAAACTGTAAACGAATTTGAAATGTCAGTTAGAGAGAAGGAAATGCCCTTGCTAAGTGACTTAGTAAATTTTGTAAAAGATAAAATAAAAATAATGGAGCGTACTTCAAACAATAATAATTTGAAGAATTATAATAATAATGATTATGGAAATTATAAACAGAAAATTAATCATCGCAATGTTTCAAAGTCTTTTATGACCAATACCAAACAAAATACTTGTTCATTATGTAAAAATTCCCATACTCATTTTTATCAGTGTTCTGAGTTTAAAAAACTCAAACCAATAGAAAAGTTTAATTTTATAAAGTCGAATAATGGGTGCATAAATTGTTTAAGTTTAGCCCATAAAATAACACACTGTAGTTCTACAAATTATTGTAAACATTGTAATAAAAAGCATCATACGTTGTTGCATTTTGGTAATGAAAATGTAACTCATAATAATAATAATAATACTGAATCTGTGATGATTGCCAGTACGTCAACATCATTGCTCGCTAGTAATAATAATAAATTACATACAAAGGTAATTCTTTCTACCGCACAAGTATACGCATATTTGAATGAAAATAATAAGAGATTGATTAGATGTCTTATTGACAATTGTTCGCAAAATAATTTAATAACGCTCGCCTGTTGTAAAAAATTAAACTTACGAATTATCCCTTTACACAATTCGGTTGTCAAGGGTGTGGGAGTCAGTTCTAAACCAATTTATGGTTATACATCGTTGAAAATACAATCTCGCATTAATCAACACTCATATGAGATTCAATGTTTAATATTGGATCAAATTACTGAGGACATGCCTTCTGAATTTATCAATACTGGAAATTTTCCCAAATTAATGTCAGTACCTCTAGCTGACAATACATGGAACGTACCGGGAAATATAGATGTCATTTTGGGAGCTCAAATCTTCCCTCACATATTATTGGGAGGAAGAATCAATGTAAATAATTTATCTCCTTTAATTGAAACTACATTAGGATATTTATTATTATTATGTTTATGGCATCCCATCCCTAGAATAAATTTACCTAACACATCTAATAATGATAAAATTAACAGTGGCGTCTCGCATACAATGTCGATGATTTCTCTTATCGATCAATCAGATTTAGAGACATTGTCTTATTGTACCTATTCTAACAATGAGTTAGAACAATCTTTACATAAGTTTTGGCAATTAGATGAAGTACCTAATGTACAGCATTTGAGCCCAGAGGATGAGGAGTGTGAAAATAACTATTGTTCTACGGCCATTAGAGATGGTCAAGGGCGATTTATAGTATCTCTTCCATTTTCTAAAGAACCAAATTTATTGGGTAATTCGTACGCCACTGCTCAGCGACGTCTAATGTCTCTTGAGAAAAAATTCAGAATGGATCCCACATTACGCAATCAATACAATGATGTCATTAATGACTACATAAAAAATGGTTATTTAATTGAAAGTCCCTCTCAACATGACACAGGATATTTTATACCACATCACGGTGTCATTCGACAGGATAAATTAACTTCAAAGTTGAGAATTGTTCTCGACGCAAGTGCAAAAACGCACAACGGTGTGTCGCTAAATGATATTTTACACACTGGAAATAATTTACAAGCAGATTTATTTTTACTTTTACTTAACTTTCGCTTATTTGCTGTAGCCATTACCGCAGATATTAAACAAATGTATTTACGAATTGGTGTAACCGAAGAACATCAAAAATACCTAAAGATTTTATACCGCTTCAATGATGAAGAAAATGTTCGCATTTTTCAATTTAAATGTGTTCCATTTGGATTAAAGGCAAGTCCTTACTTAGCTATGCGTACAATACGCAAGCTTGCAGAAGCTGAGGTACAATCCTTTCCAAATGCCGCTAAAACCGCAACTTCGGATTTCTACATGGACGATTTAGTCAAATCAGTTCACGCCAGCCCCGGGGATCGAGAGGCTGCGAAGCTGATTAATGAGTTGATATCTTTTTTCGCTTCAGGAAACTTCGAGCTAGTAAAGTTCGCCAGTAACTCAAAAGATCTACTCGCTAAATTACCGCCGCAAAACTGTGCTTCTGTAGAGTTTTGTGATAATATGAATTTTAAGATACTGGGACTGCAATGGTCTCCAGAATCTGATATATTCTCATTTAAAATATCTCCATGCACTGACAAATGTACAAAACGAATCATGCTGTCCGTGATAGCAGGATTGTTTGACGTTTTGGGACTGGTTTCACCAGTTATCTTAACGGCTAAATTACTTATTAAAGCTTTATGGAGCGCTAAAATTGGTTGGGACGAACTGCCTCCTAGTAATATAATCAGTGCTTATCAAAGTTTGATTAATGAATTGCCATTATTATCGAACTTAAAAATTCATCGTTACCTGAACGTAGCTCCTGGATGTAAGGTTAACATTGTGGCATTTTGTGATGCGAGTCTTCAAGGTTATGGATGCGCAATTTACCTGCATGTTACGGACGCTCAGGGTAACATAACTACTAATTTAGTATGTTCTAAATCTAAAGTCGCACCAGTTAAGGTTGTATCACTCGCACGCTTAGAGCTTTGCTCTGCGTTATTGCTTTCTAAATTAGTTCGAATCGTCTATGATTCTTTCAATCCTCGATATCCTATTGAGGAAATATACGCATTTTCTGATTCCACTATCGCTTTGTCGTGGATTCATTCATCCCCGCACCGCTGGTCTATATTCGTAGCTAATCGAGTAGCCAAAATTCATGAAAATTTAGATTGCAAACATTTTTACTATATAGCTGGAATAGAAAATCCAAGTGATTGTTTATCTCGTGGATTGATGCCTTCGCAAATATTGAGGCATGAGTTGTGGTGGAACGCACCTAAATGGGTCTCGACTGCGCCTGACTCTTGGCCTGTCAAACCATTTATACCCACTACTTCAACAGACATACCTGAATTTAATTCAAAGACTTTAAATGTCATTGTACCAGAACCGCCTATATTATACCCGCTGATCACTCGAATATCATCATGGAATAGATTACTTCGGGCCGTCATATATGTTCTGCGATTTACTCGCAAACTAGCATCTGTAAAAAACATTCAAGTTGATCATTTAAATCTTGCCGAAAGATATGTGTTGCTAACCATACAGCAGGTGCATTTTGGCAAAGAATATGCAGCTATTTCGCAGGGTAAAGAGCTGCCTTTACCTTTCAAAAGACTTGATCTTTTCATAGACAAGGAGGGTATCATTCGCATTGGAGGAAGATTGTCTAATGCAGACTTACCTTATGAAAGTAAACATCCCGCGCTTCTTCCAAAATCTGACCCTGGTGTGGATCTTTTAGTGGATCATTATCACAAAACAAATTGCCACACCGGAGCAAATTTGCTCAATTCCATTATCAAACAACGCTACTGGATTGTTTCATCCAGAAATGTTGTCAGAAAAAGAGTGAGACAATGTAATAGTTGCTTTCGTGTTAGGCCAAAGGGGACTCACCCAAAAATGGCAAATTTACCTGAATATCGGATAACTGAAACAACTAAAGCATTCGTTCATACCGGAGTGGATTATGCAGGACCCATCAATATTACCCTTTCAAGACGCCGTGGACAAAGATATCAAAAGGCATATATCTGCATTTTCAGTTGTCTCACTACGAGAGCAGTGCATGTAGAATTGGCACCCGATCTGTCAACTGATGGATTTCTTAACGCATTTAAACGATTTTTATCACGCAGAGGACCTGTTTCGTGTCTTTATTCTGATAATGGGACAAATTTCATCGGAGCAAGAGCCCAGTTGAAGGAGTTGTATACTTTGATAGCTTCTTCTGAATTTTACAAGGCTTTCGCTGAGGAACTATTGCAGCATAGGATCCAGTGGAAGCTGATACCGCCTTACAGTCCACATTTTGGTGGCTGCTGGGAATCGCAAGTTAAGAGCTTTAAAAGCCACTTATACAGGGTAATTGGAAGTCAAGTGCTGACTTATGAGGAATTATCCACTGTATTGATTCAGATAGAGGCTGTTTTGAATTGCCGGCCTCTATGTTTGCTCTCAGAGGAGCCAAATCCAGAGATTTTAACTCCAGCACATTTCTTAATGATCACGCCTCTACAATTTCTTCCCGCAGCAGATGTGTCTTCTGAACGTCCTAATTTGCTATCACGAAAACTATTGTTAGACAATTTAGTACAATCGTTTTGGAAAAAATGGAGGTTAGAATACTTGCATACTTTACAAACCAGACAGAAATGGTGCACTAAAGATAAACCCATTGAAGTGGGTACTATCGTTATTATACATCTCGATGATGTTCCACCCCTTCGGTGGCCCTTAGGAAGAATCGAAGAGGTTTTTCCTGGCTCTGATGGAGTCAATCGTGTGGCGTTGGTTAGGACCAATAATGGAACTTTTAAACGTCCAGTTGTAAAATTATGTCCTTTGCCAACCCAGTAATTTATCTTACAAGTATTCTTAGTTGTAAGTTTAGTTAATAACAATAATTCTAAATTTATTAAATATTGGTTGCTAATATAGTAACTTGTTTTTCTTTCTTTTCTTTTTTTTTGACGGCTTGTTCAAGCGCTTTTTTGTTCATGTTCACTTTGTCATTATTTGTTGAAAGCTTCGTACGCTTTAAGCTTTCAAGGTGGGGAGAATGTTTGAGCCAGTAGCATGGACATTAGCAATAATTGAATTGAAAAACTGATTTATGGGATTGCGTTGAAGTGGGATTTAATAAATAGAATCTATCTCTGTCACCCATCCATATTTCCTATAGTCCAAAATTATTGCCATCTCTCTCTCCTTAACCTTGAACCTGCAATAAATGCAACGCAACGCTATCTTCAGTAATTAATTACGATTATTCCGGAACACACGCAGTGCGCGTCTCCTTCGCTTATTGTCGCATATTTTTATCGCTTTCGCTAATTTAATCATACGCATAAAATTACTTTTTCTTAACCATCTAAACCCGCTTACTTTTGTATGCACATAATAAATATTGCATTTTGTGTTGTGTAATAAACCAGTGGAATCAACGAAGACATCGGGGGATCTATCTATGCACCAGTTCCATCACCAAAGGTAGGAATTTGTTTATTAATTCTCACCATATGTGCAAGCCTTTGATGAGTTTTTTGATTCCATTAAAACCGCATCCCGCATATACAGTCCGCTAATCCGCTCAAACAAGTTTCTTTGCTTGTAGTGAGACGTTGTTGTTTCTCATTATAGGTCTTAATGCACCGCCCACCCTGCGACCAGCAACTTTCCTACGTTCGATTTCTTTTTCACACTTTCCATCCCGACTAAACATGCTTCCTAAATACACATACTCATTCACTTGCTCAAGACATTCATTTTCTACGGTTACTTTGCAATTCGTTCTTGCTTCATCCCTTTCAAATACCAACACCTTTGTTTTGCTTACATTCATTTTTAGACCATTTTTTGCACAATTTTCAAACACACTTGACACAAGTTCTTGCAAATCATTTTCACACTCAGCCATAAGTACTAAATCATCTGCATACATAAGCGCACATACCTTTATACCATTCAATTCAACCCCTATATTTATATCTTTTAACCCACTGACGCAAAAATCAAAGAACAAATTGAACAACCAGGGTGACATGACGCACCCTTGCTTCACACCTTTCGTAAGATAGAACTCCGGTGAAAGGTGACTGTTCACCTTCACACACGCAGTACTTTCCGAATATAGCGAAGCAATGGCACGAATCAACCGGTTATTCACTCCATACATTGATAGAACTTCCCATAATTTACCCCTGTCTACCCTATCATATGCCTTTTCCAAATCTACGAATGCACAGAAAAGCTTCTGATGTTTACTCAAAAGCTTCTCCGTAATCATCCGCAGAGCGTAGATCTGATCGGCATTACATTACAATAGTTATCACATAATTTCGAAGGTTCTATGAGAATAATTATTATTCTCGTAGAACCTTTGAAATTATGTGAACATTTTAAGCTAGGAGAATAATGATAATAATAATAATAATTGCAAGATGACATTAGGGCCATTATCGACATATTCTCAGGAAAAAATATGATGTTGAAATCAATAGTTTAGCCACAGCGACGTAGTTTAGTCTGAAATCCGATTTTTATTTAAATTTTCGAAAAATGCAAATAGCTTTTCAACCACCTAACATCGTAGAGGGGTTCAATGGACACTGGACAGCTGTTGTCATTGAATCCCCTGCCTCCTGCTGCGGGTTATCCACTATTTAAGGTCTAAACACCGTGTGTGGGTAATACTTGAAGTGGTTGGTAGACTAGCGGTTCAGTGGCCGACTTTCATTTTGCAGGACTTGGGTTCGATACTCGGTTCCATCTTTCTCTTCGCAAAACAAGGTTACGTTGTTATGAAAGATGTCAATATCGGACTTGAGATTACTTTGGATGAGCCCATTCACAAATAGGTACCTGTACCTAGATATTTGTATGAGAAGCGCACTGCCTAATACATATTAGTGTAAGTTGAGCCCCTCGTAGGAGGTACCTACCTGTTAGATCCGACCGGAGGAGTGGCGTAAGGAACGCCGAGGTAGACTTCAACGGGTTTGAGGAATTTATGATCTTCCATTGTCTGCACAAACCCCTGCAATTTCCCGTATCGGGTCTGGATAATCCTGTTGCTGAGTCTCGACTTCCCGTTCCCCTTCCCGCTGCTAGAGAGTCTGGCATTCAAAAAGGCGCTGTTCACTCCCCCAGCGAAGGAGTTAAAGTTGTTGGGACTGAAATTGTTTTGGTTGGCGCTGGTTCCGTGACTAAAATGAAGGCTGCCACCGGGACCCGGCTGCTGCGGCGGGCTATGGCCAGACCCCGACTCGTAGTGGTGGTTCTCGTAGTCGTGGCTACTCGCCCCACGCCCGAACGTGTCGTACGAGCTTTCAGGGGCCTCGTATTGGGTTTTGTGATCGTAGTCTACGCCGTCGGCTATCTGGGGGCTGCTGTGAGGCTCACTACTGCTGCTGTTCCAGCGATCCCCGCTGCCGAGGACGGGCGGCCCGGGAGCAGTGCTGTCGTGCAGCTGCAGGTTGGGGAAGTGTCCGTACATGTCTCCCACACTGGAGCTCTGCCGCAGAGACGCGACATCGTCCCCTTTGTACTTATTGTGGCCCGTCGATTCATCGCATTCCACAATGTTGAGGAAAATAATCAGTGCAAGCAGCGGGTAGCGGTACTTGACGTCGATCTTGCAGGGAAGATCTAGATGGACGCCAGGTTTGTACAGCGAACTTCCCCCTTTAAGAGGCATCGTATCCTCGATGTTCTCATCGCTCCGCAACACGCCTCTCTCCGCTTCCTTCATCCGACTTCTTCCATCTCCCCATGGCGATTGAATCTGAAATCAAAATTGCATATGAGGTATGATATTATTGTCACTGCTCAACCACTACTTTTAGTCTAGTATTTTATTTGTGTACTAGCTGACCCGTCAAACTTCGTACCGTCTCATAATAAATAGTATTTTGATATTATGGTTCCTTCCAATTAAAGGTAAAAATAATATGAAACCTACAATGTTGCTTGGTAAAAAAAAATTACAATAATTATTGTATAAAGGTTGAACACATACACACACAGTAAGTAGGTATACATGTAAGAAAGTACCATGTAGGTACGTTCCTTAGTTATGTTTTGCTTCACTTAAATTTCCATAGATGGTATTTTGGATATTGACAGCTAATGCATGGTGACGGTATAAAACACGTTGTGTTATAGTAAATAATAAATTAGATAAAATCAATTCAGTTAGTGATAAAAGTATAAACATCAATTGTCGTTTCTTTGTTTTTCAGGTAAGATAAGTGTATACTATATTACAATTGTTGTGGGCCTAATTTTGTTATTTAATTCAAGTTTAATAAAAAATATTTTTACTTTGTTTTTCAGAAGAAACTCAATAATTGTGTTTTAAATAATACATATACTATCATAATCAAATCCCATTATATACATACACATCTAAAAAAATCTAAGCTCACTTGAGTTATTACAAATATCCACATTTTTATCAATGTTCGCACTAAATTAAGGTTGTTTTTTTTATAATTAGGCATTCTACCCTTAAAGAGTAATTTGTGATTAAGGTTGTTACCCTGTTTCATAAAATTCATCAGCAGCGGGCGGAACCACCACTATAACAGAACCGATAGGAAACCAATTTACTTGCATGTTTATTTAAAAGCCTGTTATGTAAACAAAAATAATGATCATAGCATGTTGTTTACTTTCACAACACACTACATACATATTAAACAAAATAATCAGTTTGCCAAAACCGAGTTAGTGCGAACACTTATAACTCGAGATCGGCTGAACATATTCTTCCAACGATTGATTTATTGGTTTCTTCTCCGCTCCGGATAATAGAATAACTAACAAAAGTTAAATAAGAAAGATATGAAATATACATTTAAAGTTAGTATTGAAAGGATTTTTAGACAGAACTGCCACCGCCATCTATTGTAATAGTAGTGATATTTTGGTACAAAGCTTCAATAGATGGCCGAAATGATTTATTTTTTAACCGACAATTTATGTATGTATAGTATATGGTTAAGTATTTTAACTTTTATTTTAAAGCAGTAAAATATTAACATTTTTTATACAAGTTAAAACGCGAAAAGTGGCATTTTCTATTAGTTAACGTTTAAGCGCATATCTCCTATACAAATGAAAGTCGGGTTAGGGCGAACACTTATAACTCGAGATCGGCCGAACAGATTCTTTCGACGATTGATTTATTGGATTCTTCTCCGCTCCGGATAATAGAATAACTGATAAAAAGTTGAATAAATGAATGAGAAAGATATAAAATATACATTTAAAGTTAGTATGGAAAGGATTTTTAGACCGAACTGCCACCGCCATCTATTGGGGAGATTGCAAGATGTCTGGTAGAAATAGTAGTGATATTTTGGTAGAAAGATTCAATAGATCTATGTTTCGACAGATGGCGGTAATGATTTATTTAGAAAATTTTCATACAAAGTCAACAATAATATTATTATCGGGCACATTTGTTTTGGTACCTACATACTTCATAGGCGAGGTAGGGTGTGTAATCGAATAAATTTTGTATTGTTTCATGGGGGCGCAGTGCACATTATGTACATAAACGGGCTAGAACCACAGGACAACGTCTGTCGGGAAAGCTAGTAAATAAATAAGTAGAATCCTTAAGGATCCTAATTGAGTATGGAGCCAAATAATAGAGATGTCAACATAACCTGGTGGGAAAAGAAGTTCAATTAAGTAAAAATATACATCACCAGCCGTCGACCTTCGAGCTAACCGAGAATAAAATAATAATTTTGACTTATTACATGAATAAAATGCAATTTACGACATAAAAACTTCATTAAATTTACGAGTAGCTAATAATTTATTGCATTAAGTAATACCTAATAGTAGTTATCGTTGATTCAGATGCGGGATAAAGTTCGATGGGTCATAAGTGTGAAATCAATACAATTCCTCTATAATTGCTTTACTTTTTAAAAAATCCATGAGATGGTGGTGTAGTAGGAAATAAATCACATGTCAAACCTGCTACGGTATTGTATAGGTATATCATTTAAAGAATAGAGACCCATAAATACCAATTTTTTCCGAATTATTATGGTAAGATCTGTGGGTATTATCAATATTATCATCCTTTTTGGAAGAAATCCAGGTTTGTCCAGAATTTTCCAATTTGTACTTCTATCTAAATATTATTATTTATAATATTAGGTGAAACGGTATCTCATATATATTCTCACGATTGGATGAATGAGAGGAAGTTATGATATTTTATATTCATAAATAAATAAAGTATTTTTGAAGTTAGGTGTACTAGCCCACCGACCGAATACCTCAAATGAGAGTTGCCTTCTAGTAGATCTATTACATAGTTTTTTATTAACCAGAAGTATTTTTGTTCCCACAAGGGTTACTCAGAGCTCTTCGACGTGCATAGATAACATTTTTACTGACCTTAAAGTATATGACACTGAATTAATAAACTTTGTAAAATCGGATCATTATGGTCAATCAATTAGTGTAGAAGTTGCTTCTCAAAAACAAAATATTTGTAAAAATAAGATAATTTATAAGAGAATACTCAGTCAAAAAGGAATAGACGACTTAAAGTCTTCACTCGCGCAGATACAACCAGAGAACTTTACTAACGGTAATGATGTTAATGACTCGATTAGGAATGTGCTTAACGCATTTCAGATTGAACTGGAACATCACCTCCCATTAAAAAGAATAAAATCCAAACCAAGGCAATCATTTCAATCATGGGCCATCAAAGGCATAAAAATTTCACGGGAGAAACTCTTCGAACTGTATAGTAGAAAAAATTACGATGATTCTGAAGCAGTCCACACTTATGCAAGGTGTTATAGCGCTGTCTTCAAAAAAGTCTGTAAAGAGGCCAAACGAAAATTTTTATGTGACCAAATATTAAACTTTAATAACCCGATAAAAACTACCTGGGATATTATTAAACAGGAAACGGGGAGAGTTGTAAGTGACAATTGTTTCTACAACAAGAAAATTAGTCTTAAAGAAACTAACAATTTGACCTCATTAGATACAGCTAACTTTTTTAACAACTATTTTGTAAATATAGCTAACACACTGACAAATTCCCTTGAACCATCTGTTGACAATGCCTTAAATCATATTACTAACTTTGAAAACAAATTTTAAATTTAAAAAAAATACAAATAATGATGTCATAATGGCATGCAAACGATTGAAATCTAAAAATACCACCGACCTATGGCACATTTCAACAAGACTGTTAAAAGAAATAATAGATTATTTATCACCCCTGCTAACTTATATTATTAATATTTGCCTTACAAATGGGATATTCCCTGACAGTCAAAAGTTTGCTAAGGTCTTGCCAATTTTTAAAAAAGGTGACAGATTTGAAGCTGGTAATTATAGGCCAATCTCTATATTGCCAGCTTTAAGTAAAATTATTGAAAAGATTGTTTTCGACCAGTTAAAAGTGTATCTGGATAATAATAAACTCATAAATGTAGCACAATCTGGTTTCCAAAAAGGAAAAAGTACATTAGATAGTATCGCCCTTTTACTGGATACTATCTTAAAAGCCCTGGATGATAAACAGAGTGCTTATGGCATTTTTTGTGACTTGTCCAAGGCTTTCGATTGTGTAAACCATGTCACTTTAATAAAGAAACTTGAATATTATGGTATTAAGAATGAAGAAAGCAGCTTTTTCAGATCTTATTTGAAAGATCGTCAACAGTGTGTTGAAATCGATGGTACTAGGTCTGAATCAGCTGTGATTAAAAGTGGAGTTCCTCAGGGATCCATTCTTGGTCCACTATTATTTATCATCTACGTTAATGACTTGCCTAGCATTACTAAAACTAACTCTGAGATCATTATGTTTGCTGACGATACCTCTTTAATTTTAAAGGGTGGAAAAAATAACAATTTATCAGTAAAAAATACTATTGACACCATATCTAATTTGGAATCTTGGTTTGGTGATAATTCTCTGGTACTTAATATGACGAAAACAAATGCTGTTGACTTCTCTCTGAGAAGATCTGATGGAACTGATCCGATTGCGGTAGCACTGATGGAAAAGGGTATAGACCTGGTTGATAATTGCAGGTTCCTGGGCATCACAGTAGATAAGCGTCTGCAATGGAATCCTCATATAGATGAATTGTGTAAGAAACTAAATTCCGCAATCTATGCTATTAAAAAAATTAAGGACATTTGTTTAACGGACACAGCAAAATCGGTATATTACGCATATTTCCACTCTGTCATGTCATATGGGGTGATGTTCTGGGGCATGGGATCCGGCGCACTGAGTGTTTTTATTTTACAAAAACGTGCTGTCCGAACCCTGTTGGGCATGAGCCCCAGAGAGTCATGTAGGGACGTGTTTAAGGAACAACGTATTTTGACTCTACCAGGTATATTCATACTTGAATGTTTAAAGTACGCAAAAAAAACTTGTCAAATACTCTCCAAAGCTCAAATTTGAGCAGCTTACACCATAGCGTTAATGATGTGAAAGAAGAAATGATGTCTCAAAATAGAAATATCATCACTAAAATGAACGAGCTAACATCCAAATTATTAATCATCGATGAACTAGTCGCCGAAAATCTACTTTTAAAAGAGAGAATAAATAATTTAGAAAAGAAAATCGATAAATTAGAGAGTAGTAAAAAAGCTGACGTCACAGAGATGAACTCAATAGCTAATGAAATTGAAGAGAGAAGCCTCAGAAAGAGCAATGTAATAGTTTGCAATATGGAGGAAAGTTCATTAGCGGAGCGGACTGAGATCATAAATGAAGATAGGATGAAGGTGTACAACTATCTTAAAGATGCTGATAGCTCGATATCCCTTTCCGATTTAAGGTGTTTTAGATTGGGAAAAAGTAACAACAAACCAAGACCTATCAAAGTTGTACTAAAGAGTCCAATTCAAGTTGCGGAAGTGATGAAGAATAAGATGAATTTGTCAAGCCATTATAGGATCTACAGAGACCAAACCGTAATCCAAAGAAATCAATATATACAATTGAAGGAAGAATTAAATACCAGAGCCAAGAGTGGGGAAAAAAATTTATTTATTAAGTTCATAAAAGGTTGTCCCAAAATTGTGAGTAGCAGTAACTCAAAAAACTCCTATGCTACTTACAAAACGTTCGCGGTATAAACACGAAACTACAGGAACTTCGCCAGTCTCTTCCTCACTTTTCTTACGAAATTATTTTACTCACAGAGACTTGGCTAAGTCCTAGCATTGGTAACTCTGAAATTGGTTTCTCCAGCAATTTCAATGTATTTAGATGCGATAGAAATTCGTGTACTAGTGGCAAGTCGAGGGGTGGGGGTGTGCTGATAGCAGTATCCAAAAATATATCAAGTAGAAAGTTATCGACAAAGCATAAGAACCTTGAACAGGTGTTTGTTTTAGTTAAGCTCCCCCTGGAGTCAATTATATTTGGCTGTGTATATATTCCGCCAGGCGCGGATGCAACACTATACAAAAACTATCACGAGGAGGTTGAAATCTTGAGATCCAAATTTAAAAAGCATAAACTTATTTTAACGGGCGATTTTAATCTTCCTGAATGTGACTGGAGAACTGTAGACGTTGCCGACAATGATCATGGTCCTGCCGAGCTACAGATCTCCAATAGTAATGGTAGTGAAAGGGCTTCTGAGATTGTTGACCTAGTTAACTTTCTTGGTCTCCTGCAAGTAAATGATGTTGCTAATAGCCTTGGTAGGACCTTGGATCTTGTATTTACATCGGATCCCAATTTAACATCTGTCAGTAAGTCTACCTCAATTCTCCTACCTGCCGATGCTTACCATCCTCCTCTCGATATTGCTATAACTTCATGTTTGCAAAATACAGGCAACAGAAAAATCCTTAAAAGAAATTTCCATGGAGCTGATTACCCACATATAAATACTTGTTTAGAAAAAATTAACTTTGACTTTTTACACAGTGAGGCTGATTTGAACACTGCTGTTGGTCTTTTTTATAAAAATATACAATCTTGCATTGACGCTAATATTCCAGAACGATGTGTGAAGCCTTCACTTTATCCCAAGTGGTTTAGTGAAGAGCTGAAACATCTGGTAATAAATAAGAAGCTTGCGCATAAGAAATATAAGGAGACTGGAGATGAGAATGATTATGTTTATTTTTCTAGTTTACGCAAGCAGTGTTCTATGTTAGCTAAACAGTGTTATGCAGAGCACATTGAGAAAATTGAAAATAATATGCCGGGTGAATCTCAAAACTTATGGAAGTTTGTTAATGGAATGAGAGAAGATCGGGTTGAAATACCATCTAAGGTATTTTACAATAATCAGCATTCTGATTCCGCCCAAGATGCGACTAATCTGTTTGCTTCTTTTTTTCAGAGTGTATATGATTTACCATCTTCACATACATGTAATCATCCTGATTTTCTCTCCAACAGGATTATCGATCTGCCCAGCATTTACATTACAGTGGACGAGGTAAAAAGCGCGATCCTTGCCTTAGATGCTTCAAAAACGCCGGGTCCTGATGGCATCCCCAATGTATTTATTAAGAATTGTGTCGACACTTTTGCCATGTGTCTGCATGCCTTGTTTTCTTCATCCTTAAAATCAGGCATATTTCCTGATATTTGGAAAGAAGGATTTATAAATCCAATACTAAAGAAGGGTGATAATAGTCTCGTTACTAATTATAGACCTATATGTATTTTGTCGGCAATTCCTAAACTTTTAGAGTCCATTATAGTCGAGAAGATAAAGAAACCCATTAATAACATAATTACTGACTTGCAACATGGTTTCATACCGAACAAGTCAACACTAAGTAACTTAATCATTTACCAGGAGAAAATAATGAAAACTCTTGCACTGAGAGGGCAAGTCGACTCCGTATACACGGACTTTTCTAAAGCTTTTGACAAAATGTCTCATGACACGCTACTCTGCAAGTTACGTGGGTACGGGGTCGACGGCGTATTCTACCACTGGCTAGAAAGTTACCTCAGTGATAGGACTCTGAAGGTTAAGATAGGTAATTGCGTGTCAGATACCATATATGCATATAGTGGTGTACCGCAGGGATCGCACTTGGGACCAATATTATTTAATATCTTTATAAATGACATAGTCGAGATCTTCGGAGATATAGAGGTATTATTATTTGCTGATGATTTAAAACTATATAAATCCATAAAGAGTACGGAAGACTGTAAAGTCCTGCAACACAATCTTGACTCTTTGAATGATTGGTGCAAGAAAAATAAACTTCACCTTAATATAGCCAAATGTCAAGTCATTAGATTTCACAAAACTAGATCTCTAATTTCTTTCAACTACACAATTGATGGTATTTCACTCGAGTGTGTCTCGAACTTGAGAGATCTAGGCATTACCTTCTCCGAGGATCTGACTTTTAATTTACACATTGAGGAAATTGTCAACAGGGCTATGAGGACTCTGGGATTCATTTTTAGACTCGTCTCCGATCTCCGGTTGATTCGGTCTTATAGATTGCTTTTTGTCTCTCTCGTGAGACCATTATTGGAGTACAAT
The DNA here is from genome assembly GCA_963576905.1 of Mystacides longicornis. NCBI lineage: Eukaryota > Metazoa > Arthropoda > Insecta > Trichoptera > Leptoceridae > Mystacides > Mystacides longicornis. The sequence goes on from OY756422.1 coordinate 40,768,000, forward strand.
ACTGTAGTATGGTCCCCAAATTATGCTGTCCATATCAAAAGCATAGAGAGAGTTCAGAGAAAGTTTTTGAGAGTAATTAATTTCAAACTCGGTATACCCATTGAAAACATTGATTACTCGGCTCTGATGAATGATCTTAGACTCCCCAGCCTGGAAAACCGAAGAACACTGTTTGACCTTTGCTTCCTTTACAAACTCGTTAATGGTGTAATTGATTCTCCTGAATTGCTAGAATTAATCAAATTCAGTATCCCCACGAGAAGTACTAGACAGGCAGTGTTATTTCGGGAGCCTTTTACCAGAAACAATTACACGTTCTATTCTCCCATGGTCAGAATGCACAGACTGGGAAATCTGGTAGGCATTATCACCGATATTTTTGTTGACAGTTTACCTAAGTTCAAAATTGACGTAATTAATTTTCTAAATGTTTAAAATTGACATTGGGCATTTCGAAGTTGTTTGTGTTTGTATATGCATGAGAATGTATTTATTTTTGTGTACATGTACCTATGTATTTTTGTTTGACTATGTGCATTTTTTTCTTTTTCGTTATTTTGACCACAATATTTAATTTCTTTCTAAATTTCATCGACATTTATTCACCTTTCTGACCAGAATTTGATCATATCCTAATGACATTGATATTTTTATGATAATTTCCTTTTTTGACATTAGTATTACCTGACATCCTGCTATTATTGACATTAAATTTGTATTATTTGACTGCCTACTCCGTTATGGCCGATTATATTTTTTTAATACTATTCAATGTTGACATTTTTATTTGCGTTTGTGATTGTACAATATTTATTATTTGTTGATATTATATTATTATTTGTTGAAATTATATATTACTTATATATATTGCTGTGTTGTTGGAGTGTAAGATATTATGATTGTTATTTTTTTTAACATGTAAAAGGCTATTGCCGTTGATCGAATAAAATAAAAAAATAAAATAAAAATAAAATAATAAAGGAAAGTGCCTAACTGACTGACTCATCAACGCATCCCAAACGGCTTATCGTAGAGAAGTGAAATTTGGAAATCAGGTAGGAAAAGAATAGGTATAAAATTTTAATATTAAAGTCTTTCGTCCCGTCCACTCTCGTATGTTCCTCAGTCAAGGGACCTCCGATGCGAGACTCCATTTTCCGTCTATGTTCGACAAAAGGTTGTATTTTCATACGACATGCTAATACTCGTCTTGCTTCACGTTTTTGATTCGAATTGTCAAGCTTGATCGGTAGGTAATTAAACAGGTTCTGGTCTAGCTTCCTATTGCTTAACAGACCTTTATGTAACTAACATACACACGGAAAAAGAAGGATGACACTTTTAAAGCTTATAAAAAAGAATGAGAAAAATTAATATAGTCTGCCACTCACATGGAAAAAAATTGCATGTTTCATAATATATTACATCTCACACTTGATTCAATTTAACTGTTCAATCGAAGGGTAAAATATAATACTTTAATAATATTTGCCTTGAACACTGACTGACTGACTGACTGATGTCATTAACGTCGCTAGATGGCGCGCCACTCGCAACTGAAGACAAATTTTGTTCTTCTATACTAACGAAGCAGAGCTGAGGAATCTGGACTTGGTGTGGGAGGAGGTCAATGGAGAGCTCTTGTTGCCTGCCTATGCCCCTAAGTGGGGTCTTAAGGGAGTTTGGATTGGATTGGATAGTAATATTATATAAAGAGGAAAGATTTGATTTTTTGTTTGTACCTATGTTTGTTTATTTTGCATTGAATAGTCTCCGAAACTACTAAACCGATTTGAAAAATTCTTTCACTTTTGGGAAGCTACACTATCCCCGGTGAACATAAGCTATATTGAATTTTCAAAAAAATGGGTAACCTACGAAAACTCCAATAATGTAACCCAAGGTGTAAAAATGTACCTAAAATATACTTTTTATCGCATGCGCTGTGAAATCTAATTATGATAGAATAAAATAATGTAATACAATTTTATAGAAGACATCATTATTTATAAAAAGTTTTGCGACATCATATGTCTAACTATTATAGTTATGCCACAATAAGTGTTCTTTTATTTAAAAAAATTTGTTTGGTTTGGAATAGTTTTATTATGTTGCCTATTGGCATCAATAATCTACATAAAAAATATAAAAATTCTCATACAACGGTAAGAGCCCCCGCTTTGACTTCGAATATTTACAAAAACGGCAATTTTGGGGCTGTTTTCGCGGTCTACGAAATATTACAGAATTTACTTAAATAGGTTTATTTTATTCAAAAACTAATTCAAACATGGTTGACTAGCTGTTGCTATCACTATTTCATCAATTTAATAGTCTTTGACGCTGTGAGAGAGGAGCAAAGTGCAAGACAAAACGGGAGCGGCAAGGGCTGATTTATACATTAGAAATTTTAGTTTCATCAAGTGCAGTGGATGATTATTGTCTTAAAGTGAAAGGTCGCATGTCAATTATTATTTCCAAGAGTGTGTAGGAATAGGTGATGTATGTTTTAAAGTGTATTAACATCACTTCTACGAGACAAAAGTTAAAATGGCCGATAATTGGTTTCATAGAACTTTTGTGCAGAGTTAATAGAATAAATCCTACCTACGTATTAAAATGTGATGTAATTTTATAAATGGGTTTGACAAATGTTATAATAAAAAAAAAACTGTGTAGAAACTTAAGGAAGTAGAGTTAGAAGCATTCAGAGTCCAAAATAGAAAAGTTTTTGACATATCTGCATATAAATGTAATGAATTTGTAAGATGTACTTATTTTAGAAATGAAAAATTGACAAAAGAGGAACAAATATTTTTAAATGGCTGAAAGAATAATAGATTTAGGAATAATTGATCTAATCCAAAGTTAAAAGTTTACAGAATAGAAGATTACGTGCTCTAAACAAAGAAATATTTCATAATTCAAATACACGAACTGAAGAAATTTCTTCTACTAAAAACTCGCTAAAAAGTGGATCTGCCTTCTTGTTCGTCGACCGCAGATGGTTTTAACACATATAAATTCCTCGTTGGAAGAAAATAAAAGACGGGCAAAACTATTTTTGAAGGATCGCAAAAGCCTAGAGTGGTTGTACCAGAGGAACATATTTCGATCATAAAGAAGTCAAGTTCTGTTTAGCTTGGGTTCGTTATTTCGGAAAATAAACTATCTCGACCATTGAAATGGATAATTTTTCACATACACATCAAAGAGTTGCCATTGAAGCGATTGTTTACCTATGCCGTTGGTCCATTTTGATAAGATTGAAGATCTACCTCCACGAATATCAACAGATCTCAACGCACACCAAAAACATTTACAAGAAATTACTACTGCTCTCATAAATGGATCCAGCACTCCTGATTCATTAAACAGAAACACAGTTAAGCTATCTCGTACCCGCTGGTTGCCATTTAAAAATATTTGTACCTCTTTTGGGAATTTTTCATCTCTAAAATAAGTACATCTTACAAAATCATTACGTTTACATGCAGATAAGTCAAAAAGCTTTCTACTTTCGACTCTGAATGCTTCTTACTCTACTTTCTTAAGTTTCTACACAGATTTTATTTTTTATTATAACATTTGTCAAACCCATTTATAAAATTACATCACATTTTAATACGTAGGTAGGATTTATTCTATTAAGTCTGCACAAAAGTGCTATGAAACCAAGTATCGGACATTTTAAATTTTGTCTCGTAGAAGTCATGTTAATACACTTAAAAACATATATCACCTATTCCTACACACTCGTGGAAATAATTATTGACATTCGACCTTTCACTTTAAGACAATAATCATCCACTGCACTTGATGAAACTAAAATTTAAATAAAATAAAATAAAACGCCCCCGTTGTCTTGCACTTTGCTCCTCTCTCACAGCGTCAAAGACTATTAAATTGATGAAATAGTGAAAGCAACAGCTAATCAACCATGTTTGAATTAGTTTTTGAATAAAATAAACCTATTTAAGTAAATTCTGTAATATTTCGTAGACCGCGAAAACAGCCCCAAAATTGCCGTTTTTGTAAATATTCGAAGTCAAAGCGGGGGCTCTTACCGTTGTATGAGAATTTTTATATTTTTATGTAGATTATTGATGCCAATAGGCAACATAATACAACTATTCCAAATCGAAATTTGACAAAAAAAAATTCATACAAAAGTGTTCCACTCTAGTGTACACTGTACAGAGGATGCCCGACTCGCGGGCTATCTAACGCATCAAGATTGGACACTCGGGCTGAGGTTGGAAGTCGAAATGAAGAGATAAGGGCAACGGCTAGGTATGCTCAACCAAAAGAAGGCGGCTGGGGTTGGGACTATTGGAGGCGAAAGAAAGCGGAGCCCAAGGCCGGATATGGGCTCTAGCGTCATCGGAGTGAGTTAGTGAGACCTGCTAATAATCGATGAGTGTCGGTGAATATTTATCACAACTGGTAGTATACGCACTGGCATTGTCCCGAAGGCCAAGGCGAGCTGTTTTGTCGCAATGTTGAAACACTGCGCTGTGATTCCTCCACTCTCGAACTGAACGACGCGACGAGGTGGTAGGTTCGCCTATTGAACAATCTCTGAGATATGTATATGATTAGTTCCACTCTCAGGAGGAAGTGCACGAACATGGCGTGGTGCATGGGAGGTCATTGAAACTGGTGTGTGGGTGAATTAAACTATAGGTTTATAAAGTGGTCGTATGAAAGTACCCATATTACTGAAGGTAGACATGAGATCTCCAGAAACATTCTGTGATAATATTAGAAAGGGATGTGATGTGGAAGAAGTGTTGTTACAAAGATGTATAAGATGATATGTTGAGATGGTTTGGGCATATTAAAAGAATGGACGCGAGCAATAAAATATTGAGTTTATAAGGAATATAGGATATAAGGCTGAAATAAAAGGCGCAAGAAGGCGTGGGTTGAACATGAACACATCGATTCCTTCCTCAAGGAAAGCAGGGTCAAAATCATAATAAATTAATGGCAGAGGGTATAATATGTGTAATGTGTGATATGTCGGTGGAAGAAGCGAAAGAAGCGTACTTGCATAAAAGAGTGCAGGTCTGTTCTCTCTGTCTACCGCTTAAATTTAAGGCGTCATGGGCAAAAAAAAAAACAAGCGCCACGACAATGTGTTGGTAACACAGAAGCTTCAATATTGAATAGATCGCAATAGCAGGGTGAAAATTATCCAAGTATTTTTAGGTTATACGGATAAGTTGGAGCACCATGATAATAATTATTAAATGGGATATTTCCCGATGGAAGTCACACGGAGCGTTGTTACTTGTTGCTGTTGACGCGGTTATTTACGACTGGTTGGTTTGATTTGCTAAAGGTCAATGATAGAAGCTGAAAAGAATATGGCCAGAGTCCACGTCCTTCCCGCGCCACCCGTTAAGTTCCCTGCACGAACATGACACATCTTTGTCTCTCCACTCCCTCCCCTCTTGGTAGCAGCCACGGTTTAATGTATCTCCAGGGAGTGCTCGAGATGCTGGCGCCTCACTGATTTATGGTACCTACCCTCTAAACTAAATCATCTCCAACCTACGTTCAGCATCTGCTGCATCACACAGGCCGCCCTGACTACCAGGTACCTGCTGGTGTTTTTTATTTATTTGTTGTACCTACTTGAGGCTCGTTTCTATTCGGCCCCGAGATCTATTTGGCCTGTAGCGCATGCTGCAGAGGTCACCCGACCCGTGTCTCTGAGAACTGGTGGAGTCTCGCTGTGGCGGGGCTCTCGGCTACCAACACACTTGACTTGACGTTCTTATTAAAACAATTATTATGTCGAGACATTTTATTTTGTAGATAGGGAGGTATCGAGTGGCTTAACCACTTACTAAATATCCACAGACGGTTTTCTTTTACCACCAACAAGACTCAATTCCAAACGGTCGCTCGAGATACATACTTCTAATTTCTATAATTTCTCGGTGGAAACCAAAAACATTTAAAAAGAAGTACTAATATCTGGAAACTACAGGTATAGGAACACAAGCAGATGAAATGTGCGTTTTGTGCTGTCGATGGTGACTTCAACTCAACACGCCAGTCCCAATGTCCACTCTAAAGGTCCGAGTTTGTGACACTTTGCCAAGCATCAATAATAAACAAATATTTTTATGACATTTTGATTTGATTGAGTGGCTGACAGCTCAGTTTCTAACTGGGTAGGAATCTCTGGCTTATAGGTAATATTTTAAGAATACAGACATTGTGTGTACAAATCGCCCGTACAATGCACTCACTCTGCCCGTCTCATACTCGATAATTAGGGTGTAGGAAAATCTGAATCATATTGCGCTAATGAGGCTGCACACACCTGACAAAAACCAATCTCAGAGAAGGCTAACTCTGGATCACGGCGTTTTTCCGTTGAACAACCGTCGGTTGCTGTCTGCTGTGGCACTGGGATGGTGGGTCACGGTGAAACTATCACAACACATGGAGAAGACAAACACGCGGGACACCCCAGTGGCCACCTGTGCCAACACGGGGTCTCATGTGCCTGTGTCTGGTGCGGCACATGAAACGGAATGCGTCACTGCCCGCACCTTATTCGTCTCTTTACCGAAAGGACTCGCACTCAAAACACTTAACTCACATCACTGTGGCGACACAACGAAACGTCAAAATTAAAAACAAAACCGCGGCGAGGCGTCACACGAGCGGAACCAACCGAAGCACACAACACCCGGCGATGTACTGACGACTGGACTCCGCGCTCTTACTCGACAATACTTTTGAAGTTTGGCTAAGTACAAACATCAATATATTTTCTTCTTTGTTGCGAGCCTTTAGCTGTGAAAGTTAACTTGAACCCGAGGATATCAGCGGAGATAAGCTGGGTGGAAGGTTTTACTAAAGGAGCGCACCGCAGCATCTCGGCACGTCGCGTGGAGCCTGCGTAGTAGGGTGGCCGCGGCTGTTGAAATTCTTAGTCGATACAGTGCTTGAAATGGAGCGCTACCCTCGCCCGGAGATGACAGCTTGTATATTATTTAAACTCATTTTTACTTATCGATTGACTAAAAATACTTATACGCAATATTAATAATTGCAAATAAAAAAAAATAATTACGTAGGTACTATTGACAATCTAAGGTATGAAAATAACGCAAAATAAATTTTCATTTTTTTATTTTTTATTTATTTAATTTGACAAAACACATTACAGAGAACAACTACACATTAAAAGTAGAAACAATATAAGTTTATGGCCTTAAACTAAGTTGACCTCTATCGAGATGTGTCACATGTTACATAGTAAGTATATTATTGATTTTCTTTTCTTTTTTCTTTTCTTTTATTTCCAAATAATACATTAATACATAACAATACATTAATGTGTACATATATAAATACAGATTAAGATAATGGAATTTATCACCCCACTAGACAAAAGCCCGTGCTGAGGTGATACTAAGTATTTATACTGCGCATCAGTTTTTATTCCGAGTATTAGAGTATTTTTTGGTGTATTATGATGAATAACTATTTACTGTAATTTTATGCAAGTATGTAGACCTAACATTAACGAGACACAAAGACGAGCAAACGGTGCACAACAGAAAGAAACACAAACAAACAAACAACAATTTAAACAGGTACAACATGTTCAAGAGAGAAAAAAAAACTATCAAAAGGAAAACTCTTAGTAGGTGTAAGTGAAATATGAAAACAGCTAAAGATAAACTCAAACACAAGTGGAGAGTGCAAGAAGAAGGGAGGAAGGGGTGTGGGAAAAAAATAATCAACAAGCTATCGCAAATTATTAGAATTGCTTAAAAGAACTCTGGAAATTTGTTTCTTGAAGACATGATGTGGACTGCCAAGTATACCAAGAGAACACAGTAGAAGACGGTCGTAAGCCCGTAGTGGTTTGTTCCATTTAAAAATCGAACATTAGTCATGAATTATTAGAGTCATTAGTTGTTATTTTTTCTGTAAGATCTAGTCCTGAAAAAAGGTCACAAGAATCTAGACATAATTAGAACGTTGTGCACCAACAAAGCCAATAGGCAATAAATATGAGACAGTTACAAAAATGGATATAGTCATATCCTGGCGCCAAATATATGACAGCAGTCGCAGTCTTTAAATTTGGTTGCTCTCTTGTTCTCAATAATTTCCAACTTTTTTCTCTATGTTTCATTAATTATTAAATTTCCACTTGTTTCATACATGAGATTTTTCGACATGTTGAACATGTTGAGAATTCTCATGATTAAGAGTTTCGGAGACAAACATTACCACCTAATGGCGAACGTTGTTAACGTAAAGTGATCACACTAAGCCAGCCTTCGAAATAACAGTAGAAGACGGTCGTAAGCCCGTAGTGGTTTGTTCCATTTAAAAATCGAACATTAGTCATGAACTATTAGAGTCATTATTTGTTATTTTTTCTGTAAGATCTAGTCCTGAAAAAAGGTCACAAGAATCTAGACATAATTAGAACGTTGTGCACCAACAAAGCCAATAGGCAATAAATATGAGACAGTAACAAAAATGGATATAGTCATATCCTGGCGCCAAATATATGACAGCAGTCGCAGTATTTAAATTTGGTTGCTCTCTTGTTCTCAATAATTTCCAACTTTTTTCGCTATGTTTCATTAATTATTAAATTTCTACTTGTTTCATACATGAGATTTTTCGACATGTTGAGATTCTCATGATTAGGAGTTTCGGAGACAAAAATTACCACCTAATGGCGAACGTTGTTAACGTAAAGGGATCACACTAAGCCAGCCTTCGAAATAACAGTAGAAGACGGTTGTAAGCCCGTAGTGGTTTTGTTCCATTTAAAAATCGAACATTAGTAATGAATTGTTAGTCATTAGAAAAGTTGTTATTTTATTTATTTTTTTTTATTTCACGTGAGTGTTTTAAACAAACTAATCGTAGTGCTACGCTAATAATTGTGAATACTTATTCCTCTGGTTGGTGTATTTGGAACCCTCTTGGGACCTCGATATTTGATTTTTTCCCCTCTCCCTCTCGTTCCAGAACCCTCGGGTTTTTTGGACACACCTTTGGATTTTTTTTTTATTTTTATTCAAAAAAACGTAGGGTAAGCAGTATAGTAACTGGCCACTTAAGGATTCAAACATTTATATCTCGCTCATTTATCAAGATATTTTTCCAAAAAAAAATTTTTATACAAAACAATTGTTTTGTTTACAATTTGCAGTATTACATTTTTCAGATATATTGAGTTTTGTATTTTAAAAAAAATAATTCCTAAAAAGTGGTCAAAAAGTACAGTAACTGGCCACCTGATACAGTAACTGGCATAGGTAATATGACAGTAACTGGCCACCATACATGTTTTCAGGATTAGCTGAAAAACTATCAAATTATTTGTTTTAAAGTAAAATTAAGTATACAGTAAAACAAAAAAATGTTTAATCTTACTATGTTTGTATAAAAAATGTTGTTTCAGAACGAAAAACATAATTTAAAAACAATATAAATAAAATACTTTGAAAACTCATTATAATTTGGCACTTTTTTGCAGATATGTAGATTTAAACATAATATAATACAATATGTATTTCAATTAAAAAGTAACGAAAGTATGAGAGATGAGAGTATGAGAGAGAGAAGCTCAAAACATTGTCAAATGTTGTAGAATGATGAAAAATGGTACAAAAATAATTGAAAAATAAGTCCTGAAAGATTTCCTAATTTATAGAGATGCTTGAGACACCCGGGGACGTCAAACTCAGAAGAAATGGCCGAAAAACTGGCCACCCACTTCCCAATACCATGACTAAGGTTTCTAAATAAGCAGTTTTTAAAATTAGTGCATGTAGCGATCCATGGATAAGTCAATGCTTGATAGATGCCAAGAAGAAATTCCTACGAAGAAATGAGAACCAAACTTGATTGATAGACATCATGAATGGCAGGCAAAATTGAAGAGACAATGTGCAGGACATGTATCAAGGCAAGATCCCATTTCCCTTAAGAACTTGCCTTCGCAGAAGTCGATAGAATAGGGTTTAAGATGGATGGAATAGTTATGATCTGAATCGCAAGAGGAGAAACTTTGCATAACATGGTACCATGGTGTTGATAAAGGAAGCAGAAGTAATAGTGATTATTTAAATACTTTCAACCATGGGAAATATCTGTGACGACTCAGAAAAATCTGAGCTTAAATCATCAACAAAAAAATAAATTAGAGAGAGGAGATTCTCTACTTCAACTACGGGAATACGAACTCGGTGTAATCAATTTTCCTTTGATGACCTCAAGTAGATGAAAAAGGAAGCTACAAGATAGCTTCACTGCATTTCTGTACATTAATAATCACATCCTCCCACCCCTGTGAACACTTTTGATCTAACTAAAGGTTATGTCCACCCTGATAAGCTCTCCTGGTTTCTCGGACCAAAAGCGGTCCCGATGTAGAGCTCGTCTTATAACCATGTTGATAAAGAGACTGGCTCCATCTCTTCCACTTATGCTAAAATCCCTAAGCTCTTCTTTAAAGTGTCTCCCTCATGCACGAAACCCTGAGGGATGGCCAACGTTCTTCATATTTTAAACAACTTTGATTGTTCGGTTATTCCAGATCGCATATTCCTCTTTTGACCCATCTGTAGGATTTCTTTGTGACCTCAGGTATTTCCCTCTCCTCCCATTGACTTATTAAGGTAAAAATCCATGACACAATTGAATATAAGGAACTAAGATGCAGCCTTTCAAAATAAATAAAAACACAATAATTATAGTAACTGGCCACCCAAATTTAGTAACTGGCCACCCATGCCAGTTACTGTAACGGATGCTCCTATTGAAATGGGGGTTTTAAATAACGAAAATAAATACTATGAATACTACGAATATTGTTTAAAATTGCGTAATTTCGAACGTGATTAAAATACATAGTAACTGGCACCCTTGACCAGTTACTGTCTAATCATCAAATTCTTGATTCTATTACTGGCCACCCCTCGGTATTATTTAAAAAATCCATTATTTCATCCCTAATTTCTGTGAATATTGTAGAAGCAAGCCTTCTTTACGAAATAAAATAATAATATCATGAAAAAACTACCAAAAATTTACAGTAAACATATTTGATGTATACCACTTCTCCTTAACAAATGGACAACGAATTACTGATATTTTATACAAAAGTAGCTACCTCATGAAAAAATCGCACAAAACTGACACAAATGAATGTCCGATTTCAATAAAATTTGAAAAGTGCATGTAGAAATAAACGAGCTATCAGCCTATCGAAGTTACGGAACAGATATTCTCACCCAAGTCTTATTTTTAAAGAAAAATGATCGAGGTGGCCAGTTACTGTTAATGGCCAGTTATTGTACTGCTTACCTAATATAAATAATAGACCATTTCAGTTTGCGGGTATGATATTATGAATGCAAGCACGTTAAATACAAGCCAACGGATGTGAGACAAGTTTACAAAATATAAAAAAACATCAAAAGAAAAAGAAAGCAGCCTTATGGCTCGTGAAAGGCAGATATAAAATATCTATATATTTATTTATGGTAGACCCGGTAGTTTTAGAAACAACTGCGCTCGAATTGAGAGCATAAATCAATAAAAACATAACCAATTCAACGACCCAGAGTAGAAGCCAAGAGTATAACATAAGAATATACGAAGAATATAAGTGGTTGGTAGACCAGTGGTATCAGTTGACGACTTTCGTATGTTCAGAGTATTGGAGATCGTGGGTTCGATCCCAGGTGCCGACCATCGATTTCTTTCACGACTCAAACTTTAAGTACCTAGTTAAAGAGTCAAAGGATGTAGGTACTTGTGTTCACTTTGATTGAGCAAAAATTCATTACTAGGCAGATATAACATAGAGTTTCAATGTAAGGTGCTTATATTAAATAAACAAACTTTTATTTAAAATAAGTACCTATTCAATATGGGATTTCACAAAGTTTCCGCCAAAAACATCAATAATTTGTTTTCAATGTAATGTTATAATAATGTTTCTTATTAAATTTTAATGGTAAATTGAATCCAGAACAAGAACTGTGCGTAGCAAGAGTAGAGGCAAGAGAGGGAGTGCGAGCGAGACAAGCCGCAGGATACTGACACGAGGGAGATGCGAATAGCGCGAAGGTTCTGTCGGATTCTGCGCGTGGTGGTGGGGGGGGGGGGGGGGGGTCAGTGTAGCGAGTGCAAGAGACACACATGGCTGCCACTGCTCCTCTCATCCCTGCGCTGCACTTGGTACTGTAATTATTATAATACATATATACAATATACATTCAAGGTGTACACTGTACAGACTGCCATTGATAGGGGTAGCGTCCTAAGTCAAGCGCTGAAACTCACATCCCGTCAGTTATTAGTGTAAATTGAGCAGGATGTGCGGAAACAAATAACAAGTTTACAAAATAATTTAGTTATGTGTTTATTATCTTATATTGGCAGGTCCCCCACCCCCAGAGATGGTACCACCGCATAGGGTTCAATGCCAATGGCTGCCAGTTGTATCCAATATAGCTCCACCCCAAATTCGTAGAAACCATTCGACATTAAGAGAGTGGACAAAAGCTAAAACTAATAACTCTCTCCTGAACGTGGCCCTGAATGATATTCCTCCCCTAAGACTCAGGTCAAAGAAACCCTTCTGAGAGCCAGGAGTTCACAGTTACACAGGCATGGGCGGAGGAGTGGCGAAACACAGACGTGAAAAATAAATAGGTACCTTGTCGCAGATCCGTCTAAGGGAATTTCAGGGATCGAGCTAGAGCGGAAGCAATGGACGACGCTTAGCCGTTTAAGAACAGGCTGCTCCAGAAGTGCATCTGAACTCCACATCCACAAATGGGGTTATATTGCTGACCCCCGCTGCGAGTGCGGTGCCCCTGTCCAGACCCTCGACCACGACATAATCACCGAGTGCCCAATACACAAGTTCGATGGTACCCTAGAGGAACCTTTTAATTTTCTGACAACCGAAACCGATTGTCTTCGGGATAAAAATTATATTTTAATAATTTGACATAAATATAATATATTTTTGTTGTTTTTCAGCATATGGATACTTTCTCTGGAGATCTGCTGCGATTCAATTCTTTCCCACAGCATTGTTCCCCAGGCGTGCAACTCCCTCGCGAACTTCATTCATAATTTTGTCCGGCTCTTTATCAAATATCTTCAATCCTGGGTGATTCATGTTGGTCATTATTTTTGTAAAAGTTCTGGCAGTAAATTCTTCGCTATCAACTACCTGTACACGCTCCGATATTAGGGTTCTATCCACCTTTTCTAAGAGCTTGGTTGTGGCTTTACGCTTTTCTGTCAAATTTTTTACATTTTCAAATAGGTCATTTTAGTGTGATTGTAAGCTAACATGTGTCAGCTGGGCAGGGTCCAACCAGTAGCTCATGTAGCTACGAAGGCCCTCAGTATCACCGACACGCTTACGCACCAGATGTCGATAGATCGGGAGACAGCAGCGGTTCCATCATTGTTGAAGCTCCGATCACCAGGGGTTGTGAGAGGTTGTAGAAATGAAACAAGCTTTCAATCCTGAAGGCAGACGTCCGGCGAGTTGGTCTTCTAGAAGTGGTCCCAGTGAACAGTGGAGTATCTCAAGTAGATTCCAGTAGTCGACTCAACTCGCCGTACATTTTGCGATTTTATTTATACTAAAATCGAGAACAAAGAAAACCAATCAGAGGACTGGTTTAAATTGACCAATCAACGGTCTCTATTTTAGGAAAAATGGTCAACATTTTTCACTATCAATTTGCGACATTTTTCATTATATATTTTGAAATACATAATTTATATTGATCAAATAATAATTAAATCATACATATTTAACAGGCAATAAAAAATAACGAACAAAAAGTGACGGGACATGTCTGGATGGCATAATATTTCAAATAAAGTAGCAAAAGTACCTACATAAGTTCCCTTTTATATGAAACTCACCAGCTCTCATCGAAATGATGTTCGAAGGCAATCATCTCGGACGCAGCCACAGCTTTTAATCATTAATTCACCAGGCTTTGTCAATTCAAAAACTCTGGCCATTCCAAAAGTTTTAGTACTTTTACAAAAGTTACATTTATCAATTGATATTTAGGCATCCCTCTGCACGTAGTGTATGATACTCTTAGTAGTACATACTATCTTATACATTATTATAATCAAAAAATATAAATCCATAATTAACCCATTAAAAGTGATTATAATTAGTTCAAAAGGTTCTAAAAGCAATGAATCTAATCTGTTTTAGGAAAAGCAACCTAAAAACAATACAGAAATTAAATATTTCCATACTTAGTAATTTGATCATTTTTAATACAAAAATTAATTCCAATAAAATCTGGACTAATTAACCAAGTTGATTATTCCTGTTCGATTCGATTCGATGTATACTTACATCAGATGTGTCCTATGCTTATAGATATGTAGGTTTTCACGTTTTCCTAGATATGAAAACTTGAATATCTCTAGTTACATTCAATGTATCAACTCGTGGCTTTCACCAACTTATGTAAGACTTAATTACCCACAAACTAGTATAAAAATAATCCTCATACGAATATGTTTATGTACTTAAAAATGTTTAGCAATGGTAAGGTTAGGCTAGGTTAGGTTAGGTTTTTTTTTTATATACATTTTATTCCCTTCAATATCTGCCTTGCTCTATTGTCAAGGCTTACAGATTTTGATAATTTCAAATTGGTTTTATATTTCATTAACTGTCATTACTTACTGTTTGCAATTGATTTATAACAAAATTCACATTATTCATTTCAATTATCAATACTTAACATATACAATACTGATAGTTTCAAAATTTTTCATCAATAAATTATCCAGTTCTTAAATAAATCTTAAATAAATATTTTAAAAATAAATTATCCACTATATCCTTTAAAATCTTTAAACAAAATAACAATAATTACAATTCTTATATACTTTTCTCCATTAGACTTTTTATGTTATAACGAAATATTATATGTGTTTTATTCATATAATATCTTTCAAAATATCTTCCGGCAAACTGCCCGGTTTCATCAATAAATCATTAACAGCTGCAGTACAAATTAAGATACAAAATAGCAAAACATAACAATACTAACAAATCCTGTATCATTCTTTCAACATTATAAACATCAAACTTTGATTAATAATATGTTATTACTAACCACTAAATTTACAGTTATTACTAACAACTAAATTTTGATGAATTTAGATTACACAATAAGACAAGACATGCATATTATTATTATGCTTCCATCAAAATACTATATTTGGAATTAGATTAATATATTCTATTTACAAACTATATATATCTTCACATTTTTTTTTCTTCAATTTACAAACTATATAATATATTTACAAATTATATATATATATATATATATCGACGGTTAAAAGGTAATAGGGGATAAGCGACACTTTGGTCAAAAATGAGTTATGAATGCCATCTTACTTAAAATTTTCCGCTCTTTCGAATGCGCTCACTCCCACGGCTCTACGATGAATTTTTTGTCACTTATGCCCCGGGAAAAAAATGCATTTTCGTAGTGTCATTTTGGTGTAACCGACCGATTTTTAGGTCTTTTTTACCCTTAGGGCGCTTGTACCTGTGTAAAAATGGCATTATTTTTGGTTTATAGTCGGTAATGTCTTTTTACTTCTCCTTGGCATAGATACTCCGGGCACATATGACTCTTTACCATTTCCACCTGTTTTGAAAGCTGGAACTTATGCGTCTTTACCTTGGTCGGCAAAAACATGATGCGTCGGTTATACCTTACTACCACCAACAAATTTACTCTATAGTTGTCCCTTATACCCAATTACTTATTCTTATTTGATGTTAAACTGTCGGTTATATCTTACTTTCGTTTACAAGTTTACAATAGAGCTGTCGCTTATACCCAATTACTAAAATCAAAATTGATATTGATATTTCGCTTAAATCGTACTACCATTTACAATTTTAATACAAACCTGTCGCTTACGCCGTATTACTTTATATTGATAATTTATTAATTGGTGCTTACAGCAATTTTTATCACATTTTTGTACTCAATTAGATATTTATCGAGGCGCTTATTTCATAGAACCACACTACTCACCGCGTACCTACTATAGAATTTTGATGCGTTGAATGCAACTTTGCATTGCTTACGTTACAGCGCGTATTCAGATGTGTACACTTGTACAGGCCATTATATCCTCGATATGTTTCAACTGCTTAGCTTCTATGATAAGTTAAATCGTTTTAAAGACTGCTTAGTAATAATATAAGACCTAGTTCCATTACCCCGAAGTAAAAGTTCTAATAACCTTCCCACGACACTTTGTGACTGATTATAATTTTTTTATTTACTTACTTAAAAAAAATCGCCATAGAAGCTAAATAAGTACATGGTGAATGAATGAATGGTCACCGCGCATGAAACAGCATAGTGCTTAGGTGCGAGTAAAAATATTTTGAAAGTCTTTAATTACAGAAGTAGTTGCCTTGAAGGCTGTTGTTTTTTTATCCAAAGATTCTAATTGCTTAGTTACTTAAGTACCACATAGCGCATATTTTACTAAATTTGAAAAAATCTCTATTTTTGTAAGAAGGTACCTATCATTTACAATATTTGAAATAATGAAACCTGCTTTATACAAAGGTGCATTGTGTTATTTCAATAAGTTCCTGCTTTAGTTTTTTTAACAACTACATATATATTTTTTTCTAATATAAAGTGATAAAACGTATTTTTGTATCCAATAAATTACATCAACAACTAACCTTAGACATAGCATAAAAACTCTTATGTAGGTTAGTAGGTAATCCAGTAATTTAGACATAATCATCATCATCTTCAGCGTTACAATCCGTGGTGGGTCTAAGCTGCATCCAAAAAGCTTCTCCATCCCGATCTGTCACTGGCTGCCACCCTCCAGTTTTGCTGCCCCAGAACCCGACAGTCCGCGACAACGTCATCCAGCCATCTTAGTTTTAGTCTTCCGACGATTCTTCTACCGTTTGGGTTATTAAACAACACCCTTTTTCTGGAGCTCCAGATCCTCCATACGGTGCAAATGACCCAGCCAGCGCAGTCTGTTAATCTTAATTCTTTATTCTCTCTTATCAACCCGTAGGTCCCTTGCGGGACTCTTGGGATCATCACATGTTACAAATCATACAAAATCAGTATAGCAAAGAAAAATAGATATACAAAATACATAAGAATTTAAATTACAAGGAAAACAAACAATATACATAAATCAGCACAATTCGGATAATACAATTTCAATAGGAAAGCACAGTAAAAAATAAATATAATACCGTAATTATTGTTTAATGCTAAAAGGGTGTAAAAGGCCCTTCTAGCATCACGTCAGAACAAAATTTATATTAAAAAGAGAAACAATATTCTGGCTATGTAGATCAGTGAACAGGAACCACGTCAAGATGGTAACCGACGAGTTCATCGAAAATCAATTCATCGAAAATCAATTCATCGAAAATCAATTCATCGAAAATCAATTCATCGAATGATCAATTCATCGAATATCAATTCATCGAAAATCAATTCATCGAAAATCAATTCATCGAATGATCAATTCATCGAATGACCAATTCATCGAAAATAAATATTTTGAAGATATTTGAGAGACACAGCCTTTTTGACAACCAAACTCATGTGTTGAAATATTTGGACTTCAATTTAGAAAATGGGCCTATTTTCATATCGTGCGATAAAATATCACACACTTTCAAAGTATGCGCAAGCAAGCAAGCAAGCAAGCAAGCAAGCAAGCAAGCAAGCAAGCAAGCAAGCAAGCAAGCAAGCAAGCAAGCAACATTAATTGGTAAATAACCTGTTCATATGCCTATGATATAAAATAAAATTAAAATTGAAGTGGTTGGTGACCCAGTGGTTACAACGCCGGCTTTCGTACTGTGGACGTCGTGGTTCGATCCCAGGTGCCAACCATCTTCCTCTTTCAGGACACAAGCTTTAAGTAGCTTACTGTGAAAGAGTCAATGAGTGTATTTGTGTTCACTTTGAGTGAGCACAGATTCATTTAATTAAAAAAAAAAATATACAAAAAAATACTCCAACGTACGTCAAAATCGCCGCCATCTTTAATTTATAGGAGTGACCAAACTGAAGTTTTACCTTATTCTTAGGTCATAAACAATTTTTCTAAAATATCTTCAAAATAATGGTTTTCGATGAATTGGTGATTCGATGAATTGATCATTCGATGAATTGATTTTCGATGAACTCGTTTTCGATGAATTGATTTTCGATGAATTGATTTTCGATGAATTGATTTTCGATGAATTGATCATTCGATGAATTGATTTTCGATGAACTCGTCGTGAATCCGTCAAGATGATACAAAGAAGTCAACAACACTTACAGGGACATGACAAATATAACGCCGTCACCCACACTAATGCGTTGGGTTCCTAGGGAGCGGCCGTCATCGGACAAGACGGCGTCATTCAAAATTATAATATGACAATTGTCACAGCCCCCCCCTAACGAGAGGCTTTCTACCTAAGCTGACCTAACTAGATCTAAGCTAAACCTAAGCTTAACTATACCTAAACCTGAGATGACACTATATGTCGCAACCCCATTATACCTAAACTATCGATTGCACCATATTTATGCAACTACCTAAGCCCTGCGAGCAAAGCAGACCATCTGCAAAGCTAGGGGCTACTAAATCTTGCTATAGAATAATCCTAAGCTGAATATGACGTTGTCAGCTCTATTCTACTAGTATCTGGAAAGACTATCTAAAAAACCTAGAACATCCGTCTACGAAATGGCCATATCGTGATCGTCTAGAAACTAACCTAAGGACCCAAACGTTGTGGTTTTAGTCTAATAGAGATTTATTGTTCAACTGGATAATCCTGAAACATAAAATAGTCAGATTAGTTATGAAATAAAATATGATAAAACATCATACTTAAATAACGATTAGGTACCTACTTAAATAATATTTCTTGCTTGATTTGTTTTTAATTTGCAATAATAGCGACATAAAATAAATAGATAAATATTGCACAATTTCTCGTCACATCGTGATATAGTCATTCTGCAAATAATTTATTAGTTTTCTAACAAATAATAATATCTTTCTCGATTGCCCTTCGAATTTAAAGGACAATTCTGGTCAGATGTGAATCCATTGTCTTGAGAGAATTTTGCCTGTTATTAGAAATAAAGATTCAAAATCTACTTATTTACCACAACCACAGTTTCAAATTCTACAATTCTATCTACAACACACACCCCCCCCCCTAATGGGGGAGGGGGAAATAGGCCCCCAACGGCCCGCCTATTTCGATTTCAGCCGGCCTAGACAAGTGCTGAATCTCTGTGCTTGTTAGACTAATTCGCGAATAAACACACATAGATTAAGGTATACATAAATAAATAAGCATGCACCAATACATAAAATAAAGGTTAGTAATTATTATAGAATATTTCATAATAGGGCCTTAACGAGCAATCGCTACGGTAGCTCTTGGACTCTTCCCTAGAAATATAACGAAGAAAGGAACCGATTACCGAATCTCGGATGTAAGAGGACTGAGTTTGTTAAGTTTATAAGTATTCGCTGCTACATCTACCCACATGAGTACACATTATAGTAATATGCACGCATGCTTACATAAATCCAGCAGAGACTAAAGATAAATTCCATGCAACTAAATAAAATAAGTATAAATACGAATATAAGAATATTAGTCAATTCCCAATTTGTATTAGGGAAGAAAAGGATAGGACTATTGTTAGTATAAAATAAAATAATAATATATATATTCTACTATTTGCCACACACTAGCGCAACTACCATTATTGTTAGAATACTACTCAAAGCGTATTATAAAAACACCAATCTACTATTTCAAAAAATAAAGAATGACCTCTAACTACCCTCCACCAAGACACAAACACAAGCAAGCGAAAGCACATAAAATCTAATATAATATCTGAAATGCAAAAGAAGCGAAGCACAAACAATTAAGAAGTTTATGGTTAATTATAAAATAACAATTTGAAATGAATCCTTTCTCTAAGGTCCTTATCTGAAATGGAAGAGTTTGATTAGTATCATCATTAGTACACCATATGTTGCAATCACATCACCTGATGTTGCAACAATTACGCCTAATGACGCAACACTTATGCAATACCTATCTGATAACGACATATTACGCAACACTTAATAACACAATAACGACCTAATTAAAATACCATTAAATTCATATCATAAATAAATCAATAAATTCATAATTCTAATCGACACAAATTAAAACCATAAAAGCTGAAAATGTCTGAAAGCAAATATAAAATAACTAATGTTATCACTCCAATTGAAAGACAAAATAAAGTGAAAAATATAATCCTAATGACCCTAATTGAACTACCATAAAATTGGTATTATTTATCAAGTTGAAAGTAAAACAAATATAACAATATTTAAAAATGAAATAAATAATGTCCCTAATTAAATGACCATTAAATTTAGATTATAAATAAATAAATACATTAGGTACAAAATGATGAGTTTGTTATTATTAATAATTATTTATCGAATTTAAAACCGGAATAAAATAAATAATGTTTAAAACAAATTTTGATAATTTCCCGAACAAGAATGTCTTTATTTAATTCTGCAGAAAACAAATATTTCAAAACTATTGTTTGTTCGCTGAAAAGTAAATCAATATGAATAGAAAATAAATAAAATAAACCGAAATATTTTACGATAATTATTTATAAATTTGAAGGCCAAAATAAAATAAATAATGTTCAAAATGAAATATCTAATGTTTTAAAAACAAATCACTATTATTTACACAAAAGAAAGATTGTCTTTATTTAATTTGTAGAAAACAAAATATTCAATGTATAATTCAATGAATAAAAATCAATTTGGAACCAATTTAAATTATACTAGAATATTTCCCTATCAAATGTCTAAACAAATCGTTATTATTTTCACAACGAAACATTCATTTAGGTACTTTAAATCAGTAAAAATTAAAATCAAAATCTCTAGGAAAATAAACAAATTGAACAAAAAAAATAAATAAATTAGTAAAACAAAATTATATTTATCTGAATCAGCCGAGAGATCCATCCGCCGTCTGCGGCACGCTGGGAGGACGTCCGTACTCCAGGAAGGTTCTCCAAAGTGACCCCTTTGTTCGGCAGCTTGCTAATGGAAGGTCCTAACTGATCCAAACGTTGGCTCCGAGTGATCCCAATAGGTATTTGCGACCCCTATTTATTAAAAATTGTTTCGACATATTTTGAGATAAACCTGTGACGTGTTATAGAACAGTGGTGTATAACCCCATGGGCGTCTCCAAGTTATTATAATTTAAGAATAAATCTACTATATAAATGAAAGTCGGGTTAGTGCGAACACTTATAACTCGAGATTGGCTCAACAGATTCTTCTGATGTTTGATTTATTGGATTCTTCTCCACTCCGGATAACAGAATAACTAATAAAAAGTTAAAAAAATGGTTAAGAAGTGATGTAAAATACAACTTTTAAGTTTGTATGGCAAGGTTACCTGGAACGCGCTGACGACATCGCGGGTACTTCCCTCTCATTCTCGCATACGCTCTTACAGTAGCCCATCCCACTTACTCCTCGGTATTCGGACGTTATCATAAAACGTTAACAATATTGTCGGCAGTGTTGCTAACTTGCCGACTTTGTCGCCAGATCTAGCGACTTTTGGACATGGAAAACGACTTTTCATTTTCATTAATGACAAAATATTCTAGCGACTTTTCTAGCGCCTTTTAGGTCCATGGTGCTTTTCGGTTTCGGTTGTAGTATTTTGATAGAAGCCAAAGTGAGCGATATAAAAAAACGCGGAAACGAAAAAACATAAACTAAAAATGAATAATATGCTTTTATAAGTGATCCAATGCCACAACCTTCTTCTTCTGCTTCCAATGTACCCCATCAGACTTCTAGAAAAATGGATTTATAATGTCATATTAATTTTAATGACTTTCTAATTTTTAAGTAGTAGGTACTTATATCTTTTTATTTTTAACAGGAGCACTATTTCTTACTATCACTACAAAAATATCGCCTAAATATTTTCTTTGCTCCCCCCCACCAATTTTAGCGACGTCTGAAATTTCAGAAATATTTTAATGTTATTATTTTATTAGCTTAACTCAATCGAATTAATTTTGTGTTGTTTTACGGGGGCGCAGTGCACATTGTGTACATATTAACGGGCCACTTCGGCTGGACCGATTTTTATGGTTTTTGATTTGTTGTATTCGTCTCCGTCGGCTGGACCGATTTTAATGGTTTTTGATTTGTTGTATTCGTCTCCGTCGGCTGGACCGATTTTCATGGTTTTTGATTTGTTGTATTCGTCTCCGTCGGCTGGACCGATTTTCATGGTTTTTGATTTGTTGTATTCGTCTCCGTCGGCTGGACCGATTTTCATGGTTTTTGATTTGTTGTATTCGTCTCCGTCGGCTGGACCGATTTTCATGGTTTTTGATTTGTTGTATTCGTCTCCGTCGGCTGGACCGATTTTCATGGTTTTTGATTTGTTGTATTCGTCTCCGTCGGCTGGACCGATTTTCATGGTTTTTGATTTGTTGTATTCGTCTCCGTCGGCTGGACCGATTTTCATGGTTTTTGATTTGTTATATTCGTCTCCATCCCGAATAGGCTACTAGCTATTAATTACATGAAAAATTGATAAGGAATAAAAATATTAAGAAAATAAAATACCCATACATTTTGTATGGAACGGTTATTCCTTTCTGTGATAAAAATCAAATTTATTTACGTAGGTAAGCAACCATTAAGTTTCGAAACAAACATAGTTACCTTTATCAAGATAGGTACACAATATTCGATAATTGCGTATTAAAACAATATGATATGATCAAGAAAATATTTTTTTAAAAACTTTATCACTTCAGTATGGCAATAATTTGCTTAATTTCACTGATTAAATTTTAGGTAAGGAAACTAACAAGAGGTTAGCTCGAGTATACACGAATACTTATAGTTTGATAATTCTTAAAAATGCGGACAACTATTTGCTACGATGATCGTCAATTATTGACGTATCGCATGAAAGAATGTTATATATTATGTATTCTAAAAGTATCGAGAAAAAAGCCTACAAAGATTTTTAGAGATTTCTTTGCGGTCCATTTAAAATTCCACGAAATCTTATATATAAAAATGGAGAGCTATTTCGCGTGGTCATCGGATGGCGCCTTAACGGTTGGACCGATTCCGCTAATTCTTTTTTTGTCGTGTAGGCTTTTATCAGGAGAGTGTTCTTTTAGAAGAAAAAAAATAAGAAAAATACATGAAAAATTAGATAGGTAATTTAAGAAAACTAACTAAAATGGAGAGCTATTTCCCGATGTCAACGCATCGCGCCTAAACGGCTATACTGATTTCACTAATTATTTTTTTGTCGTGTAGGCTCTTATCAGAAAAATATTGATTTAGAAGAAAAAAATAAGAAAAGTGCATGGACAATTAGAAAATTAAAGAAAACTATAACAATGGAGAGCTATTTCCCGATGTCATCGCATCACGCCTAAGCGGCTGGATCGATTTCGCTAATTCTTTTTGTCGTGTAGGCTTTTATCCGGAGAAGGTTAAAATAGAAAAAAAAGTGCATGGAAAATTAGAAAATTATTGAAAACACAGAAAGTAGGTAATCTTTTTAGTACTTTTTGCAAAATAATTTGGTCTACTTTTGAATTTTAACTAATTAACATTTGAAAGAACTGTCAGTGGGTTGATAGTTGTTGCGATTGATAGAAGGCAAATGTAAAATATATCGTATGAAAAAGATTGATTGGATAGGCCATATTATATTCATTGCAATTAATTATTATGATAGGTTTTGGTAAGTTTTAATACAAGGAATACCTAATCTAGTCCTGAAAAGGTCACAAGAATCTAAACATAATTAGAACGTTGTGCACCAACAAAGCCAATAGGCAATAAATATGAGACAGTAACAAAAATGGATATAGTCATATCCTGGCGCCAAATATATGACAGCAGTCGCAGTCTTTAAATTTGGTTGCTCTCTTGTTCTCAATAATTTCCAACTTTTCTTCTCTATTTTTCATTAATTATTAAATTTCTACTTGTTTCATACATGAGAGTTTTCGACATGTTGAACATGTTGAGAATTCTCATGATTAAGAGTTTCGGAGACAAACATTACCACCTAATGGCGAACGTTGTTAACGTAAAGTGATCACACTAAGCCAGCCTTCGAAATAACAGTAGAAGACGGTCGTAAGCCCGTAGTGGTTTGTTCCATTTAAAAATCGAACATTAGTAATGAATTTTTAGAGTCGTTAGTTGTTATTTTTTCTTCTACAAGGAATACCTATACATTATTGGAGTATAAGGAGTTTCTAAAATTTTCTTTATTTACAGAGATTTTTAAAACCGTCAGCAAACAAAATCGTATACATAACTTTGCTATTAAGGAGTTAATACTTAATTGAAGTTCATTTTATAAGGAGTTTAGGTAAGTTTTAACACAATGAATACATGATTAGGTATAATGAAGAACAAGTAGAATATTTTTTTGTTTGTTTACAGAGATTTATAAAACTACCATTAAACTGAATTGTTTACATGATTGACAACGAATACTGATTATAAACTTAATCGAAAAAAAAAACTTAAACATGTTCAAAAGAAGGAAATTGGCTGGGAGAAGGGTTGGCGGTGCACTAAGACCTCTAAGAAGGTCTCTTTTTAAACCACAGTTGATGCACAATGCAATCCTGATACCATCCCTGATTTATGGGAGTGAAACTTGGACATGGACGAACAATTTGGAAGTTGGAATAAATGCTGTGGAAATGAGATCACTGCGTAGGATATGCGGAAAGAGACTGATTGATAAGATGAAGAATGATAATATTAGAAGGGAATGTGGAGTGGATGTTAGTGTAGTGACTAGAATGAAAGTGAATGAAGAAAGGAGGTTCGGGCATGTAAAGAAAATGAACGAAGAGAGAATGACGAAAGGGATATATGAATCTGAAAGGATGGGTGCACGCAGACGAAGCCGACCTCGAATGACATAGACCGACCATATCATTGCTGTCTTACAGGAGGGCCAAGTCAGAAGTAAAAGATTTTTTTTTTTCGGATTTTCGCAAACATACAGTTTTTTTTAACAAATAATAACAATATAATGAAAAGTACAATACATAAACCAGCAAAGTTTGCAGACATTACTTTCTTATTCTTTAATATCAGGAGGGTTCTTCCTCTCCCCACTCTACATACACTACACACCATCAAGTATTAGAAAAAAAAACACTTATGAACATGTATGCGGAATGTTATGCGTTTGGAGGAAGTGAATGAGTTTGGATTGGAAGGAATGGAAGTCCATACTCTCTGCCTACCTCCTTCGGGAATCAGCGTGATGGGTAAAAAACCATTGACACCTCAATGCGTATTTTGAATCGGTACGGAGATATTCCTTATCGTAATTTGATCAATCAATCAATATTATTTTAACTGAGCAAAATAACTATTAAAATATCGAATATAATGACAAACCTTAATTCTTTTTTTACATATTAACATCAAATCAATCAAAATTAAAACTCCCTTTGAACTCCATTCTGGAGCAAGATGAAGCAATAAGAACTCTCCATTGCACTCGATCTTGCGCAATGATGACTTCCTCCCACACCATATTAACATAAGTTAAAAGTTTTTGATGAAAAAATAAACTCAGACCCAATAAATGCAGCGTGGTATGCAGGTTTTGCTAATCCCAGTAAATAGTCATTCATATTAAATAACTAAAAAAACGAATTTGAGCTCTGTTGCAAAAACCATAAAACCCATATTATTTATTTCGATACAAAGTTCGACGGGTCAGCTAGTATATAAATAAAATCTAAAATACTTTACTAAAATGTTAGTCCCGTCACACAATGTTTTTCGTTACTATGGAAACCATATTGGCAATGTTCTCAACTGACATATCCACCGCCGTTTATTGTAGCGGCGTATCCGTAGGAACCCAGACCATTACAGCCATAGTACGATCAGAAAAAAATTGTATAAGAGAATCGATGCTAAACTAATTATTTATTTGAACCTGACTACGCTGATATCCTTGTAGTGATCATAGAGTGTTGTACCTTTGCACTAAGTTTGACCATAATATTATAGGGCAATGTATTATGCGTAGGATTTTCCTTTCAAGCGCGTTCAGCCTGTTTTCGTCATGCTTAGACAGTGTCCAGGTCTCTGAGGCATATGTTAGGACTGGTATAATTAGTGTCTTATTTAGAGTTGCTTTAGCCTTCTTGGATATAAGGCGTGACTTTAACTACTGTCCAGTGAGACCGAAATAGCTACGGTTAGCTGTAAAAAATCTTCTCCCAATTTCCGCACTCATATCATTATCAATTTAGACATAATAGGCCTATGGTACCTACCGACTAAACCATAAGGGCAGGTCATGTAATTTCCATTACCTACTGCCTACATCCTACTCTAAATATTTAGTTTTTGTCAGAAAAGTACCTTTGTGAACTCTGGAATCTAGCTAACGTAGATAATAAAGATACCGCATACCTACCTAACAAAGAATAGTGTGAAAAGAAACCTTTATTTACGTATCTATGTACATTTATTATTATGTATGGACTTACCAGAGCTATACAAATAATTATAATAATATATGAATATGTTACAACTAATAAATAACAATTCATTACTGATTTTCGATTTTTATATGGAACAAAACATTACGGACTTACGACCGTCTTGTACTGTTATTTTGAAGGCTGACTTAGTGTAATCACTTTACGTTAACAATATGAGAATGTCGAAAAATCCCATGTATACAACAAGTAGATATTTAATGAAATATAGAGATAAAAGTTTTATTTAATTATAACAAATAATTATTTGATTAAATTATCAGAAGAATTGTGGGTGTAAGATGGTACCACCGCATCAGCAGCCGGCGAACCCAGCGTGAGCTTATCACTACAACCATTATGGAGAGGAGATGGACTTGGCTGGGACATGTGTTAAGGATGCCGAATAATAGTAAGCCAATGAGAGCGCTGTTTTTCCTCCCATCAGGATCCCGAAGACGAGAAAGACCCATTCATATCGTGATCCGCTATATCTGAGGTCATAAACATTGCGCAAGATCGAGCGTATTGGAGAGCTCTTGTTGCCTCCATGTGCCTTTAAGTGGGGCGTAAAAGGAGTTTGGAATAGATTGGATTAGATTATTCAGACGCTTAGACGTTGCGTGTCCGGTGGGGCACCTGGGTGTTCTCACCTGGGCCCAATTCTTTTCATCATGTAGGTACATTAATGATATTATCCAGCAATGCTATAATCTTCTGATTTTCTTAACACAAAGGTCTACCAAAGGACAAGTCATTTTAAGGACGCGAAATCTTTTCAGGTCGACCTCTTTCAATACTGTGCTAGAAACCAACTGTTCCTCAAAGTTGATGAATGAAACGCGATATCCTTCACAAGACGAAAGGAGCCCCTCCATAGGACTATAAAATTAATGAAATTTCCCTGAGGAGATGTCTCGTTATCAGGGATCTCGAGGCACTGGTGGACAGCAAAATGACACTAAGAACTCACATTGATATGACCACGAACAAGGCATTTTAACAACTGGGATTTGTTATGAGAGTATCTAAGCCATTAAAGTCAATAGAAAAACTAAAAATACTTTACATATGTGTGAAGTTATCTCTACTTTGCTACTGTGGTTTGGAGTCCCCAATACATCACGTATATTGACAGGTTGGAGAAAGTACAGAATAAATATTTATTATATTTAAGATTTTAGATGCTTCTTATAAAATAATGACCTTAGAGAACAGGCGCACGTTGCCTTCTTTCTTATATAAAATAACCCATTATATAATCGACAGTAACATCTAAGATATTTTTTTTTCAACTGCCCAATCAGATTGACCAGGACGACACTTACTTTTAAACAACCGAGGTGCAGCACTTATTACTTGCAATTTTTTTTTCATTCATCTTTCATCGGATAATTCTAACGCATTTTTTATATAGACATCTTTCATGTATCCCTTTCTATGTTTAAGAGGTCCATAATTGGATCCCTGATAGGTTCTGGGTCATATCGGGCATAGGCGGGGGCCCTCCGATCTATTTTCGTCTTCCCTTTTCCTCTTTCCTTATCTTCCCCAATCCCCATACTGGTGTCCATGTTGTACATTATGATGAGGGTACTGATGCCGGATGTCTGGAACCCGTCATGGCAAGAGTCGAGGTATGCGCCCTGGTGGGTTTTCGGGCTCGGCGACATGCCCGTCTAGCTTTTAAGTGTTTTTCTTTTTCTTTGTATAGGTAGTGTATATCAGGTAAATAAAATAAAGTTGGCATAATTTGCTGGTTTTATGTCTATTTGTTATTATGTATTAAAAAACTGTGTGTTTGCAAAGATTTTTAAATTAAAATGAGACTAAAAAAATCAGATTAGCTTCTTATAAAATAATCCGTTTATGATTTTGTATGACTCTTTAAATTCAGGCCAATGGGTAAGTCTTATTTTAAAGAAAAAACATGGTGGTTGTGATTTTATAATTTTAAAGATGTGGCGTTCAATCCACATTACCAATTTGTCCAGATAATGCAGTGCGTTGGATGTTCCCATTTTCCATTTGGTATAAAAATCTTGATGTGCGGATGTACCTCTTTACCCTTTGGTCAATCCATTTACAGTGTCGCTAATCTCTAACTACCTCTCGATGTTTTTTATAAGCACTGTTTCTTATGCTCCATTACCAATTGGCACAATGATGTTAATCGTCACTTATCCTTATTTATTTATTTATTTATTACATTCAACGCAACAATGTTGCTTTTACAATACAATAATAATAAAATGTACAATTATTACAAACATCCCTACCAGTAGACCACACACACACACATACACATGTAACATAATAATAATAATAATAATGCCCATTGCCCGTGAGTCGAGCATAAGGAGCACAAAAAGGACTAGTTCTGTCTTCTATGCCACCTTATGTGGCTGTAGAGGCCTATTCTCGAAAGACAAATCCTGCCGCATTCCGAGCACGGGTATTCTGCTCCCTCGTCTGGACCTCTCCTTCTCTGCATCTCGGTTCCCTGACTTGCGGCAACGATCTTCCTCCACTCAGGCCTGTTTGTCGCTGTTTGTTCCCAGTCTGACTGCCTACTAACACTCTTCAACGCAATATGTAGATTATCCTTATACCTCTTACGTTGGCCTCCGTGCTTTCTTTTTCCTATTTCCAGTTCACTGTATAGGACATTTTTGGGAAGTCTACGGTCATCCATTCGAAGCACGTGACCGGACCATCGCAAGAGAGCACGCGTCATCAGAGTGTCAATTGTGCAGCAGTTGGTTCTTCTTAGGACCTCTGTATTTGATACTCTATGGAACCAGCGTATACGGAGTATTTGACGTAGATGACGTTGCTGGAGCTTTTCCAAGGATTTTGTGTGGCGCCTATAGTTCACCCAAGTTTCACAACCGTATGTAAGTGTTGGAATGATCACCGCTCTATATACTGCCACCTTAGTGTTTATTGAGAGATTATGGTTATTGAAGACCCTCGCCCTGAGTTTCCAGAATGCACGAGATGCTGCACTCAGCCTATTCTTAATCTCTTCATCCATGTTTGCTTTATCATTTACGATGCTGCCTAGGTAATTGAAGTGCTTAACCTGCTCGATATCTTTGTCATTGGCTTTAAAATCGTAACTTGGTGACCCTGGGGGCATGGACAGAATTTTAGTTTTCGCTTCATTGAGCTTTAGGCCCAGAGCAGTGTAGGCCCATGTATAGGTATCCAGGATCTCCTGTAAATCTTTTGCAGAATGCGAGACAAGAGCACAATCATCAGCATATTGTAAGTCAGTAACGCATCTCTCCTTAGTGGACTTGGCTTTAAGTCGGCTTATGTTAAAAAGGCCACCCTCGTATCTATATCTAATGACCATACCTCTTGTAACTAATTTTCTGTCAACAATCATAGACAGAGCCACCACGAAAACATTGAACAATACTGGCGCCATTGCACACCCCTGTCTAACTCCAGTGTTTGTGGGAAAGAGATCAGTCATGGAGTCGCTACAGACAACTTGCGCATAATTTTCAGTGTGTATTGCCTTACAAACCGCCACAAAATTTGGGGGAATGCCAAGCTTTCCCATGATCTTCCATAGTGCTCCACTATGTGTTCCACTATGGCACTATGGAACACATGTAACGCACCACCAATCAATCATTATTCACGCCACACTCCACGCGCATTCACACTCACACACCTAAGATAATACAAATATACTTGACATACACAGCATAGAGACAGCGGGCGTGTCATGGCATGCGCCAGTAAGTAGGCACCCCAGCGATGCAATTCGGACATAACAAATACAGGGAGTATGATACATCACTGAACTCTTTCTTTTAACAGTTTTTTAAATAGATATGTCGACAATGAAAATATGTCCAGATCCTGTAACAGTGCGTTCCCCTCTCTCATTAATCTTTGTACAGGTGAGTTGAAATGGTAATTCGTACTGCACGTGATTAGACTAAATGTATCGTTAGCACGAGTGTTCCTATTTGGGACACGCAGACAAATTTTGCTCAACAGCCCAGGAGAATCAATATTTCCATTAATTAATTTGTGCAGAAAAAGCATATTGGACATGCTTCGTCTTGCAGACAACGTCTGCAGTCCAAGTTCTCCACGGAGCCATGCATAATCTATTTCACGCACCGGAATGCCCAATCTAAAATTTACAAAACGCAAAAATCGTTTTTGTACTCTTTCTAAGCTATTCCTGTGCACCTCATAATGAAGAGACCACAACACGGAGTTGTATTCTAGTATCGGCCTCACCAGGCTTGTAAACAAGATGACAAAAGTCTCGATATTACTAAAATGTTCACACAGTCGCAACGTGAATCCCAGTGTACGTAGCGCTCTCTCCATGATGGCGTCAATGTGAGGAACAAATGATAAACCTGTGTCCATCAACACTCCTAAGTCCCGTATCTGGGAAACAGACATTAATTGAGTACCATTCATTGTGTATGAATGAAATATAGGCGTTTTAATTTTGAAAAAGCGCATTATCTGGCATTTATCCATATTTAGACTGAGCCTGTTCTTGGAGCACCAACTAACGAGCGAATCGATATTACTCTGAAGTACCTCACAATCCCGAATATCTTCTATCTCCCTATATAGTTTCAAATCGTCTGCAAATACGACAAAACCAACCCCGTCAAATTCACAGAGAAGGTCGTTAATGAAAATATTAAATAAGATAGGCCCCAGGTGAGAACCTTGCGGAACTCCACTACTTGCCACAAACGGAGGAGAAAATATACCCGACAAGGAAACCGTTTGTGTTCTACCCTCCAAATAACTTCGGAACCATGACAAGAGTGACCCATCCACCCCCAGCGATCGAAGCTTGGCTAGTAAAATAGGGTGAGAGACACGGTCGAAAGCCTTAGAATAGTCTGTATATATACAGTCTAATTGCCTCTTACGAACCAGGGAATCCATTATATCTGAGTGAAACTCCAATAGGTTAGTCAAGGTAGATCTTCCAGGTAAAAAACCGTGCTGATGAAGTGATATAACAATAGCCAAGTCAGATTTAATTCTATTAAGAAGAATGCTTTCAAATAATTTAGGGATACAGGACTGTATACAAATAGGACGATAGTTTGAGACATCTGATTTGTCCCCTTTTTTAAAAACTGGAATTATATAGCTGGTTTTCCATAAAGTGGGAAATAATCCAGATTCAACAGAAGCATTAAACATTTTCATCAGGACCCTGCTCAGAATAGACTTACATTTCTTGATCAATAATGGGGGCAGCCGATCAGGGCCGGCCCCCTTACTATCATCCAGCAAATCAATGCCCTGTTCTATATCGGATTCTGAAAAAACAACGCGTGGGATATGAACAATGTCTCTCTGAGGGAACACAGGGATTTCGCCATCATCATGAACCTCATTATAGGTTGACATAAAAAAATCTCTAAACAAATCAGCTATTCTCTCCTCGCAACCAGCCGATCTGTTCCCAAAATACATTAGTCTCGGGAAATCACGGTGGTCGTCTTTCAAGGACTTTGTCAGTTTGTATAAACTAACAGAGCTTCCAGGTAGCTGGCATTCAATACGTTTATAAAACGCCAGCTTAAGGGCGTTTGCCAGCACTTGGCACTTTTTTCTCTCAGCACTAAATGCCTCATAGTCGTAAGAGCATTTGGAAATCTTGTATTGGAGATGTAATCTTTTTTTGGATTCCACTATGTCAATTAGTTCGCGCGTAAACCACCTGGGGTACCTTTTGTTAACCGGACGCTTAAGGGGAACCCATTTCTCTATCAAATCATTTACAATTTTATAGAACTGTGAGACCATTGCGTCAACATCAACTCGTTCGTCAAGAAATGACCAATCAATACTTGAAATTTCCCGGATCAGCGATATATAATCACACCTATGAAAATCCCTACAGTTCTTACTCACAATTGGTTCCTCGTCATAATCCAATATCAAATCCAGCTCCAGGGGAGGATGATGGTCATCAACCGGCAGTATGGGTTCAGCAGCCTCAGACACCTGAATGCCCTCAATATCTGTAAAAAGTAAATCTAACAACCTGTCACGACTATTGCGGATTACGTTAATCTGGACCAAATTGAGAAATGAACACATATCTTTGACCTCATTGAAGCATTCATCATTGCCCATCAAGTTTTCCGAGTCACATCCACTCCATTCGGCACGAGGTAAGTTATAATCACCCGCAATTAAGATCCTTGCATCAGGATATCTGAAGCGGATTCTTTCCAGCTCCTCATTATGATCAGAGTATACAGTCAAACCTGATCCCGGCGGAACATTTATATACAACCCACGATCAACACACCCCGAGGAAAAACAATCTTTACATATACCTGTTCTATGGAGGAATGCAAGCACTTTATCCTACTAGATCTGTACTTTTTTGAAATGCAAATCATGACACCTCCGCCCCTCGATTTAACACTAGTTTTAGCATCCCGGTCTTTACGATACACACAGTAACGGTCAAAACCAAGCTCTCCATCATTCACTCCAGAATTCAACCATGTTTCAGTAAAAAATAAAAAATTAAACAATGTTATAGATGCACCCAGGGAAAATTTCGAAAGCTTCGTATTCACCCCACGGACGTTCTGATAGTAGGCGGATTTACCCGTTTAAGCTATTCTACAGTCATGTCGCTTATGACCTATTACCTTTTGGTATGAGGATGTCGAATGTAGCTAAGTCTTCTTTACCCTTAGTTATTTTCTGTGATGAGGTAACTTATGCCGAATTACCTCTAAAGAAAAATAAGATCAATTGATCTAAGCGACATAAAACCACAAAAAGCAACTTTGAATCAAAGTGATGAAATTAAAAATAATTAGGTATATTTATTTTTTTTCATTCGATAACTCTTTCAATTTTCAAAATATGACAATAAATAAAAAAGTTATGTGCATTTTTATGAAATTTAAAACTTTAAACTGCTCTCCTGAACAATTAGGTTTTTGTCGCTTATCCCCTATTACCTTTTGACCGTCGATATCAATTAATATTTAACGAATTAAGATTACAGAATTATATTAATTAGATTACAATATTCTACAAATAAAATAACATTCTAATATCTCTCTATTCAGTTATTCTGATTTAGTTAGACAAAATATTAACATTCATTATTAAGTCACACAGTATGCAATTTTATATTATACGGCATTATCTTCTGCTAGATTAATGGTTCTTGCCTTTTTCATCAATAGCATGACAAATTCACCAAAAAACTTCATCCCTTCTTCGTCTTCCAAACATTTCCGTAAGTCCCGGTAACATCGTATAAACTTTCCTTGTTGTGTTTCCCACCTAGATCTCTCCTACATGAACAGCTGATGATTTGTGTCCAATGACATGACATTGAGGAACCTTTTCTTGATAAAGGCAGCTGCGAAATCAGGATTTTTCTGTAGCTTCAAACTATTCATAAACGTTGAAAACAGTCCGTTGAATACACAGTTATACAATGATAAATCTTGATGTTTAACAACTGTATCAAAAATATCACAAAATATTCCAGAATTATTTTCATTAACTGGAAAATATGAATAGAAGCATTTTTGAGGACGTGGTAAAAGCAACACATTGAACTTCTTTGTTGGATTATCTTCAATCATTTGTTTATCACACGTCACTGCCACTTGAAAAATATTCTTCAGATTGTCTTCCGATGTACAAGGAAAAACCAAAGTTTCCTGTAAGCATTCAATGCCACTTTTCATAGGTATTTCAATACTTTCATCTTCCAATTCTTGTATCATTACAATGTCATCATTTTTCAATGACTCTTCGATACTTGGTAAGGTGTCTACAGTATGCATATTATTTTCACACACTGGCTCTGACACAATAGGGGGTTCAATTACACAACGTTGATCTGTTTCATTACGTATAAGAAACACCTCACTGCACGGACTAGGTATTCCGTTATTATAGGTTAGGTTAGGTTCCCGTGCGGGGTTTTACGGTCCCCCATCGGGCGCCTCCCCGGGTGGTGGATAGGGGAATGCCCCACAGATATGTGAGGTACCGAGGAAATCAAATACTCGGGGCGAACCAAAACCTAGGTATGGACATCCCTATAGTCCACGATCGGACATGTCCTAGGGGACCTTCCCCCGACAGAAAAGGTGGCAAGAGTTTGTCATTACCTGCTTGTTAGCGGGGAACTCTATAGGAGCTGACCTAGAACAAAACAGACTGATTTTTCTCATGAAATGTCGAATTCAAACATGGACTTACCCCAGGGGGGTACCATCGTCTTAGGCGGTGGAGAATCCCCCCCGAAGCTTCTTCGGGCTGCCCCTCGGATTCTGGGGAGGGCAAAATTCGATTTGATTGTGATATCGAGCAGGCAAAAGAAAGACTGCTTCTAAAGGAGAGAAATATCTTTGCGAGGAGGGATTCCATACATAGAACCCCACCGGGTACTCCGCCTGCACTACTGTTGCACAAGGATGCTACACAAGGAACTTCATCGGGTGCCTCACCTGAACAACCTGACGGATATGTATACCCGCTTCTTAGCACGGAGACTAGCGAGAGTGAGATAGCCAGCGAGCACTGTGCCCGTGATTCACTCACTCCAAACAAGAGACCTAAAAAACGCAAAAAAAGATCTAGTCCGGTGAATGATGCTATTACCCCGCAATACCCAATCCGTCCACCTTTCGAGGAAGGTGAAGTGGCGGATATCGGGTTGAAACCACTGGCAAATAAAGTTGAAGAATAGTGCAAATTTATTTCTGCAAACAAAAACGTTCACAAAGAAATTGAAAAATTCGCAGTGGAGATCAAAAGTTTGGTATTCCAGGCAGCCACAGAAATGAAGAGCACTAAGGAAGAACTCAAAGATCTGAAAAAAGAATTTGGGAATTACAAACTGGAAAATGAAAAAAGACTACAAAAACTTGAAAATAAACACGATGATTCACCGAAGTGCGCAAACTGCAGAACTGAACGCGTTGTTCTTGACAGGGCGGTGATCGAAGATGATTCCTTCGAGAGTTTCGTGAGGATCGCTGATAAAAAATAGGAAGCTGATTGCTTCACAAATGTCTATGCGGACTTCGAAGACCTGTTCAAAGCAGAGAATGAACACGTTTTTGCTATTGTACATGATAATGATAATGCCAATAAAAGCAGCCTCTCAAAGAAAATTTTTAGCAAATACCCCGAATTAGAAGAAGCGGAAAAAATTCCCTGTAAAGAAGGGAGTCTAGTGGAATTGGAAAGCACATCAAAAACAAAAATAGGAACAAAAACTTATGAAACCATTAGGACGATTACAATGTTTTTCATTAAGAAGGAAGAACTAAACAAGACGGATAAAATGTTTAACATCCTCAAAGAAATAAAATGTCGCGTACAAAAAAATAGTATCAAAAACTTGACAATTTCACCATCCCAGGGGATGCAAAATGACACATTAATGAAGATGACCGAGTTTCTGTTCCACGGTTCAGGAACAAAAGTAACCCTGAAGTTGGTTAAGGAAAGCAAAAAAACACTTCAATTAAGAAAAGAAAGAGGAGAAGTTATATTTATTGACACCGAAAAGGGTACTTACGCAGAAACCCTTATGAAAATGAAAGCTTCCTTGACGGAGGGGGAAAAAAACTCAATAACAAAATATAAGAGAAACGAGAAATGGACAGGTGCGCCTGAAGCTAAAAAATGATGCAGAAGCTGTCTCCGACTCGCTGAGAAAGATCGTCAACGGGAGAAATCTGAAGATCATAACATGCAAAAAGAAAACCGTCCATATATTAGGAATGGACTCTGTTACGACCGACCTGGAGGTCAGGGAGGCTCTAATGAACGCTGTAGAGTTTAAGCGAAGTGACCAGCTGATAGTAAAGCCATTAAGACCAGCTAGATATGGAACGCAAGTTGCAACAGTAATTGCCCATGAAGAAGATGCAAACAAAATGATTTTACTCAGAAACCTTCGAATAGGCCTTAGCCTATGTCCGCTAAAAGAGAGAATCGATCTCATAAAATGCTTTAAGTGCTGGAAATACGGCCACAGGGCGACTAAGTGTACAGAGGAAAACCGAAGTGAGCTCTGCCGAAACTGTGCAAAGGAGGGACATAAATCGGACCAATGCAAAGAAAACGCCTACTGCCCTCTATGTGAGTCAGACGGTCATGCAGCGGGAAGTGGAAGATGCCTGGCTTTTAGAAAAGATACCTAGAAAACCTAGGGAAAAACTCCTTCCCGCAGGTAGAGGAACTAATCAGTACGGCAGTGCGAAGCAAAAAAGAGTGGAACGCAACATGCGTTCTGATGGAAACAATAATGCGACAAAAGGAAAAGGATGAAACGACAGCACAGAATGAGCTGAACTAGGCAAATGCAATAACTCGGTAGGTCCGTGAGGACAGGAACGAGAATTGCAAGAAGAGGGGGGGTTTTAGCGGGTTAAAGGCCCGCACTACCACGGTCTGAAAGACTGGGTGTCCGTGCGGATTTCCCATCCGAAAAAAAAAAAAAGGTTAGGTTAGGTTAGGTTTTTTTTTTATTTTTTCTACATTTTATTCCCTTCAATATCTGCCTTGCTCTATTGTCAAGGCTTACAGATTTTGATCATTTTCAAATTGGTTTTATATTTTCATTACCTGTCATTACTTACTGTTTGCAATTCTGTGGTGGCATGGCAAAAGGCACCAAGTCAGTGGGATGACATTTCTCAGTATGGCGGATTTACTGGTCAGTATTTTAAGAGGTTTCATTTTCGTCAAATATTATTTGATACAAATAAAATAGATTAACTTTGATGCATTTACTTCGTTAAAAAGGGTTCACTATACGATAACTCATATTTATTTCTTCAATATTTCTTTGTTTGATTAGGTTAGGTTAGGTTAGGTTAGGTTAGGTTAGGTTAGGTTAGGTTAGGTTAGGTTCCCGTGCGGGGTACGGGATCCCCCATCGGGCGCCTCCTCGGGTGGTGGATAGAGGAATGCCTCACAGATATGTGTGGTACCGAGGAAATGAAATACTCGGGGCGAACCAAAAATCCTAGGCATGGGCTTGCCTTTTAGTCTACATGCATGTTAGACGTGCCCTAAGGGACCTCACCCTAAAAAAAAAGGTGGCATGAATCTGTCAATACCCGTTCGTTAACGGGAGATTCTATAGGAGCTGGCCTAAAACAAAACAGCTGAAGATTTTTATGATATGACGTCGAATTCAAACATGGACATACCCCAGGGGGGTACCGCTGCTCTGAGCAGTGGAGAATCCCCCCCCGAAGTTTCTTCGGGCTGCCCCTCGGATTCTGGGGAGGGCAAGAATCGATCGAATATTTTGCAGCGCTATGAGGAAGGTGAGAAGGCGGCGAAGAGAGAAGAAGATATTGGAGATCCATTTAAGAGGAGGGACTCCATTCGACGAACTCCACCGGGATCTCAAATGGATACCAGGACACCGAAAGTGGTAAAACAGATAGACACCCTTCAGGATTCTCAAGATAAAAAAAGTCAAAGGGGTGGGGAAGGGAGATCCCCG
Source organism: Mystacides longicornis (assembly GCA_963576905.1). NCBI lineage: Eukaryota > Metazoa > Arthropoda > Insecta > Trichoptera > Leptoceridae > Mystacides > Mystacides longicornis. The sequence continues at coordinate 40,806,274 of OY756422.1, forward strand.
ACCACCACCGAAAACAGTAACGATGAAAGTGATGTATTTACTCTCACACCACCTAAAGGGAGAGCTAACAAACGTAAGAAGCGATCCAGTCCAGCACAGGAAAAAGCTGTAATTGCGGAGGCGGGGCTCGAGGACCTTGATCAAAAAGTTGATGAACTGTGCGCTTTTGTCCGAACAAACAAAAACGTGCACAAAGAAATCAAAAAGCTTGCCGCTGAAATCCAAAACCTGGTCTTTCAGGCAGCTTCAAGAGTAAAGAATAATGAAGAGGAGCTAAAGGATCTTCGGAAGGAGCTTCATGAATACAAACAGAAGCAAGAAGAGAGAATGCAAAGTCTAGAAAGAAAAATCATTGAACAAAGTACGCAGCACGAGATTCGCGATCTGAGTGAGCTTAAATCAAGCGATTCCTACGAGGAATTCTCAAAGATCTCCAACAGCCGCTGGTCAGAAAACTGTTACCAAAATGTCGATACAAACTACGAAGATATATTTAATCTGAAGACAGAACATATCTCTTTCATCATGTCTGACGAGGAAAATCCTAATAGCCTGACAAAGAGAATTCAAAATAGATATCCGAAGATAGATGGAGTGGAAAGAATAACAGGTAAAGAGGGGAACTACATTGAGATGGAACAGAGGTCTCACGTCAAGATAGGGTCGAAAGTTGAAGAATCATCTAGGAATATCCTGTTCTTCTTCACACAGGACATTGATAAGAAACAAGATCCAAGGGAAAAAACATTTAATATTCTCAAAGAAATAAAGGAAAAAGTCTCTGTCAAAAATGTGCATAGTCTTACTGTCGCCTCATCATTCGCGATGGAGGCTGATGCACTCAGAAAGATGACAGAATTCCTTTTCCGTGGATCAGGAATAAAAGTGACTATAAAACTGGCCCGATCAAAAAGAAGGGAGCCCCAAGCTAAAAAAGATCAAGGAGAAAGAATAATCATAGACACCGAAAAAGGAACCTACGCGGAAACCCTGATGAGAATGAAGAAAACTCTTACCCAGGACGAGAAGAACTCAATAACAAATATTAGAGAAACAAGAAACGGTCGAGTTATTCTGAACGTGAAAAAGGACACAAATATATCGGAATCACTGAAAAAGATTGTAAAGGGCAAAGACCTCAAGGTGATTAATAGAAGATCAAAAACCCTGCACATAGCTGGCATAGACGCCATTACAAATGACGAAGAGGTCAAAGAGTCTATTATGGTAACTGGGAAAATCGACCATGCCGACCAGTTGACAGTAAGGCCACTGAGACCGGCGAGATATGGAACCCAAGTGGCAACGGTTCTCATGGACGCAGAGGATGCAAAGAAAATTCTGGCAGACAACTACCTCCGCATCGGGCTGAGTATGTGTCCAGTCAGAGAAAGGATAGACCTAATCAAGTGCTTCAGATGTTGGGCATACGGACACAGAGCGGAAAAATGCAGGGAAAAGGACCGAGGAAGATGCTGCCGTAACTGCTCTAAGGAGGGACATAAGGCAGAAAAATGCGAAGAAAAACCATACTGCCCGCTCTGCAAACTGGATGGCCATGCAGCGGGAGATGGTAAATGTCTTGCTCTCAGGCTCACGCACAGCTCTCAATGAGGAAAGAGAGAAAAGAAAAAGGTTTCAAGAGTCCAAGGCATCAAGTTACTCCAAATAAATGTAGGCAGAAGTGTCGCGGCACATGACATGGCAAAGGTAGTGTCAGCTAGAGAAACGTGCGACTTCGTGGCAATAAATGAACCAAATCTAAAACTGATTCGAAAAAGAAACTGTTATACTAGCGAAGATGGCGGAGCCTCTATAGTATGCTTGAACAAAAATCAAAAAGTTAGGTACTATCAAACTCTCAAAAGCGCAGTTGTCGTTGTGACTGAAGACGTAGTATTGTGCTGCGTATATATTAGCCCAAACAAAGTCACACCGGAAGACTTTGAAAAACAGCTCGACGATATGCAAACGAACTTAAAATCATATGAGAAAAACAAACCAGTCGTAATAACAGGAGATCTAAACGCCAAACACCCTAGCTGGGGTGGAGTAAACACCAACAATAGGGGACTGATCCTTCTAGAATGGATACACTCGCAAAACTTGGTACTCCTTAATGATGGCAAAAAACCAACATGCATCAGACCAAACGGGCAATCGTACATTGACCTTACAATGATCAACGAAAATGCCGCGACAAGGGGCTTCACATGGGAAGTACTGGATGACACAACACTTAGCGACCACCAATACACGCTTGTAAAGCTACACTCAGCGAAAAAAGAAAGACCAAAATACTATATACAGGGTATAACAGACTTCCAAAAAATGTCGCGTTTCTTCAGAGAAGCCATCACAGACAGATGTATGAATGCCGAGACATGCGAGCTTGCCATGAAAGATGCATACAAAAGAAGCACACCAAAGATAAGGGCAAATGACGAGAACAAAATGCCTTTCTGGTGGACCCTGGAAATACAAAATAAGATAACACAAACAAATCGCCTGAGGAAAATGTACCAAAAGAGTCGGAGAGATGACACAAGAGCGATAAGGCTTCAAAAATACAAGGAGTCAAAACTCGACCTCAAAAAGAAAATCGCATCATCAAAAAGGAAATCGTGGGAATCACTGTGCAGCAGCCTCGAAAATGACATTTTTGGAGACGCGTACGGAATAATAAAAAACCAACTCCGGATACCCAGCCCAAAGTGCGAGCTACCTCTGGACCAAAAAACTGCGGTTTTCGAAGAGTTATTTATAACAAAAAAAGACAGAGAATTAAAAAAAGAACAAGGCCCAGAAACAAAAATTGAGTGGGAAAGAGTCAGCAACGCCGAATTAACTAGGGCGCTACAAAGAATTAAACCGCGCAAATCACCTGGCCCCGATGGCATTCCACCGGAAGCGGTAAAGAACCTGGTTTTACAAAACGCAGACTATTTCGAAAATCTGTTCGGGGAGCTCCTAAGGAGGGGATCATTCCCAGACATCTGGAAATGCGCAAAACTTGTTCTTATAGAGAAGCCGAGAAAAAATCCAAATGACCAGAAAAAATACAGGCCTATATGCCTGCTAAACATTATAGCTAAACTTTTTGAGACAATAATCAATGACAGACTCCTAAAGGAACTTGAAGAAAAAAACGCCATAAACGAAAACCAATTTGGCTTCAGGAAGGGCAGATCAACGGTGGACGCTGTTGATAAAGTTGTGGCAATAGCACGAGAAGCAAAAGCCAAAAAAATGCTAAACGCACTGGTACTTGTAGATGTTAAGAACGCCTTCAATACGGCATCGTGGCCAATTATAATCGACAAACTAAGAGAAAAACATGTGAGTCTCTACCTCACAAACGTGATCGTAGACTATTTAAGTGATCGAAGAACAAAGATTGAACGAGCTCTGGACATCGAGACATGCGGAGGTGTACCACAGGGGTCTGTGCTAGGGCCCACGCTGTGGAATGTCCTGTACGACAGCGTAATGAACCTGGAAATGCCAAATGGCGTAAGCCTCATATGCTACGCAGACGACCTAGCGGTCTCGGTAGTGGCAAAGACCCAAAATGACCTGGTAATAAATACAGAGACCTCGCTACACAATATAAACACGTGGATGCACGAAAACAAATTAGACATCGCTCCACAAAAGACAGTAGCAATCATGCTGAGTGGAAACAGGAGAGCAAAGGACATAACCTTCGAATTCGAGGAATCCAAAATCCCCCTATCAAAAGAAGCCACATACTTAGGAGTCAGATTAGACCCAGGATTAAATTTTGGGAGACATATTAAGCACGTATGCGAAAAAGCGCAAAGGGTCTCAAAAGCATTCTGTGCGATACTCCCAAATATAAAGGGCCCAAGAGAGAAAAAAAGAAGGACCTTGGCAACGGCAGTGCAATCCATAATCCTGTACGCGGCGCCAGTGTGGATAGGTGCCATGAAATTTAAATATTATAAAAGTATGGTCCTCAGCAGCCAAAGAGTGCTGGCATTAAGAACATGCTGCGCATACAGGACAACGTCGACCGACGCAGCTTTAGTCGTCGCAGGCATGGTACCAATAAACCTGCTAGCGGAGGAGCGAGACAGGCTATACAGAGCCAGCCGACCGATTGACGAGGAATTAAAAAATAATGAAAGACAGAGAACGCTGGAGATCTGGCAATCGTCGTGGGACTCGTCCACTAAAGGCAGGTGGACAAATAGACTCATAAAAAACATAAAGGAATGGATAGAAAGGCTTCATGGAGAGGTGTCATTTCACATGACCCAGTTTTTGACAGGACATGGTGTCTTCTACTCCTACCTCAAAAAGATAAGAAAGACTAGATCCGAAGAATGCATCTATTGCAGTGAAGACACGGACGATGCAGAGCACACATTCTTTAAATGCTCCAAATGGAAGAAAGAAAGGGAGGATCTGGAGAGAAAAATGGGACTGTCCCTGTCACCGGATAACATCATACCGGCCATGATGGGATTAGAGGAAAAATGGACTCTCGTAGAACGATTCATTGAAAATATAATGAAAGCAAAGGAATCTGACGAAAATCAGGAAAGGAGAGCATAAGACAAAGTCACAACCCAGGGTATGCCGTGAGGCAGGAACCGGGATGTGACAGAAGAGGGGGGGTTTTAGCGGGTTAAAGGCCCGCACTATCCGGTCAGAAAGGCCGGGTGTCCGTGCGGATTTCCCCCCCAAAAAAAAAAAAAAAAAAGGTTAGGTTAGGTTAGGTTAGGTTAGGTTAGGTTAGGTTAGGTTAGGTTAGGTTAGGTTAGGTTAGGTTAGGTTAGGTTAGGTTAGGTTAGGTTAGGTTAGGTTAGGTTCCCGTGCGGGGTTTTACGGTCCCCCATCGGGCGCCTCCCCGGGTGGTGGATAGGGGAATGCCCCACAGATATGTGAGGTACCGAGGAAATCAAATACTCGGGGCGAACCAAAACCTAGGTATGGACATCCCTATAGTCCACGATCGGACATGTCCTAGGGGACCTTCCCCCGACAGAAAAGGTGGCAAGAGTTTGTCATTACCTGCTTGTTAGCGGGGAACTCTATAGGAGCTGACCTAGAACAAAACAGACTGTTTTTTCTCATGAAATGTCGAATTCAAACATGGACTTACCCCAGGGGGGTACCATCGTCTTAGGCGGTGGAGAATCCCCCCCCGAAGCTTCTTCGGGCTGCCCCTCGGATTCTGGGGAGGGCAAAATTCGATTTGATTGTGATACCGAGCAGGCAAAAGAAAGACTGCTTCTAGAGGAGAGAAATATCTTTGCGAGGAGGGATTCCATACATAGAACCCCACCGGGTACTCCGCCTGCACTACTGTTGCACAAGGATGCTACACAAGGAACTTCATCGGGTGCCTCACCTGAACAACCTGACGGATATGTATACCCGCTTCTTAGCACGGAGACTAGCGAGAGTGAGATAGCCAGCGAGCACTGTGCCCGTGATTCACTCACTCCAAACAAGAGACCTAAAAAACGCAAAAAAAGATCTAGTCCGGTGAATGATGCTATTACCCCGCAACACCCAATCCGTCCACCTTTCGAGGAAGGTGAAGTGGCGGATGTCGGGTTGAAACCACTGGCAAATAAAGTTGAAGAATTGTGCAAATTTATTTCTGCAAACAAAAACGTTCACAAAGAAATTAAAAAATTCGCAGTGGAGATCAAAAGTTTGGTATTCCAGGCAGCCACAGAAATGAAGAGCACTAAGGAAGAACTCAAAGACCTGAAAAAAGAATTTGGGGATTACAAACTGGAAAATGAAAAAAGACTACAAAAACTTGAAAATAAACACGATGATTCACCGAAGTGCGCAAACTGCAGAACTGAACGCGTCGTTCTTGACAGGGCGGTGATCGAAGATGATTCCTTCGAGAGTTTCGTGAGGATCGCTGATAAAAAATGGGAAGCTGATTGCTTCACAAATATCTATGCGGACTTCGAAGACCTGTTCAAAGGTGAGAATGAACACGTTTTTGCTATTGTAGATGATGACGATAATGCCAATAAAAACAGCCTCTCAAAGAAAATTTTTAGCAAATACCCCGAATTAGAAGAAGCGGAAAAAATTCCCTGTAAAGAAGGGAGTCTAGTGGAACTGGAAAGCACATCAAAAACAAAAATAGGAACAAAAACTTATGAAACCATTAGGACGATAACAATGTTTTTCATTAAGAAGGAAGAACTAAACAAGACGGATAAAATGTTTAACATCCTCAAAGAAATAAAATGTCGCGTACAAAAAAATAGTATCAAAAACTTGACAATTTCACCATCCCAGGGGATGCAAAATGACACATTAATGAAGATGACCGAGTTTCTGTTCCACGGTTCAGGAACAAAAGTAACCCTGAAGTTGGTTAAGGAAAGCAAAAAAACACTTCAATTAAGAAAAGAAAGAGGAGAAGTTATATTTATTGACACCGAAAAGGGTACTTACGCAGAAACCCTTATGAAAATGAAAGCTTCTTTGACGGAGGGGGAAAAAAACTCAATAACAAATATAAGAGAAACGAGAAATGGACAGGTGCGCCTGAAGCTAAAAAATGATGCAGAAGCTGTCTCCGACTCGCTGAGAAAGATCGTCAACGGGAGAAATCTGAAGATCATAACATGCAAAAAGAAAACCGTCCATATATTAGGAATGGACTCTGTTACGACCGATCTGGAGGTCAGGGAGGCTCTAATGAACGCTGTAGAGTTTAAGCGAAGTGACCAGCTGATAGTAAAGCCATTAAGACCAGCTAGATATGGAACGCAAGCTGCAACAGTAATTGCCCATGAAGAAGATGCAAACAAAATGATCTTACTCAGAAACCTTCGAATAGGCCTTAGCCTATGTCCGCTAAAAGAGAGAATCGATCTCATAAAATGCTTTAAGTGCTGGAAATATGGCCACAGGGCGACTAAGTGTACAGAGGAAAACCGAAGTGAGCTCTGCCGAAACTGTGCAAAGGAGGGACACAAATCGGACCAATGCAAAGAAAACGCCTACTGCCCTCTATGTGAGTCAGACGGTCATGCAGCGGGAAGTGGAAGATGCCTGGCTTTTAGAAAAGCGCTCAACGAAGAAAGAAAAAGTCGAAATAAACGTCGTATATACACACCCAACATAAAATGATAACACTACTACAAATAAATGTTGGCAGGAGTGCTCGAGCACACGACCTAGCCTTAATTGTTGCGCATAGAGAAAAATGCGACTTCATCGCCATAAGTGAACCCAACATGTCAAGGTGTACTGGGGAAAATTATTACGCAAACATCGAAAAAGACGTGCTCATTGTAAACTACAGTAGGGTGCAACAGGTGACCAAATACAAAACTATCCGAAAGGCAATTAAGATAGAAACTGCAGGCTTTGCCCTCTACAACGTGTACCTTAGCCCGAACAAATGCACAAATGACGAATTTGATGAACAACTTCTGGAGATTCAAAAAGACGCGCTGAGTCTACCAAACCAAAAACGGGTGATTGTCACGGGGGACTTCAACGCAAAACACCCAGCTTGGGGCGGGAACGTCACAAATAAAAAAGGTAAGTGTCTTTTAGAATGGGCAGGAGCAATGAACCTAGACATCCTAAACAATGGAAAGAAACCCACATGTATAAGAGAAAATGGTGTATCGTTCATAGACGTGACGATGGTCTGTGGGAGGACCCTCAGAAATGACCCAGTGTGGGAGGCCCTTGACGACGAATCTCTTAGCGACCATTGTTACACCTTAACAAGAATAGCACCAAACTCGGAAAACACGCCCAAGACAAAAAGGACCATTTACGGTGCTACGGATGGCCCTAAGCTTGTGAGGATTTTTAACAGTATGGCTCCCGAACTAAACGCCAAAGCCTGCGTAAAAGCAATAGAAACTGCATTTAAATTGAGCACGCCTAAAGTACAAGAGGACATAGGGGGAAAACTTCCGTACTGGTGGTCGGACGAGATTCAATCGAAAATCAGAGAGACTAGGAGAGTGAGAAGATCATACCAAAGGTGCAAAACAAACAACAGAAGAGATACACTTGCCCTTGAATACAAAGACGCCAAGAAGGAACTAAAAAAATCTATAGCGACTGCCAAGGGAAAAGCCTGGGATAAGATATGCGAAGACTTAAATACAGATATCTTTGGAAACGCATATCAGATCGTTAGGAGAAAAATGAAAGGGAGTACTCCTAGAACAAAAATGTCACTCGACGAAAAACTGAAAGCATTCCACAACTTATTCATTACCAGCAAAAACGACAAAGACAAAATAGAGAAGATCCCGACCGGCCCAGACACGGAGGAAAACACTATCACCGAAGAAGAAGTTATAAAAGTAGCCAACAAAATAAAAATTGGTAAAGCACCTGGACCTGACAAGATCCCTCCGGAAGCGGTAAAGATTATAATGAAAGCCAACCCAAGGTATTTCGCTAATCTCTTTGATGGACTCTATAAATCCGGTTCCTTCCCGGAAGAGTGGAGAATAGCGGGACTCATCCTTCTAGAAAAACCGAGAAAATTACAAGATGAACCGGCCAAGTATCGACCAATATGTCTGATAAATGTGCTGGCCAAGGCGTACGAGTCCATAATCAATGGAAGAATACTAAACGAGCTGGAATCGAAAAACGCTCTAAGCGAAAGGCAATACGGATTTCGAAAAGGCAGATCAACTACGGATGCGGTGAAACGAATAATAGATATCGCCGATCAAGCAAAACAGGCCAATAAGGGCAATCTACTCGTCATGATAGATGTGAAAAATGCATTTAACACCGCGGCATGGCCAATCATAAGAAAAAGACTTAAAGAACTCGAACTGTCACCTCATGCGGTGAACACTGTACTGGAGTACCTAAATAAGAGACAAATATGCATCGAGAAAGGAAAATTCTTAGAGGTGGGGGGAGGCGTGCCGCAGGGTTCGGTTCTTGGACCAACATTGTGGAACGTGCTCTACGATGACATAATGAGGATTGAGATGCCCCAGGGTGTGGAGCTAATCTGCTACGCGGACGACCTTGCTGTATCGACCACCGCGGGAACGTCTACAGAGCTGATGGTAAATACCAATGCGGCACTCCATGCCGTAAGCTTATGGATGCGCCGAAATATGCTTGAAATAGCCGCGCAAAAGACCATCGCAATTATGCTGAGAGGAGACAGAAAATTTAAAGACATCAAGGTCACCATAGAAGGGGTTGTCATCAAGCCATCAAGGGAGGCCACATATCTGGGAGTGGTCCTGGACCCTGGACTGAACTTCCATAAACATATCAAGTATGCATCGGAAAAGGCACAAAAGACAGCTCGAGCTTTATCGGCGCTAATGCCAAACACGATGGGCCCAAAACACGGGAAACGGAAAATTCTTGCGCTAGCAACTCAGTCAATTCTCTTATATGCAGCACCTATTTGGGAGTCCGCAATAAAAAAGCAAACGAGTAAGAACAAACTTCTGGAGGCTCAAAGAGTTATGTCTCTCAGAGTATGCTGCGCATACCGAACTGTCTCAACGGAGGCATCTCTGGTAGTGTCCGGCCTTGTTCCAATACATCTCATGGCGGCGGAGCGAGAACGAAAATACAGACTCAAAATACCGAGAACGAATGAAAACGACAGTAAGGAAAGAGAAGAGACCATTAAACAATGGCAAAGAGAGTGGGAAGAAACAGATAAAGGAAGATGGACCTTTAAACTTATCAGGGAACTAAAACCGTGGATCGTCAGAAGACATGGAGAAATAACATTTCATATGACACAGTGCTTAACGGGACACGGAGTATTCAACAAATTCCTACACAAAATTGGAAAATCTACTACACCACAATGCATGTACTGCAATGAAGAAGACGATGCAGAGCACACACTGTTTACGTGCAGAAAATGGGCAGACGTAAGAAAAAGATACCTAGAAAACCTAGGGAGAAACTCCTTCCCGCAGGTAGAGGAACTAATCAGTACGGCAGTGCGAAGCAAAAAAGAGTGGAACGCAACATGCGTTCTGATGGAAACAATAATGCGACAAAAGGAAAAGGATGAAACGACAGCACAGAGTGAGCTGAACTAGGCAAATGCAATAACTCGGTAGGTCCGTGAGGACAGGAACGAGAATTGCAAGAAGAGGGGGGGTTTTAGCGGGTTAAAGGCCCGCACTACCACGGTCTGAAAGACTGGGTGTCCGTGCGGATTTCCCCTCCGAAAAAAAAAAAAAAAAAAAAAAAAAAAAAAAAGGTTAGGTTAGGTTAGGTTAGGTTAGGTTAGGTTAGGTTAGGTTAGGTTAGGTTAGGTTAGGTTAGGTTAGGTTAGGTTAGGTTAGGTTAGGTTAGGTTAGGTTAGGTTAGGTTAGGTTAGGTTAGGTTAGGTTAGGTTAGGTTAGGTTAGGTTAGGTTAGGTTAGGTTAGGTTAGGTTAGGTTAGGTTAGGTTAGGTTAGGTTAGGTTAGGTTAGGTTAGGTTAGGTTAGGTTAGGTTAGGTTAGGTTAGGTTAGGTTAGGTTAGGTTAGGTTAGGTTAGGTTAGGTTAGGTTAGGTTAGGTTAGGTTAGGTTAGGTTAGGTTAGGTTAGGTTAGGTTAGGTTAGGTTAGGTTAGGTTAGGTTAGGTTAGGTTAGGTTAGGTTAGGTTAGGTTAGGTTAGGTTAGGTTAGGTTAGGTTAGGTTAGGTTAGGTTAGGTTAGGTTAGGTTAGGTTAGGTTAGGTTAGGTTAGGTTAGGTTAGGTTAGGTTAGGTTAGGTTAGGTTAGGTTAGGTTAGGTTAGGTTAGGTTAGGTTAGGTTAGGTTAGGTTAGGTTAGGTTAGGTTAGGTTAGGTTAGGTTAGGTTAGGTTAGGTTAGGTTAGGTTAGGTTAGGTTAGGTTAGGTTAGGTTAGGTTAGGTTAGGTTAGGTTAGGTTAGGTTAGGTTAGGTTAGGTTAGGTTAGGTTAGGTTAGGTTAGGTTAGGTTAGGTTAGGTTAGGTTAGGTTAGGTTAGGTTAGGTTAGGTTAGGTTAGGTTAGGTTAGGTTAGGTTAGGTTAGGTTAGGTTAGGTTAGGTTAGGTTAGGTTAGGTTAGGTTAGGTTAGGTTAGGTTAGGTTAGGTTAGGTTAGGTTAGGTTAGGTTAGGTTAGGTTAGGTTAGGTTAGGTTAGGTTAGGTTAGGTTAGGTTAGGTTAGGTTAGGTTAGGTTAGGTTAGGTTAGGTTAGGTTAGGTTAGGTTAGGTTAGGTTAGGTTAGGTTAGGTTAGGTTAGGTTAGGTTAGGTTAGGTTAGGTTAGGTTAGGTTAGGTTAGGTTAGGTTAGGTTAGGTTAGGTTAGGTTAGGTTAGGTTAGGTTAGGTTAGGTTAGGTTAGGTTAGGTTAGGTTAGGTTAGGTTAGGTTAGGTTAGGTTAGGTTAGGTTAGGTTAGGTTCCCGTGCGGGGTTTTACGGTCCCCCATCGGGCGCCTCCCCGGGTGGTGGATAGGGGAATGCCCCACAGATATGTGAGGTACCGAGGAAATCAAATACTCGGGGCGAACCAAAACCTAGGTATGGACATCCCTATAGTCCACGATCGGACATGTCCTAGGGGACCTTCCCCCGACAGAAAAGGTGGCAAGAGTTTGTCATTACCTGCTTGTTAGCGGGGAACTCTATAGGAGCTGACCTAGAACAAAACAGACTGTTTTTTCTCATGAAATGTCGAATTCAAACATGGACTTACCCCAGGGGGGTACCATCGTCTTAGGCGGTGGAGAATCCCCCCCCGAAGCTTCTTCGGGCTGCCCCTCGGATTCTGGGGAGGGCAAAATTCGATTTGATTGTGATACCGAGCAGGCAAAAGAAAGACTGCTTCTAGAGGAGAGAAATATCTTTGCGAGGAGGGATTCCATACATAGAACCCCACCGGGTACTCCGCCTGCACTACTGTTGCACAAGGATGCTACACAAGGAACTTCATCGGGTGCCTCACCTGAACAACCTGACGGATATGTATACCCGCTTCTTAGCACGGAGACTAGCGAGAGTGAGATAGCCAGCGAGCACTGTGCCCGTGATTCACTCACTCCAAACAAGAGACCTAAAAAACGCAAAAAAGATCTAGTCCGGTGAATGATGCTATTACCCCGCAACACCCAATCCGTCCACCTTTCGAGGAAGGTGAAGTGGCGGATGTCGGGTTGAAACCACTGGCAAATAAAGTTGAAGAATTGTGCAAATTTATTTCTGCAAACAAAAACGTTCACAAAGAAATTAAAAAATTCGCAGTGGAGATCAAAAGTTTGGTATTCCAGGCAGCCACAGAAATGAAGAGCACTAAGGAAGAACTCAAAGACCTGAAAAAAGAATTTGGGGATTACAAACTGGAAAATGAAAAAAGACTACAAAAACTTGAAAATAAACACGATGATTCACCGAAGTGCGCAAACTGCAGAACTGAACGCGTCGTTCTTGACAGGGCGGTGATCGAAGATGATTCCTTCGAGAGTTTCGTGAGGATCGCTGATAAAAAATGGGAAGCTGATTGCTTCACAAATATCTATGCGGACTTCGAAGACCTGTTCAAAGGTGAGAATGAACACGTTTTTGCTATTGTAGATGATGACGATAATGCCAATAAAAACAGCCTCTCAAAGAAAATTTTTAGCAAATACCCCGAATTAGAAGAAGCGGAAAAAATTCCCTGTAAAGAAGGGAGTCTAGTGGAACTGGAAAGCACATCAAAAACAAAAATAGGAACAAAAACTTATGAAACCATTAGGACGATAACAATGTTTTTCATTAAGAAGGAAGAACTAAACAAGACGGATAAAATGTTTAACATCCTCAAAGAAATAAAATGTCGCGTACAAAAAAATAGTATCAAAAACTTGACAATTTCACCATCCCAGGGGATGCAAAATGACACATTAATGAAGATGACCGAGTTTCTGTTCCACGGTTCAGGAACAAAAGTAACCCTGAAGTTGGTTAAGGAAAGCAAAAAAACACTTCAATTAAGAAAAGAAAGAGGAGAAGTTATATTTATTGACACCGAAAAGGGTACTTACGCAGAAACCCTTATGAAAATGAAAGCTTCTTTGACGGAGGGGGAAAAAAACTCAATAACAAATATAAGAGAAACGAGAAATGGACAGGTGCGCCTGAAGCTAAAAAATGATGCAGAAGCTGTCTCCGACTCGCTGAGAAAGATCGTCAACGGGAGAAATCTGAAGATCATAACATGCAAAAAGAAAACCGTCCATATATTAGGAATGGACTCTGTTACGACCGATCTGGAGGTCAGGGAGGCTCTAATGAACGCTGTAGAGTTTAAGCGAAGTGACCAGCTGATAGTAAAGCCATTAAGACCAGCTAGATATGGAACGCAAGCTGCAACAGTAATTGCCCATGAAGAAGATGCAAACAAAATGATCTTACTCAGAAACCTTCGAATAGGCCTTAGCCTATGTCCGCTAAAAGAGAGAATCGATCTCATAAAATGCTTTAAGTGCTGGAAATATGGCCACAGGGCGACTAAGTGTACAGAGGAAAACCGAAGTGAGCTCTGCCGAAACTGTGCAAAGGAGGGACACAAATCGGACCAATGCAAAGAAAACGCCTACTGCCCTCTATGTGAGTCAGACGGTCATGCAGCGGGAAGTGGAAGATGCCTGGCTTTTAGAAAAGCGCTCAACGAAGAAAGAAAAAGTCGAAATAAACGTCGTATATACACACCCAACATAAAATGATAACACTACTACAAATAAATGTTGGCAGGAGTGCTCGAGCACACGACCTAGCCTTAATTGTTGCGCATAGAGAAAAATGCGACTTCATCGCCATAAGTGAACCCAACATGTCAAGGTGTACTGGGGAAAATTATTACGCAAACATCGAAAAAGACGTGCTCATTGTAAACTACAGTAGGGTGCAACAGGTGACCAAATACAAAACTATCCGAAAGGCAATTAAGATAGAAACTGCAGGCTTTGCCCTCTACAACGTGTACCTTAGCCCGAACAAATGCACAAATGACGAATTTGATGAACAACTTCTGGAGATTCAAAAAGACGCGCTGAGTCTACCAAACCAAAAACGGGTGATTGTCACGGGGGACTTCAACGCAAAACACCCAGCTTGGGGCGGGAACGTCACAAATAAAAAAGGTAAGTGTCTTTTAGAATGGGCAGGAGCAATGAACCTAGACATCCTAAACAATGGAAAGAAACCCACATGTATAAGAGAAAATGGTGTATCGTTCATAGACGTGACGATGGTCTGTGGGAGGACCCTCAGAAATGACCCAGTGTGGGAGGCCCTTGACGACGAATCTCTTAGCGACCATTGTTACACCTTAACAAGAATAGCACCAAACTCGGAAAACACGCCCAAGACAAAAAGGACCATTTACGGTGCTACGGATGGCCCTAAGCTTGTGAGGATTTTTAACAGTATGGCTCCCGAACTAAACGCCAAAGCCTGCGTAAAAGCAATAGAAACTGCATTTAAATTGAGCACGCCTAAAGTACAAGAGGACATAGGGGGAAAACTTCCGTACTGGTGGTCGGACGAGATTCAATCGAAAATCAGAGAGACTAGGAGAGTGAGAAGATCATACCAAAGGTGCAAAACAAACAACAGAAGAGATACACTTGCCCTTGAATACAAAGACGCCAAGAAGGAACTAAAAAAATCTATAGCGACTGCCAAGGGAAAAGCCTGGGATAAGATATGCGAAGACTTAAATACAGATATCTTTGGAAACGCATATCAGATCGTTAGGAGAAAAATGAAAGGGAGTACTCCTAGAACAAAAATGTCACTCGACGAAAAACTGAAAGCATTCCACAACTTATTCATTACCAGCAAAAACGACAAAGACAAAATAGAGAAGATCCCGACCGGCCCAGACACGGAGGAAAACACTATCACCGAAGAAGAAGTTATAAAAGTAGCCAACAAAATAAAAATTGGTAAAGCACCTGGACCTGACAAGATCCCTCCGGAAGCGGTAAAGATTATAATGAAAGCCAACCCAGGGTATTTCGCTAATCTCTTTGATGGACTCTATAAATCCGGTTCCTTCCCGGAAGAGTGGAGAATAGCGGGACTCATCCTTCTAGAAAAACCGAGAAAATTACAAGATGAACCGGCCAAGTATCGACCAATATGTCTGATAAATGTGCTGGCCAAGGCGTACGAGTCCATAATCAATGGAAGAATACTAAACGAGCTGGAATCGAAAAACGCTCTAAGCGAAAGGCAATACGGATTTCGAAAAGGCAGATCAACTACGGATGCGGTGAAACGAATAATAGATATCGCCGATCAAGCAAAACAGGCCAATAAGGGCAATCTACTCGTCATGATAGATGTGAAAAATGCATTTAACACCGCGGCATGGCCAATCATAAGAAAAAGACTTAAAGAACTCGAACTGTCACCTCATGCGGTGAACACTGTACTGGAGTACCTAAATAAGAGACAAATATGCATCGAGAAAGGAAAATTCTTAGAGGTGGGGGGAGGCGTGCCGCAGGGTTCGGTTCTTGGACCAACATTGTGGAACGTGCTCTACGATGACATAATGAGGATTGAGATGCCCCAGGGTGTGGAGCTAATCTGCTACGCGGACGACCTTGCTGTATCGACCACCGCGGGAACGTCTACAGAGCTGATGGTAAATACCAATGCGGCACTCCATGCCGTAAGCTTATGGATGCGCCGAAATATGCTTGAAATAGCCGCGCAAAAGACCATCGCAATTATGCTGAGAGGAGACAGAAAATTTAAAGACATCAAGGTCACCATAGAAGGGGTTGTCATCAAGCCATCAAGGGAGGCCACATATCTGGGAGTGGTCCTGGACCCTGGACTGAACTTCCATAAACATATCAAGTATGCATCGGAAAAGGCACAAAAGACAGCTCGAGCTTTATCGGCGCTAATGCCAAACACGATGGGCCCAAAACACGGGAAACGGAAAATTCTTGCGCTAGCAACTCAGTCAATTCTCTTATATGCAGCACCTATTTGGGAGTCCGCAATAAAAAAGCAAACGAGTAAGAACAAACTTCTGGAGGCTCAAAGAGTTATGTCTCTCAGAGTATGCTGCGCATACCGAACTGTCTCAACGGAGGCATCTCTGGTAGTGTCCGGCCTTGTTCCAATACATCTCATGGCGGCGGAGCGAGAACGAAAATACAGACTCAAAATACCGAGAACGAATGAAAACGACAGTAAGGAAAGAGAAGAGACCATTAAACAATGGCAAAGAGAGTGGGAAGAAACAGATAAAGGAAGATGGACCTTTAAACTTATCAGGGAACTAAAACCGTGGATCGACAGAAGACATGGAGAAATAACATTTCATATGACACAGTGCTTAACGGGACACGGAGTATTCAACAAATTCCTACACAAAATTGGAAAATCTACTACACCACAATGCATGTACTGCAATGAAGAAGACGATGCAGAGCACACACTGTTTACGTGCAGAAAATGGGCAGACGTAAGAAAAAGATACCTAGAAAACCTAGGGAGAAACTCCTTCCCGCAGGTAGAGGAACTAATCAGTACGGCAGTGCGAAGCAAAAAAGAGTGGAACGCAACATGCGTTCTGATGGAAACAATAATGCGACAAAAGGAAAAGGATGAAACGACAGCACAGAGTGAGCTGAACTAGGCAAATGCAATAACTCGGTAGGTCCGTGAGGACAGGAACGAGAATTGCAAGAAGAGGGGGGGTTTTAGCGGGTTAAAGGCCCGCACTACCACGGTCTGAAAGACTGGGTGTCCGTGCGGATTTCCCCTCCGAAAAAAAAAAAAAAAAAAAAAGGTTAGGTTAGGTTAGGTTAGGTTAGGTTAGGTTAGGTTAGGTTAGGTTAGGTTAGGTTAGGTTAGGTTAGGTTAGGTTAGGTTAGGTTAGGTTAGGTTAGGTTAGGTTAGGTTAGGTTAGGTTAGGTTAGGTTAGGTTAGGTTAGGTTAGGTTAGGTTAGGTTAGGTTAGGTTAGGTTAGGTTAGGTTAGGTTAGGTTAGGTTAGGTTAGGTTAGGTTAGGTTAGGTTAGGTTAGGTTAGGTTAGGTTAGGTTAGGTTAGGTTAGGTTAGGTTAGGTTAGGTTAGGTTAGGTTAGGTTAGGTTAGGTTAGGTTAGGTTAGGTTAGGTTAGGTTAGGTTAGGTTAGGTTAGGTTAGGTTAGGTTAGGTTAGGTTAGGTTAGGTTAGGTTAGGTTAGGTTAGGTTAGGTTAGGTTAGGTTAGGTTAGGTTAGGTTAGGTTAGGTTAGGTTAGGTTAGGTTAGGTTAGGTTAGGTTAGGTTAGGTTAGGTTAGGTTAGGTTAGGTTAGGTTAGGTTAGGTTAGGTTAGGTTAGGTTAGGTTAGGTTAGGTTAGGTTAGGTTAGGTTAGGTTAGGTTAGGTTAGGTTAGGTTAGGTTAGGTTAGGTTAGGTTAGGTTAGGTTAGGTTAGGTTAGGTTAGGTTAGGTTAGGTTAGGTTAGGTTAGGTTAGGTTAGGTTAGGTTAGGTTAGGTTAGGTTAGGTTAGGTTAGGTTAGGTTAGGTTAGGTTAGGTTAGGTTAGGTTAGGTTAGGTTAGGTTAGGTTAGGTTAGGTTAGGTTAGGTTAGGTTAGGTTAGGTTAGGTTAGGTTAGGTTAGGTTAGGTTAGGTTAGGTTAGGTTAGGTTAGGTTAGGTTAGGTTAGGTTAGGTTAGGTTAGGTTAGGTTAGGTTAGGTTAGGTTAGGTTAGGTTAGGTTAGGTTAGGTTAGGTTAGGTTAGGTTAGGTTAGGTTAGGTTAGGTTAGGTTAGGTTAGGTTAGGTTAGGTTAGGTTAGGTTAGGTTAGGTTAGGTTAGGTTAGGTTAGGTTAGGTTAGGTTAGGTTAGGTTAGGTTAGGTTAGGTTAGGTTAGGTTAGGTTAGGTTAGGTTAGGTTAGGTTAGGTTAGGTTAGGTTAGGTTAGGTTAGGTTAGGTTAGGTTAGGTTAGGTTAGGTTAGGTTAGGTTAGGTTAGGTTAGGTTAGGTTAGGTTAGGTTAGGTTAGGTTAGGTTAGGTTAGGTTAGGTTAGGTTAGGTTAGGTTAGGTTAGGTTAGGTTAGGTTAGGTTAGGTTAGGTTAGGTTAGGTTAGGTTAGGTTAGGTTAGGTTAGGTTAGGTTAGGTTAGGTTAGGTTAGGTTAGGTTAGGTTAGGTTAGGTTAGGTTAGGTTAGGTTAGGTTAGGTTAGGTTAGGTTAGGTTAGGTTAGGTTAGGTTAGGTTAGGTTAGGTTAGGTTAGGTTAGGTTAGGTTAGGTTAGGTTAGGTTAGGTTAGGTTAGGTTAGGTTAGGTTAGGTTAGGTTAGGTTAGGTTAGGTTAGGTTAGGTTAGGTTAGGTTAGGTTAGGTTAGGTTAGGTTAG
>OY756423.1:5000-10000 GCA_963576905.1 Mystacides longicornis
ACTAACCTAACCTAACCTAACCTAACCTAACTAACCTAACCTAACTAACCTAACCTAACCTAACCTAACCTAACCTAACCTAACCTAACCTAACCTAACCTAACTAACTTAACTAACCTTAACTAACCTAACCTAACCTAACCTAACCTATCCTAACTAACCTAACCTAACCTAACCTAACTAACCTAACCTAACCTAACCTAACCTAACCTAACCTAACCTAACTAACCTAACCTAACCTAACCTAACCTAACCTAACCTAACCTAACCTAACCTAACCTAACCTAACCTAACCTAACCTAACCTAACCTAACCTAACCTAACCTAACCTAACCTAACCTAACCTAACCTAACCTAACCTAACCTAACCTAACCTAACCTAACCTAACCTAACCTAACCTAACCTAACCTAACCTAACCTAACCTAACCTAACCTAACCTAACCTAACCTAACCTAACCTAACCTAACCTAACCTAACCTAACCTAACCTAACCTAACCTAACCTAACCTAACCTAACCTAACCTAACCTAACCTAACCTAACCTAACCTAACCTAACCTAACCTAACCTAACCTAACCTAACCTAACCTAACCTAACCTAACCTAACCTAACCTAACCTAACCTAACTAACC
This sequence comes from Mystacides longicornis, assembly GCA_963576905.1. Classification (NCBI taxonomy): domain Eukaryota; kingdom Metazoa; phylum Arthropoda; class Insecta; order Trichoptera; family Leptoceridae; genus Mystacides; species Mystacides longicornis. Next base: position 5,635 of record OY756423.1, read on the forward strand.
TAACCTAACCTAACCTAACCTAACCTAACCTAACCTAACCTAACCTAACCTAACCTAACCTAACCTAACCTAACCTAACCTAACCTAACCTAACCTAACCTAACCTAACCTAACCTAACCTAACCTAACCTAACCTAACCTAACCTAACCTAACCTAACCTAACCTAACCTAACCTAACCTAACCTAACCTAACCTAACCTAACCTAACCTAACCTAACCTAACCTAACCTAACCTAACCTAACCTAACCTAACCTAACCTAACCTAACCTAACCTAACCTAACCTAACCTAACCTAACCTAACCTAACCTAACCTAACCTAACCTAACCTAACCTAACCTAACCTAACCTAACCTAACCTAACCTAACCTAACCTAACTAACCTAACCTAACCTAACCTACCTAACTCTAACCTAACCTAACCTAACCTAACCTAACTAACCTAACCTAACCTAACCTAACCTAACCTAACCTAACCTAACCTAACCTTAACCTAACCTAACCTAACCTAAACTAACCTAACCTAACCTAACCTAACCTAACCTAACCTAACCTAACCTAACCTAACCTAACCTTAACCTAACCTAACCTAACCTAACTAACCTAACCTAACTAACCTAACCTAACCTAACCTAACCTAACCTAACCTAACCTAACCTAACCTAACCTAACCTAACCTAACCTAACTTAACCTAACCTAACCTAACCTAACTAACTAACCTAACCTAACCTAACCTAACTAACTAACCTAACCTAACCTAACTAACCTAACCTAACCTAACCTAACCTAACCTAACCTAACCTAACCTAACCTAACCTAACCTAACCTAACCTAACCTAACCTAACCTAACCTAACCTAACCTAACTAACCTAACCTAACCTAACCTAACCTAACCTAACCTAACCTAACCTAACCTAACCTAACCTAACCTAACCTAACCTAACCTAACTAACCTAACCTAACCTAACCTAACCTAACTACCTAACCTAACCTAACCTAACCTAACCTAACTAACCTAACCTAACCTAACCTAACCTAACCTAACTAACCTAACCTAACCTAACCTAACCTAACTAACCTAACCTAACCTAACTAACCTAACCTAACCTAACCTAACCTAACCTAACCTAACCTAACCTAACCTAACCTAACCTAACCTAACACTAACCTAACCTAACCTAACCTTAACCTAACCTAACCTAACCTAACCTAACCTAACCTTACCTAACCTAACCTAACCTAACCTAACCTAACCTAACCTAACCTAACCTAACCTAACCTAACTAACCTAACCTAACCTAACTAACTAACCTAACCTAACCTAACCTAACCTAACCTAACCTAACCTAACCTAACCTAACCTAACCTAACCTAACTAACCTAACCTAACTAACTAACCTAACCTAACCTAACTAACTAACTAACTAACCTAACCTAACTAACCTAACCTAACCTAACCTAACCTAACCTAACCTAACCTAACTAACCTAACCTAACCTAACCTAACCTAACTAACCTAACCTAACTAACCTAACCTAACCTAACCTAACCTAACCTAACCTAACCTAACCTAACCTAACCTAACCTAACCTAACCTAACCTAACCTAACCTAACCTAACCTAACCTAACCTAACTAACCTAACCTAACTAACCTAACCTAACCTAACCTAACCTAACCTAACCTAACCTAACCTTAACCTAACCTAACCTAACCTAACCTAACCTAACTAACCTAACCTAACCTACCTAACCTAACCTAACCTAACTAACCTAACCTAACCTAACCTAACCTAACCTAACCTAACCTAACCTAACCTAACCTAACCTAACCTAACCTAACCTAACCTAACCTTAACCTAACTAACCTAACCTAACCTAACCTAACTAACCTAACCTAACCTAACCTAACCTAACCTAACCTAACTAACTAACCTAACCTAACCTAACCTAACCTAACCTAACCTAACCTAACTAACCTAACCTAACCTAACCTAACTAACCTAACCTAACCTAACCTAACCTAACCTAACCTAACCTAACCTACCTAACCTAACCTAACCTAACCTAACTAACCTAACCTAACTAACTAACCTAACTAACCTTAACCTAACCTAACCTAACCTAACCTAACCTAACCTAACCTAACCTAACCTAACCTAACCTAACCTAACCTAACCTAACCTAACCTAACCTAACCTAACCTAAACTACTAACCTAACCTAACTCTAACCTAACCTAACCTAACCTAACCTAACCTAACCTAACCTAACCTAACCTAACCTAACCTAACCTAACCTAACTAACCTAACCTAACTAACCTAACCTAACCTAACCTAACCTAACCTAACCTAACCTAACCTAACCTAACTAACCTAACTAACCTAACCTAACCTAACCTAACCTAACCTAACCTAACCTAACCTAACCTAACTAACCTAACCTAACCTAACCTAACCTAACTACTAACCTAACCTACTAACCTAACCTAACCTAACCTAACCTAACCTAACCTAACCTAACCTAACCTAACCTAACTAACCTAACCTAACTAACCTAACCTACCTAACTAACCTAACCTAACCTAACCTAACGACCTAACCTAACTAACCTAACCTAACCTAACCTAACCTAACCTAACCTAACCTAACCTAACCTAACTAACCTAACCTAACCTAACCTAACTACCTAACCTAACCTAACTAACCTAACCTAACCTAACCTAACCTACCTAACCTAACCTAACCTAACCTAACCTAACCTAACCTAACCTAACCTAACTACCTAACCTACCTAACCTAACCTAACCTAACCTAACCTAACCTAACCTACCTAACCTAACCTAACCTAACCTAACCTAACCTAACCTAACCTAACCTAACCTAACCTAACCTAACCTAACCTAACCTAACCTAACCTAACCTAACCTAACCTAACTAACCTAACCTAACTAACCTAACCTAACCTAACTAACCTAACCTAACCTAACCTAACCTAACCTAACCTAACCTAACCTAACCTAACCTAACCTAACCTAACCTAACCTAACCTAACCTAACCTAACCTAACCTAACCTAACCTAACCTAACCTAACTAACCTAACCTAACCTAACCTAACCTAACCTAACCTAACCTAACCTAACCTAACCTAACCTAACCTAACCTAACCTAACCTAACCTAACCTAACCTAACCTAACCTAACCTAACCTAACCTAACCTAACCTAACCTAACCTAACCTAACCTAACCTAACCTAACCTAACCTACTACCTAACCTAACCTAACCTAACCTAACCTACCTAACCTAACCTAACTAACCTAACCTAACCTAACCTCTAACCTAACCTAACCTAACCTAACTAACCTAACCTAACCTAACCTAACCTAACCTAACCTAACCTAACCTTAACCTAACCTAACCTAACCTAACCTAACCTAACCTAACCTAACTAACCTAACCTACTAACTAACCTAACCTAACCTAACCTAACCTAACTAACCTAACCTAACCTAACCTAACCTACCTAACCTAACCTAACCTAACCTAACCTAACCTAACCTAACCTAACCTAACCTAACCTAACCTAACCAAACCTAACCTAACCTAACTAACCTAACCTAACCTAACCTAACCTAACCTAACCTAACCTAACCTAACCTAACCTAACCTAACCTAACCTAACCTAACCTAACCTAACCTAACCTAACCTAACCTAACCTAACCTAACCTAACCTAACCTAACCTAACCTAACCTAACCTAACCTAACCTAACCTACCTAACCTAACCTAACCTAACCTAACCTAACCTAACCTAACCTAACCTAACCTAACCTAACCTAACCTAACCTAACCTAACCTAACCTAACCTAACCTAACCTAACCTAACCTAACCTAACCTAACCTAACCTAACCTAACCTAACCTAACCTAACCTAACCTAACCTAACTAACTAACCTAACCTAACCTAACCTAACCTAACCTAACTACCTAACCTAACCTAACCTAACCTAACCTAACCTAACCTAACCTAACCTAACCTAACCTAACCTAACCTAACCTAACCTAACCTAACCTAACCTAACCTAACCTAACCTAACCTAACCTAACCTAACCTAACCTACCTAACCTAACCTAACCTAACCTAACCTAACCTAACCTAACCTAACCTAACCTAACCTAACCTAACCTAACCTAACCTAACCTAACCTAACCTAACCTAACCTAACCTAACCTAACCTAACCTAACCTAACCTAACCTAACCTAACCTAACCTAACCTAACCTAACCTAACCTAACCTAACCTAACCTAACCTAACCTAACCTAACCTAACCTAACCTAACCTAACCTAACCTAACCTAACCTAA